>CM047394.1:30717918-31217989 GCA_026123125.1 Chironomus striatipennis
GGATATCAACTTATGCAGACTGTTAAGAAATTGTTTTTAAAAAATTATATTTTTAATTTTTAAATTAAAAATTGTTGATTTAAAAATTAAGTTTATTAGAACTCATTTACTAGATTATTTTCAAGGCTTCCGCA
This sequence comes from Chironomus striatipennis, assembly GCA_026123125.1. Classification (NCBI taxonomy): domain Eukaryota; kingdom Metazoa; phylum Arthropoda; class Insecta; order Diptera; family Chironomidae; genus Chironomus; species Chironomus striatipennis. The sequence continues at coordinate 30,718,053 of CM047394.1, forward strand.
GATTATAATCTTTAGAAATCAAAGATTATAATCTTTGTATGAAGATTTTTTAAAGATTATAATCTGCAGAAGACTTGATTATTTTACACACACAAATCATAATTCATTTGACACATAAAGTAGCATTTAAAAAATTTATTCTTATGCATGACAAAAACATTTTAGGATCCATAAGTTCCTTCCAAAACTGAAAAGTATGAATACGATGTATTGATAATCTGCAAAAATTTTCGACATCCATTTGAAATAAATGAAATTATGAATATAAAATGCTAATTGAAGTTACCCAGCTGAAGGTCTCCATAGACATGTTAAAAAACTTCCACGCTGTTATGGTTTGTGGCTTTTGAGCTCGTACCAATACTTGAAGTACGAGTTTCTGAAATTTAATGCTTCCTGAATACCATTTAATGTTGTAAGCGAATGCAGAAATCGATGTTGATGAACTGATGAATTGAAATAATAAAAATTTAAAAAATTATACTTTTTTGGGGAACTTCAGTACGATTTGAGATTTTATTTTAAAAAAATACATACTCGATTAGACGTTGAGAAAAAAAGCACTGAGTCAGAATTTGAACAGTTATTACTATTGGGAGCAAAAAATATTTTGCGATGAAGTAGCTGCTGATTCCTGACTGTAAAGAGATATTTTTTTTAGAAATTGTTTAATTCTTTAAGATATGCATAATTTAATTAAATATATCAAGAAGCCTAGAATGCACAAAAATTGGAAATATTCTAACAAAAAATTACCATTACAAGAAAAATTGCAGTGCATAAAGCAGCAATCGATCCAAAAGCATTGATGAGCTGCAATGGAGAAAAAATTTCTTCCAACTTTTCGGAAACTTCAAACAGTTGCTGATGAATTTCAACAAGTTTTTTCAATTCCTTAATAGCTTCTTCTTCATCTTCAGCAGGATCAATTTCTTCCATTATTTGTCCTAGGATATCTAATTTCATGCATAAAACCTGTGTCAGATTAGCAAAAATCATATCTGTGCAGATGTAATAAAATGTCACAAAAACGATAATCCATAGCTGAATAGTGTATATTAGTCCATAAATAACAGGCTGCAAATAATCAAATGGCAGATATATGGAAAGAATCAACTCCCACTCAACACTTGTGGATGTAAAGACGCCGTAAATTTGATGAATAAATGGCATCAAGGTAAAATGCAGAACGACCAAAGTTGTTATAAAATAATATCCTCTTTCATGCCATTTAGTGGTCATTAAGTACTTTTTGACATCAAAATTTAGCTGATCGATTCCAGAATGTGGAAAATGTTCATTCAACTTTTCAACAATCTTAATTATTTTTGTCTGATTCCGATAAAAGACGGTGAACATTTGGAACAATGATAACACAAACAATCCTCCAAACATGATGTTCTCGATCATTCGGCTAAGTGAGCCTTTGTGAAATGAGATGACGAACGAGATCAGCTCCAAAATTAAAAGAATCAACATTGAAATTTGCAATAAAATGCCATTAAGTTTGATCCATTTGTTAGGTTGAGGTCCATGATTGTTCAAAAATGTGTAGCCTATCTTGTAAGCAGTTGTTTCACACGTGAAGAAATTTTCAAATGAAATGTAGTTTGGACCAACTCGTTCGGTTGAAAACTTAAGTTGTATGAGCTGCTTGAAATTGTCAAATTTAATTTTGAATTTTTCTGCAAATTCTTGCATTTTTTAAAATTTCTGGTTTTTCAATCCTTCCAGATTAGACTGCGACACCAAACTGAAGGTGTTTGTAGGTTTTTTACACATTTGCACCTCATAATGACTGCAATTGAAATGAACATAGCATGCGTCAGTTTTTTTCACACTTGTCAGATTGATGAATAAATGACACTTTTATTGATTCATTCTACTTTGAAATATTTAAAATTACTTCCGGATAGAAAATCCAAATGAGAAATTTTGATATAAATGATAAATAAATACTCTTAATTTTGATGTATTTTATATATTTTACTTAATGTTATACATTTTTGCAAATAGGTCCTCAACAATCAGAAAATTTCAAATTAGTTAAAACTTAAAAGACTAACTTTTAGCTTTTCTTTAAATTGTAATTTTTTATCGATAGATTTAAACATATTTTGTTCTCTTTTGTTCTATACTTTTTCTCATCATTTTTTATTGAATATATGATGGATTACACGCTGTTGTTCTAAATTTATAATCATCTCTAATGTAAATGGTCAGTTTTATTCCCAATGCGTTTTGTGCACAACTTTCAATGTGTCTAGTATTTGACATGTGAACTTATTACATTAATTTTTATATCATTGTATTTTGATATACTGAGGGACCTCGATTAGAATAACAAAAGTTCGGAACAAAACAATCACTGAAATCGAGGCCCCCCAGTACAGGTATTCAACATATATAGTCTACTTAAGATTTATTAGGATATGATTAACAAAGATATTTTTCATTAAGGAATGATAAAAAGTTGAGACTTTCGTTTTTAAATCTTTTAACACATTTTAACCATATAATCCTTGTAAGACAGAAAAATATGAATAAGACGTTGAGATGATCTGAAAAAATAAAAAAAAATTATCAAGTAGATTTTTTACATAATTATGTATAATATACCCAGCTAAAATTTTCCAAAGACATTTCAAAAAACTTCCACGCTGTTATGGTTTGTGCCTTCTGAGCACGCACCATAATTTGAAGCAAGTAACGTCGTAGATGAACGCTTCTTGAAAACCAATTGACATCATAAATTGAGTCAGAAATTGATGTTGACGAGCTGTTTGAGAATTTTCACTCTTAGAAATTTAAAATGCAAAAAAGATTTTTTTTACTTACTCTATCAATAGTTGTGTATAATAGCATTGAGTGAATATTTGTATAGGTACGACCAGGAGTAAAATAAAATATTTTGCGAAAAAGTATCCACCAACACCTGACTGAAAATTTTATTAAATCAAAAATTTGAATGGCAATTAATAAAAAAGCTAATTTGCACTTACTGCAGTCAGAAAACAAGTGGTACATAGTGCAGTGATCGACCCAAATGCATTAATAAGCTCTAATGGGGAAAATATTTCTTCCAATTTTTTAGAAGCATCAATTAATTCCTGATGGATCTTAATGAATTTTTTGAGCTCACTAATCGCATATTTGTCATCATCAATAACATCAATTTCACCGATTACTTGACTGAGAATATCAAATTCCGAATTATTAGGATTTTCATTAAACTAGCGAAAAGGAGATCTGTACTGATAATGCTGAGCCAAGAAAAAACTATGAGCCAAACTTCAAAGATCATTAAAATTTCATACACAACAGTCTGCAGTTCATCAAATGGTAGCGACACGGGTAAAATCAGTTCCCATTCAACATCGATATCTTTTATTTTGCTATATATTTGATGTTGGTATGGCACCGAGCAAAATTGGAAAGTTAATATTGAAACGATAAAGCAATATCCTTTTTCGACAGCCTTTATATCCTTTAAATACTTGTAAGCTTTAAAAGTGAGCTGATCAACACCAGAATGAGGAAAGTTCTTGTCCAATATTTCAATAACTTCATTGACTTTTGTCCTGTTGTGATGATAAACGATGTAGATTTTGAACAATATAATGAAAAGTGACCCACACGAAAACATATTGTCGACCATTGTAACTATCATCTTGTTCTTAATGGATATTGCGAATGAAATGATTTCCAAAATCAGAAGAATAAAGATTGCAGGTTGAAATAATCTCCAATTTAATCTTATCCATTTGTTCGATGAACCTTGTTGATTTGGTACAAATGAAAATCCTAAGAAGCTTGCTGTTGTCTCACATCGAAGAAAATCTCGAAACTAGTAATGAAGCGGATCACGCTTCATGTGCATATTCACACCGTTCCAAAACTCTATATCGGGTCAGCAAAGCTTCGCTTTGCATAAGTTTGAAGATAAGGATTCCATCGGGTAAGCAAAGCTTCGCTTTGCATAAGATTGAAAATTAAGCCTCAATCGGGTCAGCAAAGCTTCGCTTTGCATAAGTTTGAAGATTAGGATTCCATCGGGTCAGCAAAGCTTCGCTTTGCATAAGTTTGAAGATTAGGATTCGATCGGGTCAGCAAAGCTTCGCTTTGCATAAGTTTGAAGATTAGGATTCCATCGGGTCAGCAAAGCTTCGCTTTGCATAAGATTGAAGATTAAGCCTCCATCGGGTCAGCAAAGCTTCGCTTTGCATAAGTTTGAAGATTAGGATTCCATCGGGTCAGCAAAGCTTCGCTTTGCATAAGATTGAAAATTAAGCCTCAATCGGGTCAGCAAAGCTTCGCTTTGCATAAGTTTGAAGATTAGGATTCGATCGGGTCAGCAAAGCTTCGCTTTGTATAAGTTTGAAGATTAGGTTTCCATCGGGTCAGCAAAGCTTCGCTTTGCATAAGATTGAAGATTAAGCCTCCATCGGGTCAGCAAAGCTTCGCTTTGCATAAGTTTGAAGATTAGGATTCCATCGGGTCAGCAAAGCTTCGCTTTGCATAAGATTGAAAATTAAGCCTCAATCGGGTCAGCAAAGCTTCGCTTTGCATAAGTTTGAAGATTAGGATTCGATCGGGTCAGCAAAGCTTCGCTTTGTATAAGTTTGAAGATAAGGATTCCATCGGGTAAGCAAAGCTTCGCTTTGCATAAGATTGAAAATTAAGCCTCAATCGGGTCAGCAAAGCTTCGCTTTGCATAAGTTTGAAGATTAGGATTCCATCGGGTCAGCAAAGCTTCGCTTTGCATAAGATTGAAGATTAAGCCTCCATCGGGTCAGCAAAGCTTCGCTTTGCATAAGTTTGAAGATTAGGATTCCATCGGGTCAGCAAAGCTTCGCTTTGCATAAGATTGAAAATTAAGCCTCAATCGGGTCAGCAAAGCTTCGCTTTGCATAAGTTTGAAGATTAGGATTCCATCGGGTCAGCAAAGCTTCGCTTTGCATAAGTTTGAAGATTAGGATTCGATCGGGTCAGCAAAGCTTCGCTTTGCATAAGTTTGAAGATTAGGATTCCATCGGGTCAGCAAAGCTTCGCTTTGCATAAGATTGAAGATTAAGCCTCCATCGGGTCAGCAAAGCTTCGCTTTGCATAAGTTTGAAGATTAGGATTCCATCGGGTCAGCAAAGCTTCGCTTTGCATAAGATTGAAAATTAAGCCTCAATCGGGTCAGCAAAGCTTCGCTTTGCATAAGTTTGAAGATTAGGACTCCATCGGGTCAGCAAAGCTTCGCTTTGCATAAGTTTGAAGATTAGGATTCCATCGGGTCAGCAAAGCTTCGCTTTGCATAAGTTTGAAGATTAGGATTCGATCGGGTCAGCAAAGCTTCGCTTTGCATAAGTTTGAAAATTAAGGTCACTAAAAAAATCGAGAATTTTTACATTTGGACTCAATTTTCAAGCACTAATTGATGTTTTTGGACATGACAACGTATGTAAGACTTTTAGGTCTAATTATAAGCTACAATAATCACAGGTTTTTAGAATTTTTAAGTCCGAATTGTAGGCACAGGAAGGCGAAATGTCCCAAAAATGCCGATTTTTTGAACTTTTTCGACTTTTTGACCAACTAAACTTGAATTAAAAATATTTTTGGTATTTTTCCATAAAAGTTCTCGCATTTATTGATCAAAAACAGAAAAGTTTACAAAAATCCATCCACACAGTGAACCACACGAATTTTTCCAAAATTTAGGTTTGTGGGAGGTGTACTGGTAGCTGAAAATTTTTTTTTGCATTTTTTCTCAACAAAACTTCATTTTTATTGATTTTGATCAAAAAAGTTCAATTAACAATTTGTGTGAAATTTTTTAAATGTATTTTGCAATAATCGGCTAAAATATGCTTAAAAAACACACTATTTCGTTAATTTCTCGGAATAGTCTGCATGGATCGGCACCAAAAGATTCACAGCACTTTTGAGTGATAATGCGCACATTTTGAGACATTTTTGACAAAAAAATATTTTTTCGTAGTTGAGTTATGCGACGAACCAACGTGCTTGTAAGCATACACCACCACTATTTGGGGTCGTGTCCGGAGGCATCAAAACCTTTTTCAATGCGGTTTTTTGTATTTTGTAGATAATTTTGAGGCCAAACTTTTCACACCGAACTGTTTATGAAAATTTTGAGTTTTGGCGCCAAAAAACTAAAAAAACGATTTTTCAAGTGTATCGAAATCAATATATTCACAACGTGAAACGGTGTGAATATGATAAAATGAATTGTGGATTTCCTTTATTTCTTGAAAATTTTGATTTTAGAGCTTGTTTAATTTTTCGAAAATTTTCGATAACTGTTTCTATAGACTGATGCATTTTTCGGATTTTAGTCTTTTCAGTTCTAGGTTTCGCGAGAAACTAATCATTCTTGTCAGTATAGCATAATTTTTATTGCAAAAAATTTTTTATTGATTTTTTTGAGTAAAGCATACAATATAGTCTAAATTGCAAATTTCTTATAAATAATTTAGAACAAGACATGTGTAAGTTTTCTGTATTAGACATTAAATCCTTTGTAGGATATATCTCATTATAAGGTATCTATATAAATAGATTAGTACTTACATTGATTTTTTCAATAATTTTTTCATAAGAAGCTCAATAAAATCCGTGTTTTACAAAATGGTGCAAAGTAGTCAATATGCCTTTCACTTCCATTCAGGAATGAATAACCAATAATTCTGGATGTTGCCTCACATCGAAGAAAATTGATGCAAATAATAATATGTGAGAATGATTCTTTGTTCCTGTTTAGTTTAAGTATTAAAAAGTTTCAAAAATTTTTAATATTTTTCCGAACTTTATTTAACAAGTTTTCCATCGATGATTTATTTTATATTTATATATATTTTTTATTATTTTACTCTGTTTAAATATTTTTACTAAACTGAAACTATAATTAGTGAAAATGCACTATACTTTGTAAAATGACTTGCAGTAATTAGAACAAAATGAGTTTAATTAGCATACTAGAGCAATACAACTTTAAGCATGGCGTCGCTAAATTTAAAAACCAGTAAAAACTAAATTTTCATAAGGTGCTACGCATTCGTTTAGCCGATTTGGATTTTTGTAATTTTTTCCATCTTAAACACTTTCTTTCGAAAAGTTGTTTTTATATGTTTATTACTATTAACTAACGTAACGTAAATAGCTATAAAAATTTTCTTTTCCATGCGTTGTTAATTAAATTTTCCAAAATTTTCTTAAATTACAACAACAACAAGTCGCATTCGTTTAGCCGAGATTGGAAAATTTAATAATTTTGATCAAACTATATAATTTAGATAATGTATTTGAATTGCAATATATAATTTAAGATAAAATTTAATTAACTCTTGCTTAATATCTTTAATAACACTCATGGTTAAGTCAAAATTCGATTTTCAAAAATGGCGGCCCAAATTAAATATCTTTTTGAAAAATTTCTCATTAAACTACGTTTTCTTTTAGATATTTTTACTGAATCTTATTGTATTTTACATAAACTTTCAAATAATATATAGTTCATTATTGTTTATATAGATTGAAGGCAAAAAATTAGGAAAAAATACTTGTTTATGGTCAAAATTTGAAATTAATTTTGACCTTTTCATTAAAATTTTGTTAAATATCAACATTAATCAATTGAAATCGATAAATCCATTAAGTATTTTAATCAATTTATATAAAACCAGAGGGCGAAGCCGTTCGATTTTTAGCCGACTAAAGAATAACGGTCAAATTTCAAAAAAATGTTTAGCCGGCTAAAGCCATGTTTAGCCGGCTAAAGCCGGCTAAAGACGGCTAAAGAGAAAATTTTCCACGTATGAAAAATAATGAAATCTTATTATACATTTTTTCATTTGTTAAACTTTTAATGTGTTTTTATCCTAAACAAAAAATAAAAATCAATTAAAAATCGAATTAAAATATAAAATTTCGATGAAAAACTTAATAGGAAAGTGAATTTTCACATCGATTTTCTTATTTGCAATGAAAAACCCCTCGGAAAAGCCATTTTTCGCGTTAATTTTCTTATTTGGGATGAAAAACCCCTCGGAAAAGCCATTTTTCGCATTGATTTTCTTAATTGAATGAAAAACCTCTCGGAAAAGCCATTTTTCGCGTTAATTTTCTTATTTGGGATGAAAAGCCCCTCGGAAAAGCCATTTTTCGCATTGATTTTCTTATTTGGGATGAAAAACTCCTAGGAAAAGCCATTTTTCGCATTGATTTTCTTATTTGGGATGAAAAACTCCTAGGAAATACCATTTTTCGCATTGATTTTCTCAGTTGGGATGAAAAACCCCTCGGAAAAGCCATATTTTGCGTTAATTTTCTTATTTGGGATGAAAAATCCCTCTAAAAAGCGAATTTACATTTTACATTTTCATTTCATATTTCAAAGGCAAAAATTCATACTTTTAGCCGATTTTAGCCGGCTTTAGTCGGCTTTAGCCGCCTTTAGCCGGCTTTAGCCGGCTAAGAAAAAACGTGATTTTTTTTAGCCGGCTAAAGTCATCTTTAGCCGACTAAAGCCGGCTAAAGACGGCTTCGCCCTCTGTATAAAACAATAAGTTATTTTAAGATTTAATGATGAAATTTGACGAAATTTACAAAAACTTTTCCTTTTGAGCTAAAATTTTTGTATGAAGAAATCATAAAGTTGAAAAAATTAGTCTAGAGTTAAATTACAAATTATTTGTGAAATGTTTATTGATAAATATTAAAAATAAGTCAAACTGTATCTGCTTTGATCAAAAGGAACTAAAAAATCAAAGACTTTTCTCAAAAAATATTTTTCATACAAAAATTTTAGCTCAAGAGGAAAAGTTTTTGTAAATTTCGTCAAATTCCATCATTAAATCTTGAAATAACTTATTGTTTTATATAAATTGATTAAAATACTTAATGGATTTGTCGATTTCAATTGATTAATGTTGATATTTAACAAAATTTTAATGAAAATCCATGTAACCAAATGGAATATCAATGTATTCCATTAGAACCTTCCATGTATAATACCTATGTATTATACATGTATCGTCCTAAGGAACATATTGTCGCATGACAATGGAACAAAATAGGGAAGATCGCGTTTTCCATCGATGTAATACATCAATGTAATACCTATGCACTACTGATGTAATACTTTGATGGAATACTTATGGAACATAAAAAATGAAAAAAAAATCACATGTTCTTTTGTTCTATTTCTATTGTATTTTTTACGTAATTTATTATTAATGTATTAGTGTTCATATATTTAACAAACACTAATACTTAATAAAATATTCAAAAGCAACTTAATTTTACTAAGTTGCACACTGATGAAATCAAAAGACTTCATCACACATATTAAAAACATAATTAAATGTTTAGAGTCTCATACAAATTTAAATTCCAGATGTAAAAGTGATTTCTGCATACTCTTGTGAAGTATATAATCAAGATTTTTTGAGACTTGAACTTATTCGCGTTGAAGTATTTCCTTCAATGGAAAATTTTTGGTACTTTCATGTAAAACAATTTTTTGTATGAAAAATTTGACAGTACATTGAATCTTCCATTGAAGGAAAAGGAAAACGAATGGAACATTTTGGTTACATGGGAAGGTCAAAATTAATTTCAAATTTTGACCATGAACAATTATTATTTGCAAATTTTTTGCCTTCAATCTATGTAAACACTAACAAATTATATATTACTTGAAAGTTTATGTAAAATACAATAAGATTCAGTAAAAATATTTAAAAGAAAACGTAGTTTAATGAGAAATTTTTCAAAAAGATATTTAATTTGGGCCGCCATTTTTGAAAATCGAATTTTGACTTAACCATGAGTGTTATTAAAGATATTAAGCAAGAGTTAATTAAATTTTATCTTAAATTATATATTGCAATTCAAATAAAGTACGTTACCAACCGATTAGAAATTTTTTTTATTTTTGCAATAACTCTATGCAGATATCCCAAAACCTAGTGATGTTATATATTTTTGGAAAGGTATTAAAATTTCCAATCAAATGGTATGAAAACATTTGGAAAATTTCAAGTAATAAAGTCACACTGGGTAAAAAACGCATTTTAAGCAATCTATTCAACAATGTTTTGCTTTTTTCTCAGCATGAGATGCACAAAACTTCTTGTAACTTTGCACACTTATTCTTTATTAAAAAATGAATAAATTGTAAAAGTTTCAGATTTTTCCAAGAAGCTTTTCACGAGTTTTCCTTATCTGAAATTTTCCACATAAAAGTGAAATTTTTTCAATATCTAGACATTTTTAAATATTGTTATTAATCATGTTTGATTCCATTTTTTATTACCTTTCCATTGATATATAATAATATAAGATTAATTATAGGATTACAGAGAAATCAATAAAAAAGTGCTGCAAATGTATGAAAATTTCCATGAAATTTCGCCATCTTGAATTTTGTTTTGCTTTTTCTGATTAAACTAACTAACTTTATTTTATGTTTTATACCTCTTTTGAAAGGTTTTTGGAAGTACTTTGAATCAACATAAATGTCATAGCTCACATATGAACACAACTAAAGTTACAGGAGCTGGAAGTTGACAATGACAAAAAAACTTCTACTTTAGTAGAAGTTTTTTTGTCATTGTCAACTTCCAGCTCCTGTAACTTTAGTTGTGTTCATATGTGAGCTATGACATTTATGTTGATTAAAATTACTTCCAAAACCTTTCAAAAGAGGTATAAAACATAAAATAAAGTTAGTTAGTTTAATCAGAAAAAGCAAAACAAAATTCATGATGGCGAAATTTCATGGAAATTTTCATACATTTGCAGCACTTTTATTGATTTCTCTGTAATCCTATAATTAATCTTATATTATTATATATCAATGGAAAGGTAATAAAATGGAATCAAACATGATTAATAACAATATTTAAAAATGTCTAGATATTGAAAAAATTTCACTTTTATGTGGAAAATTTCAGATAAGGAAAACTCGTGAAAAGCTTCTTGGAAAAATCTGAAACTTTTACAATTTATTCATTTTTTAATAAAGAATAAGTGTGCAAAGTTACAAGAAGTTTTGTGCATCTCATGCTGAGAAAAAAGCAAAACATTGTTGAATAGATTGCTTAAAATGCGTTTTTTACCCAGTGTGACTTTATTACTTGAAATTTTCCAAATGTTTTCATACCATTTGATTGGAAATTTTAATACCTTTCCAAAAATATATAACATCACTAGGTTTTGGGATATCTGCATAGAGTTATTGCAAAAATAAAAAAATTTCTAATCGGTTGGTAACGTACTTTACATTATCTAAATTATATAGTTTGATCAAAATTATTAAATTTTCCAATCTCGGCTAAACGAATGCGACTTGTTGTTGTTGTAATTTAAGAAAATTTTGGAAAATTTAATTAACAACGCATGGAAAAGAAAATTTTTATAGCTATTTACGTTACGTTAGTTAATAGTAATAAACATATAAAAACAACTTTTCGAAAGAAAGTGTTTAAGATGGAAAAATTGCCAAAATTCCAAATCGGCTAAACGAATGCGTAGCACCTTAGTAAGATTTTTGTTTTATTAAAATAATTTGAAGCCTTTTTTAGGATCATAAACATATAAACTTTGTTTTGAAATTTTTGTAATTTTAATATGGGTGTTATTTAATTTTCCACAATGAATTTCTTTTTTCAAAAACTTGAATAATAAATTGAACGCTTTTTTTGAAGAACGTGACCCTAAAACCGATGTTGACCGATTTTTGCAAAACACAGATTTAAAAATTTTTGTTTATTCAGTAAAATTTAATTTTTCATGCTTCAATATTATTCATTTAATATTTTATTTTTTAAATTATTTTTGTAATAAAATTAAAACATTTTTTTAACATTGTGCTTTGCAAAAATCGGTCAACAATTTTCAAATTCAAAACGACCGTTTTTTAGGCGCACGTTCTTCAACAAAAGCGTTCAATTAATGCACGGATTCTCAACTCAACATAAATGAAAAAATTGCATTTCATGGCTGTCAGTTACCATTATGGGTGGGACTGTTTTGAATTAAAAACAATTTTTTTTGTGTGAAATATTTTATCGATTTTTTTTAGAATAATTTAGAATTATTAGAATAATTTCACTTGTGCTGCTATCATTTACTTTAAATTTATATAAAATATCCAGTGTAGCTGATTTGATTTTCTATTTCCCAAAAATATTTATTTTCCATGCACTTAAACTAAATTAAAAAAAAATAAAATAAAAATCAAAAATGTTTAAAATCACTTTTTAAAGTTCATAAACGCCTTTAATTACAGAATAATAAGAATAAGATGTATTGATAATCTGAAAAATTTTGAGTTTTAAATTAAATTTAAATAAAAAATAAAAAAAAAATTTAATCAAAAATTTTTAATTATCAATTCACCCAGTTAAAAGTTTCCATAGACATGTCATAGAACTTCCATGCAGTAATTGTTTGTGCTTGTTGGGCTCTAACCATAACTTGAAAAACACTCCTTTGAAATTTCAAGCTTGTCGAGTACCATTGGATGTTATAGACAGATGTTGCTATCGATGTTGATGAGCTGTGTAAAAAAAATGAATTTAATTACGTATTTTTAATTTCCCAAATATTTTTGGTTAAAAAATTTACAATTTTTTCTAAATTTTTTTTATTTTTTAATATAAAAAAATCTTACTCAATCAATTGCTGTGAAAAATAGCATTGTGTAAATATTTGCACTGTTATGGCAAATGGAAACATGAAATACTTTGCGATGAAAATATCTCCATTCCCAGACTGAAATAAAATTTTAAGAATTAAAAAAAAATTCACAAAAACATCAAAAATTAAAATAATATTATTCACCACAGCCAAGAAGCTAGCTGTACATAAAGACACAATCACACCAAGTGAATTGATAAGCAGTAACGGTGAGAACGTATGTTCAAGCTTCTTTGAAACTTCAATCAGATCCTGATGGATATCAATCAGCTTTTTCAATTCCTTTACAGCTTTTTCTTCACTCTCATTCACATTAATTTCACTCATAATTTGCCCCAGGATGTCAAATTCCATGATCAAAATTTGCATTAAGCATGCAAACAACAAGTCAGTGCAAATTGCAAACGACACAGAATAAATTGTAATCCAAAATTCAGCAAAATAAATTAATTCATACATAACAGGCTGAGTCAAATCGAATGGAAAATTCATCAAGTAAATGTGTCCCCAATTTATTTCCACATCCATATACCAAGCATAAAGTTGAAATAGCAATGGCATTGAGCAGAATTGTGCAGTAAAAATTCCACACAATACGTAATAGAATAACTCAATGCGTGTCATTAGTCTCAGATATTTATGAACCCTAAATGTCAACTGATCAACTCACGAGTGTGGAAAGCACTCATCTAACTTTTCTATAATTTCCTTAATTTCCTCGCGATTGTGATAAAAAATAATAAAAATTTTCACAAGAACTATGAAAATAAGACCGAAAAATAACGCATTGTCAATCATTGTGTCTAAATCATTAGCCTGAATCGATAGAGTAAAGGAAATAATCTCAGAAACCAAAAGAATTGCAAGCAGGATTTGAAACACGAAACTATAAATTTTAACCCATTTATTGAACGTTACTTTCTGACTGAGGAGAAATGTAAAGCCTAATTTACTGGCTGTTTTTTCGCAAATAAAAAAATCACGAAAGAAAATTAATTCCTGTGAGGCTTGCTTCCTTCCGAATTTCAACTTAAGAAATTGCACAATTTTCTGATAATTTTTTCTTATTCTTTCAATTAGCCTTTGCATTTTTCAATTTTAATCTTTCTGGTTCAAGTTCCCGGACAATACTGAATGGTGTCTTCATTTTCTATTAAGACACCTATTAAGTAGCAAGTAAGTATGCAAGTTCTTAAAATATTCAGTGTTTTGTAAAAGGATTACTTCAAATTTTCCAGGAAGAGGAAACTTTTAGTTTTATGAAAATTTGCTTTTTTTTATTTTCTTTTATTTTTTAGTAAACTTTTTTTTTAATTTGTTAAGGGTTTTCGTGAAAATATGAAAATCCATCCCCCCTCAAATTTTTCAGACAAAAAATTGAATTTTTAATTCTCCCCTCTCAAAATTCTTGGCCACTGATTTTGAGATTTTGACAATATTTCAATAATGCAGTAATCTTGTAGCTCTTGTTCCAATTTTTCTTACAATGCTTTAATTTTTTGACCCGTTTCTCAATCTAGAATTGCATTAACCAATTATGACTAAATTTTTATTGCATTAGTTTATCATACCTTGTATAAAACATCCGATAAAAAGAATTTCTATCAAATAGTACCGCTTCATTCTTTTATGTTATTCAGGACATAAATTATTTTTCAATGAAAAAAATTATAGTATCAAAAATTCATAAATTGACAGGTACGTTGTCGCCGAGAAAATTTGCAAAATTGCATAAATTTATAACTAAAGTATGTGAAAATGTACAAATGACTTTTAATCGACCTGTGGAATTTTTTTTAACATTTTCAAGCTCTAACTGAACATAATTTAAATTTTACCAGAAAAAAATTAATTTTTCGCATGAAAAAATTTCTTCATTTTTCTGCTTAACTATTCAGCACAAATCTTCTATAAATAGCGTTAAATCACCACTTAAAAATTATCTTTACTCATTTATCGCATTTTTTTACCGTCAACAAGAGAAAAAGATTAACAAGAAAATTGCAGAGTATACTACTGTTGTGAAAAATTGAAACATTTAATTCAAGTTGCTGCATCTCTCAGAGATCATCAAAATTTTTAGTACAAATAATTTGAATGACTACAATTAGTAAATGTATGGGACTCTTCATTACGCCACGTAATAAAAATATTTTTTCATACTTTGTTTTGCAGGCACTTCTGCATACCGAATTGCAACAAAGAATATCAGCAGATGAGTCTGTGTATTAAGCTGACATTTGTGTCTTGTAATGCAGTCTTCTAAAAGTGATTCATGATTATATGTTTGTAATAATGTAATTAAAAGTTTGATCTTTAGTGACATTTTATGCTATTGTCCGCTTCATGCTTATCTGTGTCATCACGTTGTGTGCTGGTTAAAGACATCTTTCATGATTTTTTTAAAGGTTTGTTTTGGAGAAATTTGAGGGGAATTTGATGAACAGTTTGGGGATATGGGGATCGAATTAAGTAGATATAAAGAGAATGTAGGGGGAGGAAGTATGAATGTTGAAAGTGACCCAAAAGAATTTTGGCTTTGATATTTTTGTAGCTAAAACCCAAAACTTTTAAAAGGCAAAATGCATTAACAACTCTAAAAATTAACAATCCTTTAAATTACTTCCTTAAAAAGCATTTTCAAAACCATTTAAAAGCCTAAAAAGCACATTAAAAAGCATTTTCTTCCGATAATTATTTTACTTGCTGCTGAATTTTGTCGACCATGAATTACTGCAATTTAAAACTGTAAACTTAAAGTTCAGGGATCATCGAAGTGTGGATGTGATGAGAATTTATTTATGAACATATCAGATGCTAACCGGACGGACAGTATTGAAGTTAAAGGTCTTATTTTTGCAGATCTTTAGGTTAAGATAAGAACTTGTTGTGCTTCTGAGATGCAGTTTTAAGGAACTTTAAATGAGGAATTTTTTTAGAGAACATTCGAAATAATTTGAAAAATTACTCAACAAAAAAAACTTTATCCCAAAATATACCTTATTATTGCTTAAATTTCTTTTCCTCCTCATCATTTGAAATAAAGTCATAAAGTTATCTCATCACGATCAGCGTTAACCCACTAACATAATGAACTTCAATTTCACTCAAATTCACTTTCATTTTCATTTTCAAAGTCAAATAATTTCTTTTACTTTCTCTTCATTCATTCAGCTTTAATCTCACTGATATTATTTTCATCTGCTTTTCTCTCCTCTTCGTTTTTAGTTTCCCACATCTTTCACGATGTCAAGGTCACGATGAATAAGACAATTGACTCTCTTTGCATTGAAGATGTTAAAAAATTACAAGTTGGATAAAACATTGTAAATCGGATGAAAGTGAACGTTTATGGATGAATATGAAGAGTTTATGACTGAATTACCTCATCGGATTTGTTTATTATGTGATGAGCTAGTAATTTGTTTCTTTTTAAATATTACTAAATTATAATTAGTTTATAGATCAAACAATAATAAATCCTTAAATTTATGATTCTATTTAATTAATTTTGATGATTTTACTAAAGAATAAGATTTTTAACATCTACTGCTATTATTCTTAAATCGAATATTATTAAATTTAATAGGTGGATTAACACATTCAATATATGAATCAATCATTAGAATTGAAAACTTTAAATGACTTAATCAAGTCAATCAATATTTGATTTTATTCTTTTTTCATTGATCAACAAATCTTTTGTGCTTAATAATTAATTTGTAACTAATGAGGTTGAAAATTTTTATGAATAAAATTTTAGGTGTGCTGCAGGCGATTTAAAGGTTTTGCAACATATTTACTGCTTAATGACTTTTCAAGCCCTTTGATTAATGACATTTAACCAATAATTAACATTTAAAGTACCTAAAACAGCTCAACAACTACAAAACACAGTGGTCTAAAAATGACTTTTTTGGAAATAATTCATGATATTTTGGTGGTTTATAGTTTTGAACTTGGGGAGTTCAAAAATGCAAACAAAATTTTTTTTTTGTCAATATAGGTCCCCATACGGGCCTAGAACGTGTTTTTGGTACCAAAAATTTTCAAAAAATTCGTGTGCCTCACTTTGTGGATGAAATTTCACAAACTTTTTTTAATTCACTCAATACACCCTCTAATTTTCATTTAAAAATACCAAAAGTTTGAAAAAAAATTATTTTGATGGTCAAAAATGCGAAAAAGTCCAAAAAATCGGCATTTTTTCAACATTTTTGCTTCCTGTGCCTACATGTCGATCTTAAAAATTCTAAAAACTCCTGATTCTTATAGTTCTTGAGTAGATCTACAAAAAACATTTTATTCGTCATTGCCAAAAAAGACATTTAATGCTTCAAAAATGAGGTCAAAGGTGAAAATTTTCGTTTTTTTGGGCATTTTTTGGGTTTGTCAGCCTATAAGATCCACAGGTGGCTCCAGGTAACTGTCAAGTGACATTTTTCTTATAGCTCTTATGTTGTACTACAAAATTAAGCAAAAAAAAGTAAATTTTTTCCGGTCCCCCGATTCACCTGAGGCCCCCAAAGGGTGTCTGGTAGGGGGGTCCTCGAGACAAAAAAATTCATATCTCAAAAATATCTTCACCATATTGGCTGAAACTTTCAGAAATGATAGAAAACATCTATACCGAACATTTTCAGTCATTTAAACTTAATTATAACTTGATTTTTGGACTTTATGTACATTTTGCTGATTTTTGAGCTTGGTCAAAAATCGAGTTTTCACTTTTCAACTCCTACCACCTCAGGATGACTTTATATTTTATTTCTTTTGCATAAATCTTATAGCTAAGCATAGTACGCATCCAACGAGGTATGAAACATGATATATAGTCAAGATTTGACAGAGTTATGGCCAAAAAACTGAAAAAATGGTCAACTTTTTGAGGTTTTGACAACTTTCAACTCACATTTTCGCCGATATTTCTTCGAAATTTCAAGTATACGTAACAAATTTGGTATCATTGGAAAGGTCATTGCTTCAACTATGCAATAAAATAAAAATGTAAGTTTGGAAGTTCCTCTGTGGACCAGAAAACTTACAACAGTTTGCTTTGTCCTCTCATACAGAGCAAAGATAAAAAAAATTTATTTTTGTGTTTTTTCCACAGTTTAACACATAAACTTTCATAATATGATCAATAAAAGACTTTACAACCATTACTTCTTACATACAGACTTATAGAAAAAATGTAATTTTTTTGAAAAAATCGAAAATATTCGAAAATTTGATGATTTTTCTATGAACGTGTATTCAGGAAGTAATGGCTGCAAACTATTTTGTTGATCATATTATGAAAGTTTATGTGTTAAACTGTGGAAAAAACACAAAAATAAATTTTTTTTATCTTTGCTCTGTATGAGAGGACAAAGCAAACTGTTGTAAGTTTTCTGGTCCACAGAGGAACTTCCAAACTTACATTTTTATTTTATTGCATAGTTGAAGCAATGACCTTTCCAATGATACCAAATTTGTTACGTATACTTGAAATTTCGAAGAAATATCGGCGAAAATGTGAGTTGAAAGTTGTCAAAACCTCAAAAAGTTGACCATTTTTTCAGTTTTTTGGCCATAACTCTGTCAAATCTTGACTATATATCATGTTTCATACCTTGTTGGATGCGTACTATGCTTAGCTATAAGATTTATGCAAAAGAAATAAAATATAAAGTCATCCTGAGGTGGTAGGAGTCGAAAAGTGAAAACTCGATTTTTGACCAAGCTCGAAAATCAGCAAAATGTACATAAAGTCCAAAAATCAAGTTATAATTAAGTTCAAATGACTGAAAATGGTCGGTATAGATGTTTTCTATCATTTTTGAAAGTTTCAGCCAATATGGTGAAGATATTTTTGAGATATGAATTTTTTTGTCTCGAGGACCCTCTACCAGACACCCTTTGGGGCCTCAGGTGAATCGGGGGACCGGAAAAAATTTACTTTTTTTTGCTTAATTTTGTAGTACAACATAAGAGCTATAAGAAAAATGTCACTTGACAGTTACCTGGAGCCACCTGTGGATCTTATAGGCTGACAAACCCAAAAAATGCCCAAAAAAACGAAAATTTTCACCTTTGACCTCATTTTTGAAGCATTAAATGTCTTTTTTGGCAATGACGAATAAAATGTTTTTTGTAGATCTACTCAAGAACTATAAGAATCAGGAGTTTTTAGAATTTTTAAGATCGACATGTAGGCACAGGAAGCAAAAATGTTGAAAAAATGCCGATTTTTTGGACTTTTTCGCATTTTTGACCATCAAAATAATTTTTTTTCAAACTTTTGGTATTTTTAAATGAAAATTAGAGGGTGTATTGAGTGAATTAAAAAAAGTTTGTGAAATTTCATCCACAAAGTGAGGCACACGAATTTTTTGAAAATTTTTGGTACCAAAAACACGTTTTAGGCCCGTATGGGGACCTATATTGACAAAAAAAAAATTTTGTTTGCATTTTTGAACTCCCCAAGTTCAAAACTATAAACCACCAAAATATCATGAATTATTTCCAAAAAAGTCATTTTTAGACCACTGTGCAAAAAGTCATTTACATCTATTTCAATAGAAATTCTTCATCAGCATCCCTACGGCAACATCAAAATGCCGTTTAATGAACTCTAAAACTAACTGTTTTTTTAATTTGTTCATTCAAAAATTCATCTTAAAAACCACAAAAATAAATAATTTCAATCATTCAGTTTTTAACTTCTAAATCTGAGTCAATCAATCTCGATGATGTTTCAGAAAAAGAATTTTAATCTTCCCATTAACTTGATAGCTTTGCATAATGACTGACAATAACAATTGATCGTAGTTGCAGCTTCTTTTTAAAAAAATAACATGTTCAGGTAGCAAATTGCGAAATGTGATTCTTAAAATTGATGTAATTAAGACTACAATACTGAATTGTAAAGGACGACAGAAAAAAACTACGGAAGACATTATGCTTGAGAATTGTGATTACATCATTCGGACTGTTTGTTTTTCGAGACTGATTTTTTTGTCTTTTTGCTGAGAACTCTTTTTTTTTTATAAAAAAAGGTTTTTAAATAATTTAAATTTTTTTTAAAATTCATATTCTACATCAAATCCTTGCCGCACATAGCAAAGCCAACACCTTTTAAATTCCTTTCATCCACCTAATTCTAATAATCATTAATAATGAATTTTAATTCCTAAACAAAAATGCTAAGTACCTAATTTATTCATTTAATTGTCTTCTTCATTCTTGTCTGTGTCTAACATACAGTTCAAATACACACAGTTTTTACGTAAGCAATTAATAAGAAATGTACAACAAAACAGTTAAGTGAGGAAATTTGCAAAGTACAAAAATCTAATTTTAACCTTTTTGCTTTATGAAAAAAAAAATGTTAACAATGGAAAAAGGATGATAAATTGATTCTTAAATACATAATACATTCATAGACTATGAGGTTAAAAAAAAAAAAAAAATTGAGAATTTATCTAGCGCTTTTCATCTGTCATCTGACATCAAAAAAAGGAGGAGGAATAATGTGTGTTTGGAATGTTTTCAATTGGAATGCCGTACGTAGTAACGACATGAAGGTCATGAATTAATCTCTAATAGATGATTTGATTTGTTTAATATATTTCTTATACATAAAAAAATATTTTTGTGAATTTATAATGATGAAGTCGGGATGGGCCCGTGCATTGCGCACCAGAAAACATCTTTCATAATTGAAATAAATATCTATGACTTAATGGAGGCACACGAAATAAAAATAACACAACAAAAAAGAGTAAATAGTTTGTGGAAAGAAATACAACAATTGGATGGTGCTGCTATGATGATGAAGTGCTGGAATGCTGCTCGCTTGAGATTGTTGCTTTTAGGGAGTCTGCTTTGTGATGAAATTAGTTTCATTGTGCCTTTGTTGATTGTTACTTATTGTTTGAGGATTTTTATGGTATGATTTAGATTGTGTAGTTTGAGTTTATTAGGAATGTCACGGGAAAATGATGAACTAACAAAAATTAAAAAGAAAGTTTCACTTAAATTCGATCGGATTCGAATTTTCCTTTAAGTCTTTTCTTTTTATTTGAGATTTGCTGTAACAATTGTATATAATTCATTAATTTATATTAATATTTAATAATTTTTTATCTTACTTTAAATTTCCTCCTTTTTTCCCGTTCAAAATCTTAGGTTAAATGAAATTTATAAAAAAAGGGGATGAAAATATAAAATTTGCTATAAAATTCAAATTTTAGACGACCGTTAGAACATTTGCTATAAAATTGCTATAAAGTTACTATAATTTAGCAATAATAATTTAAATTTTAGAAATTCGTTACTTTTTAAATTCCAGAAGATCGTTAAAGCGAAAAGTTAACAATTTCATTATAATTTTGGGTGATTTTGACTTAAATTTAAATATGAAAATCGCGTTACATTTCTTAATGACGATTTTAATAAAATAAATGTAATATTCGCTTTAAATTTCGATTACGAAATTTTTGTCACTTTCTTCCAGTGACAAAATCTCCCCAGACGAGACAAAATCATCCATCAAATTCATTCTGATCATTGGTTGTGCGTTTGGAAATGATATACCATAATGTCCAATTCCTGGATCCAGTGCATGCTTGATACGCATGATTTGCCACCAATAACTTCCAGTTCCACTTAATTGACATTGACCTGTATGAAATATAAGAGCAGAACGATCGGAATTAGGATTAAAGTGCATAGATGCTTCATTTTGTTTCGCATCATATGTCTGAAAGGGTTTTGAACTAGAATCGGATTTAAATGTGCAAATTTCGTGTGATTCTGGTTTCGTTAGTGGGTTTTGATTAATTTGTTTAATATTCTGTTGAGTTTCTTCTAACTCAACAGATTTGTAACCCAAATCGATATTTGTGGATTCAATTTGATTTGATTTTGTGTTATTCAATGACGATGATCCACCATAGACTGTCCATCCAATCTTAGTTGATGTTGATCCAACGACTTCTTCATCACCCAATCTAATTGTTTGTCTCACTCTAACATTTACCAATGAGACTTCACTTTCGCCAATAGCATAATTGACGACCACTCCATCTGGTCCAGTTGAGTTCATCTGGAACAATTCATCACTATGTTCAAGACTTGATGAACTTCTAAAGTTGTTCGAAACTGGAACAACTTTGTACTGTCGAACGTCCTCTTCTGGATCGACAGCACAACAAGCAACGACAACTTCTTCAGCATTAATAGAATCAATTGTGTCTTTACTTCCATCTACATGCCTAAATGATAATTCATTTGTAATTGTTGTCTTTGTATATCTTGTTGTTGGAAGTGCTTGAATAAAACTTTCAGCTTGCAATAATTCCAATTGCCTTCGTAAATTATTAATTTCTATCTCAGCTTCTCTTGATTTCTTTTGTTGCTCTTCAAGTTCAGCCATTAATCTTTTGGTTGATTCCTCTGCTTCCTTCTCATCAATCTTCGATTGTCTTATCGTACGTTGAAGCAGTTCTATCTCACCAGCTTCTTCTAGCTTAGTGAGACTTGATGACAACTCAGATTGTGAATCCATTTGTAAGGCTTGACAATCGCTTGATCTGTTGTCTAATACTTTGTAATCATTATGACCTAAATGTTGTAATCTCTCGTCATAATTATAATATCCATTCATCCATGGATCTTCCTCTTGATTAAAGAATGTTACGTCCGAACTGTAACATCCAGTGGACAGAAAATAAGCAATTGTTTCTTCTTGTAGCTCATCTGCCAATGATTTCCCATGAAACCACACTGTTTCCAATAATTCGTCAAATCCTGACTGCATTTCCATTCCTATTGTGTTGCGCGAATCTCTAATTAACTATTCACCAATAGAATAAAACAAATAATTGTTAATTGATTAGTCTAGCCAACCCAAATGTTGGAACTCTAGCACTAAATGCGATTGCTTTTAATCTCGCAAGATTAACTAACCACAATCGACTTTATCCAAGCAATTCAGCTTTAAAATGTGGACTGGGTGTTGGATTTTTGACCACACCACTTCCAGTAGATAAAATTTGCACTTTAATGCTTTAAATTCTCAAATTTAAAGCAAATAACGATAAATAATCCGATAACTAGCTCACCCCTTGATGTGCTTCCTAATCGTTGCTTTAATTCCTCGTGAAACACCGTGTCAAGTTTCCTAGACTTCACTTGCTCAATACGCCTCGTGGATCTCTCAAAACTCACGTTGTTTCAACCTGTTCAGTCTTCAGCAACCTATTCCAGCTTTTCGAATCCAATTCTTGATTCTTCCAGATTCAAATCTTCACTTTGATGCTTTAATCCTTCCTGGATGATCCCAATTCCAACAAATGGAAATTTTAACAAAAGAAATTTAAACAAACTTTTGTCACGGGAAAATGATGAACTAACAAAAATTAAAAAGAAAGTTTCACTTAAATTCGATCGGATTCGAATTTTCCTTTAAGTCTTTTCTTTTTATTTGAGATTTGCTGTAAAAATTGTATATAATTCATTAACTTATATTAAATATTTAATAATTTTTCTTCTTACTTTAAATTTCCTCCTTTTTTCCCGTTCAAAATTTTAGGTTAAATGAAATTTATAAAAAAGGGGATGAAAATATAAAATTTGCTATAAAATTCAAATTTTAGACGACCGTTAAAACATTTGCTATAAAATTGCTATAAAGTTACTATAATTTAGCAAAAATAATTTAAATTTTAGAAATTCGTTACTTTTTAAATTCCAGAAGATCGTTAAAGCGAAAAGTTAACAATTTCATTATAATTTTGGGTGATTTTGACTTAAATTTAAATATGAAAATCGCGTTACATTTCTTAATGACGATTTTAATAAAATAAATGTAATATTCGCTTTAAATTTCGATTACGAAATTTTTGTCACTTTCTTCCAGTGACAAGGAATTATCTGGATAGGGTCGTGAGCTTTTTAGTTTGAAATTTTAGAGTTTTATTAATTTTTGACCAATTCTGTAGTGAATTTCAATCATACGCACATTTTTAATACATTTAAGGATTATTGAATTTATGAGCGATAATTTTTGGGGTTAGGTTAGTGAAACTGACCCCAAAATCCAAAATTTATGCAAAGAAAATCTTAATTCAAAAGATTTCAAAATCATCCTTGTCACAAAGTCATCTCAAAAGTACTAATCATCATCATTGCAAAATACTTGTTATAACTTCATCATTTTATTTTTTGTGACTCACTGCATCGATTTCTTTTCATGAAAAATTTATGAACAGAAAAACATTCTTGTTATTTTTTTTAAAAAAAAAAATCATGTTTCGTTCAAGGTCAATTTAGTCCCTTTAATACGATCAAAGACTTTACTTGTTCAACTACCTCGATGCGTCATTGACACCTCTTATTTTAAGCTAATCATTCCATATTTAAAAAAATAATATAAATTTTAAGAAAAAAATAAAAATTTCGAAACAATTTCTCATTAATTGACAAATTATAATACGACATGTTGTGGTGATTGTCATATATCCATACATAAAAATGTACGCAGCATCTATAGTAGTTTTTCATGACCTAAAGAGGCGACAAATTTGTATATAATTAATCAGATAAAGTTTTATATACATATTCATAATAATTTATGTGACTTGATATTATGTTATGGATATATGAGTATGAACATGATGTGATCATGTTGTCGTAGGAAGGGAAAGAAATGTTTTACATGAATTGAGTAATTGGATACTTAGACTTCTTGCAAATTATGAGACATTTTTATTATGTCGATTTTTTTGTGTCATTGCTTTGTACTGTGAATGTCTTTATTTGCGGTTTCTAGGTTTTGAGCAGAAATTCCTTTAATATCAGGAATTTATTGTTTAATCCTGACACCCCTCTTAAATTCTCTCAGATTTCAAAATATTTCAGTTCTCACCAGCATCCCAATACCAACACATTCCAAACCAACAACATCAAACAATCTTCAACCGCTAATTCTCAGCTACCGTCTTTAAAATCTTTAATTAGCATGAAAATCGTCATTTCAAACTAATTAAGTCATTAAATGAAATACGAGTAGCCATGTAATTTTTTTTACTACTCGGCATTTTAAATTCATTTCCACTCTTCTTTAAATCCTCTTTGTCAAGTGTCGATGCCGTAAACATTTTTTTTTTTCAATTCATTTTTTAACATTATTTATGTCTTTAACCTGATTCGCGATTATATTCGGATTGGAAGATGATGAGGAGGAAAAATAATATTCAATATGTTGACTGCTGTTTTTTTTGCGACTATCATGTATGTCAAGTTGTTTGAGGATGGCATGCGGCGATTTGACAGCTATTTGTAATTTTTTTATCTGTTAATTTGTTAATATCGATTACATGGTAAGATAATATCACGTGCTGTTGATGTATTTGAGTGGATGTCACGATGAGAAATGATTTAATTTTTTTTTTGGAATGTTGGATTGAATTTTAAAGTTTGATGGATTGTTTGTTGAATTATGTTGTCATGCTGGACTTGTTTGGTATGAAACTTACAAAATTTTACACATTTTTGTAGCTTGAAAGCGAATTTTTTAACTTTTTAAAAAATGATGTCCAAAAATCAAGCAAAACATCTAAAAAATTCATCAAATTAAAATTTACATCATAATTTGAAACCGAAACAAATTGCTTGAAATAAAGCTTGCAAAATTTACCCCAGAAAAAAATATCCGAGAATAAGTTCACATCTGCACCTCACACGAGTCTGATTTCCCACTGTGCATATTGCAATATAGCTTTAATTTATCGAGAAACATTAGCTAGATAATTTACACGACAACCGGCGTCTTTTCAAAAAAAGTTGATCCTCATATCTTTGTTTATATTCATCGTTATAATTGAGGACGAGACATGCGACACAAGATGAGAAGTTTGGGAACAGATAGAGCGATAAAAAATGCAATTAAAAAAGTTGAAAACATCTTTTTAACCTCTTCAGTCTTGAGAAGACATTATAAGAGACAAATTTATCACCTACAAGACCTAATTAAAGCGACCTTTGAGGTTGACTGAGTTCGAATTGTTAATTAACATGACAAGAAAATCAATTGCAAATTGAAATATGGAAATGATGATGATGTCTATTATGAGTGAATTTATCTCATTTGTTGTTATCTGAATTGGAAATTATTGGATATTACATTTGATGTAACATTTAATGGATGTGATGAAATTTTATTAGCTTGAATTTTTAGATGGAAAATTGAATGCTTATTAATTTTGAATTGACTGACCTTTTAGTAAATTTTATTTTAAGGATTTTTTTATTTTTTTTTTAAAGAGAAAAAAGTTTTTAAAATTCAAAAAATTTCAAGAAATTCAAAGTTTTTTGAAACTTTCAAAATCTTCTAAATAAATTTTTATTGCTTAATATTTTACAACTTATTCCTTAATTAACACCAAATCAAGCATGAAAAACACAGTACGACAAAATAAAATATTTTTCAATATTAATGTATCTAAATGCATAATACACATGTGGATAATTGATGAAATAATAGATTCATGTATAAAGATCATCAATTCTTGCATCTCAATGCATCACATTAACGCATTCCAATATGGAATAAATTCTTCTTAAAGTGACTCTTGCATGAATAAATCTCAAAACTTATTCGATCTGAAATCAATTATTTTTGAGTAACATTCAAATAACTCTATGAAAAGATTTTATTTTAATTTCAAATCGTTCGATTAATGGTTCGATTTGTAATGAGTAGATGTAGAGAGGGATTAAGCTCGAGAGTTTGAATGCTGGGAGTTTAAAGCGCATTATTTAAAAAAAAAATGATGGATAAATAAACTTACCTCGATCTGCATTAAGATTCACAGCTCAAAATCAGTCAACTTTTCTTCTAAAAACTTGAACGAAAAATTTAAATTTTTCAATAAAATTGTAAAAACTCAAAGAGTACTGAGTGAAATTTTAATTACATCAATGAAGAGCCTTTCAATTATTACGTAACGCTCTTAGGGGGGATGAGGGTCAGAGGGTTTGTTACGAACTATTGTTCTCACATGTGATTCTTTTGTTAAAAGCATTACGCAGGGGTGGGGGGGGGACGGAAACCTGAATTTCAGCGTTACGCAATAAGTGAACGGCCCCTAAACCAAAGAGATTATTACTCCTAAATCTACCAATCCAATCATAAAGTAAGAAAAACAAATTTTTAAAATATCAATGCACATAGAAAGACCAGCCTATGAATATGTCTATGCCACATAGTAAGATTAATTAATTCAAAATAATCTATTCGAATAAGACTTGTGACATGAGCACGTCTGAAGTAAGTTAAATGCTCCTCATAATTGCATATTAATTGCACAACTCTCCATTTCAAGTATCACCTATCACAATTTTGCATCTCGCCCGTTTCACTTTGGATTTTCATGGATATAACAAATATTGCACATAATGCACAATTGCAATTCACATTTTTATTTTATTCATGCAAAAGGTTACCTACATTCGACACTCTCGGCAGTGATATTTACAACTTTTTCATATTCACACCGTTTCACGTTGTGAATATATTGATTTCGATACACTTGAAAAATCGTTTTTTTAGTTTTTTGGCGCCAAAACTCAAAATTTTCATAAACTGTTCGGTGTGAAAAGTTTGGCCTCAAAATTATCTACAAAATACAAAAAACCGCATTGAAAAAGGTTTTGATGCCTCCGGACACGACCCCAAATAGTGGTGGTGTATGCTTACAAGCAAGTTTGTTCCTCGCAGAACTCAAATACGAAAAAACCATTTTATGTCAAAAATGTCTCAAAATGTGCGCATTATCACTCAAATGTGCACCTCACACGTTGGTGCCGATCCATGTAGATGGATCTGAGAAACTAACGAAATAGTGTGTTTTTTAAGCATATTTTAGCCGATTATTGCAAAATACATTTAAAAAATTTCACACAAATTGCGAATTAAACTTTTTGATCAGAATCAATAAAAAAATGAAGTTTTGTTGAGAAAAAATACAAAAAACTTTGTTAGTCACCAGTACACCCCCACAAACCTAAATTTTTGGAAAAATTCGTGTGGTTCACTGTGTGGATGGATTTTTGTAAAATTTTCTGTTTTTGATCAATTAATGCGAGAACTTTTATGAAAAAATACCAAAAATATTTTTAAACCTATTTTAGTCAGTCAAAATCTCGAAAAAGTTCAAAAAATCGGCATTTTTTGGACATTTTGCCCTCCTGTCCCTACAACTCAGAATTAAAAATTCTAAAAACTTGTGATTATTGTAGCTTATAATTAGATCTAAAAGTCGTACATACGTTGTCATGTCCAAAAACATCAATTAGCTCTTGAAAATTGAGTCCGAATGTGAAATTTTTCGATTTTTTTAGGAAACTTAATTGTCAATCATATGCAAAGCGAAGCTTTGCTGACTCGATGGAATCCTAATCTTCAAACTTATGCAAAGCGAAGCTTTGCTGACCCGATCTAGCCTTAATCTGCAATCTTATGCAAAGTGAAGCTTTGCTGACCCGATGAAGGCTTGATTATTAATCTTATGCAAAGCGAAGCTTTGCTGACCCGATGGAGTCCTAAACTTCAAACTTATGCAAAGCGAAGCTTCGCTGACCCGATGGAATCCTAATCTTCAAACTTATGCAAAGCGAAGCTTTGCTGACCCGATGGAATCCTAATCTTCAAACTTATGCAAAGCGAAGCTTTGCTGACCCGATCTAGCCTTAATCTGCAATCTTATGCAAAGTGAAGCTTTGCTGACCCGATTGCGTCCTAATTTTCAATCTTATGCAAAGCGAAACTTTGCTGACCCGATGGAGTCTTAATATGCAATCTTATGCAAAGCGAAGCTTTGCTTACCCGATTGAGACTTAATCATCAATCTTATGCAAAGCGAAGCTTTGCTAACCCGATCGAGTCCTAATCTTCAATCTTATGCAAAGCGAAGCTTTGCTGACCCGATGGAGTCTTAATCTGCAATCTTATGCAAAGCGAAGCTTTGCTGACCCGATTGAGTCCTAATTTTCAATCTTATGCAAAGCGAAGCTTTGCTGACCCGATCGAGTCCTAATCTTCAATCTTATGCAAAGCGAAGCTTTGCTGACCCGATGGAGTCTTAATCTGCAATCTTATGCAAAGCGAAGCTTTGCTGACCCGATTGAGACTTAATCTTCAATCTTATGCAAAGTGAAGCTTTGCTGACCCGATTGAGTCCTAATTTTCAATCTTATGCAAAGCGAAGCTTTGCTGACCCGATGGAATCCTAATCTTCAAACTTATGCAAAGCGAAGCTTTGCTGACCCGATACAGAGTTTTGGAACGGTGTGAATATGCACATGAAGCGTGATCCGCTTCATTACTAGTTTTATACTTCTTTTTTTCATCGTCCACTGCCGAACCAGACGACTGGCGTGCAAAAGAGATAGATGGAAATTCCTTAATGCAAATATTTGTTTGTTGCTTGTTGAACAAAATTTTTTTCTCTTATTTTTTTCAAGCTTGATTTTATTGTCGCTTGAGCGATAATCAATGGTAATTTAATTACATGTTGGTATGACAGGGTCAGGAGACAATGAAAATGATGGGGTATGTAGATGAGATGATTTATGGGAATTTAATGAGTTTTTTTAAAGAGATTCAGTAACTTTTGGTGGATAAAAATTCAAAGGATGAGAATTTAGAGGCATAAAACCAACATTCTTTTGGTACCCACACCCAAAACTCAATTCCAAAAGCCTACAGAAGTAAATAATTTTTTTACCCACAATTTCATGTCATAAATTTCCAATTTTACTACATCAACTCATAAGGTTAGCATTATATCCAAAAGAAGTAGTGAAAAATAAAAAGAAAGAACCAAGGATTAGTCTCTATACAATTTTAATTCCCTTGAATATTGAATTTCCTTTTAAATACTTTTTATCGAAGGTGTTATTTGTAATGTTTATTATTCCACATAACCTATGCTCCTAAATTGTTTGTCTTTTTATGGTGACGATAATCGCGTATTATTTGCACATAATTAATGCCTTGTTGAGTGAATTTTAATGAGATTTTGAATGAGTTGAATGGATTAAAGGGTTTTTTACTTAAGATCTTTATTTTAGAGGGGTTAGGGTAGTTAAATGTTAAAATATGTCCAAGAAATAGCTTAATGTTATTTTTTTTAATTTAATCTAATATAAGATTGAAATGTTGATTCTTTCCGTTTCTAACTTCAAAATCCTTTAAATGTGTAGATAAAAATTATCAAAATAGTAAATCTAACCAACAGTTTGCAAAATTCATCATAAACATGATTTATTTCCATTGTAAAATCAACAAAGCAAACAAATCATGAACAACATCTAATCTTATAGGATTTTAGGCCTATTACACTGCACTTAAAGACACACATAAACAATAAAGTTCCCTCGTCTTCCTTTAATTCAATCCACAATTCTCATAAAAATCTCATATTCTTCCATATAAAGACATTAAAATAATATTTTTTTTCATTGAATCTATACCGGCAGCATGGAAATTAAAAACAATAATTTAAAAAAAAACGAGCAGTCAGACAAAAGTTAAAAATAACGAAAATCCCACGTTACTGTAAACCATAAATCAACAATCTTGCCATTCTCATCATCTCACATTCAAAAAATTATTCACCTTAATAAAAATAAAAATTTATCACATGTGGATCTTAAAGACTATATATGCATTCATTTATGTGAACTTGCGTCTATTTATGCTGAATGCTTTAATGTTTTATTTTTTTTTTTTCATATAGCATAGAAGTCGAATATGAATGAATTATAATAAAAAAAAAGATGATTGTGAAATGATTTCATCAAGAAAAATGAATACAAAATTAATGCAATAATGATGTATAAAGATCAAGATCGAAATCACATTGAAACAATTTTGTAGGATGTAAAGTACTAAAAATGCTAATTGCAAGTCGGTGTTTCATTCTTTTAAATGCATGTTAGATGAAATCATTTTTTTTTCTTCTCTTACTTGTTTTAAAGCGACAAGTTTGTGTCTATTGTGGCACAACTAGAGTAATAAAATAATTGAGACATCAAGATCATTGAGGGAGGTTGGTAATGAGGAAATTGAGAAATTGAGATGCAAGTTGATGAGATCATAAATTGATGACAAATTTGGAGTTGGATATTTTAATTTAAATTTAAGAACAAAGAAAAAATCTCCAAGAACCAAATTTAATTAAAGATGTTTCAATTCATCATTACTCGTCTAAATTCATCCTTTTTTAACATACAATTACTTAATAATAATACATTTTATGACGTTCATAAGCATCAATATTGTAATTACTTTTAAATAACACGGAATTATTCTTTCTGCAGTCAATTTAAAGTCCTTAAAAGGTGAGCAGTTCATCAAATTTGATCCTGTAATTAATAATATTGGGAGCCTCCCAGGCACATTGCCATCATCATCATCAATTATGTCCCAAAAATGTCTAAAGAACTAATTTTAATGGATACACAATTAATCGTCTTTAATTTCATATTTCTTGATGGCTCCTTTTAAGGAACCTTTTTATTTTCATTCAATAAGTCACTTGCTTCATTATTCTAGCAGGAAGGAACGGCAGTGTATGGAATATTAAAATTCAATTAATAAATATCGATCAGCAAAAATGAAATTTTTTTTTTTTCTATAGGAAGGTTCTGTTAATATAATTAACAATGATGATCAGCCTCTCGATCAATAAATTTTTTCTTGCGATCAAATTTTAGATTCAGCAGCAAATAATTACATAAAGATCATCATGTTAAAGCAATTTGCAAAAATACATTGACCTTCATCTTGAGAAGTTTGAAGAAAAAGACATTCATTAATGAAATGAATTTCATACGAAAAAATTGCGATCAGTTGAGTTCAATGAGTCACTAATAATATTTCGGCGTGTCGAAGCAATAAATTTGTAATGTATGCATGAAAATGGAAGACTTACATGGAACACAATAAGTGTCTTCCGGCAGAGATTGACATCAATTACTTTTTTGCTTTTTTTTTGTGGCATGAGAGCGGAATGAAGAAGAAAAAGAAATAAGTTGATTGATTCTTATTTAATAGTTTGTGTGCTTGAGCTTTTAGTGCTGTTGAAGTGAAAGAATGACGATGAAATTTTTCTAGAAAACATGTGTTTTTGAAATTTTGCAGGTTAAATGTGAATCTTTGAATATTTTGAAGCTATTTGTTGACTTAGATTGATTCCAATCAACTTATGCTACTTTTCTCAGCTAATCTAATGTGTTTTTCGATCAATTAATGCGTTATTTTAGGTTTAAGAAAGAAAATAATTTTTGAGACGTAAAATATTTCAAGCAAGTTATTTTCCCCTCTACATAGATCAATATTTTTCAAAACTCAAAAAGCCGTTAATTCTATTCATCTCGTTTAAGGAAAGAAACACATAACGTCCCTAATAGACAAAGAGCATGCTCACAAAATAGAGCACATAGAGAGTATGCTCAGTTCTAGAACAACAATGTGCTCACTTAAGTATGC
Organism: Chironomus striatipennis; assembly: GCA_026123125.1. NCBI lineage: Eukaryota > Metazoa > Arthropoda > Insecta > Diptera > Chironomidae > Chironomus > Chironomus striatipennis. Next base: position 30,750,310 of record CM047394.1, read on the forward strand.
TCTCGTGAGTACACTATGAGCACATCAATATGATGTACTCAGATGAGTATGCTGCTTGAGCATGCTCTTGATTATACTCTAAGTACACTTTCATAAAACATGAAATATTTCAATGTGCTCTCGTGAGTATGCTCAGTGAGTGTGCTCTTGAGTACATCTTGAGCATACTTCGTATGTGCTCACTGAAGTATACTGGATGAGCATACTCTTGAGCATACTTTGAGCACATCCTCATAGCTCATCACTTTTGATCGAAACGTGCTCAGTTAAGCATGCTCGTTATGTACATTTTTGAGAACATTCAGAGTACGCTCACTAGAGTATACTTAATGAGCATACTTTTGAGCATACTTTGAGCACATCTTTATGAATTATCACTTTTAACTGAAACGTGCTCAGCTAAGTATGCTCATTATATACACTCTTGAGTACATACAGAGTACGCTCACTGGAGTCTACTTAATGAGCATACTTTTGAGCATACTTTGAGCACATCTTTATGAATTATCACTTTTAACTGAAACGTGCTCAGCTAAGTATGCTCATTATATACACTCTTGAGTACATACAGAGTACGCTCACTGGAGTCTACTTAATGAGCATACTCTTGAGCATACTTTGAGCACATCTTCATGACTTATCATTTTTGAATGAAAAGTGATCAGTTAAGTATGATCAATATGTACACTCTTGAGTACATTCATAGTACACTCACTTAAGCATACTGATTGAGCATACTCTTTAGTATACTTTAAGCATATCACTTTTATCTACAATGTGCTTAAGCATATAAGATATGATATAAATTTAAAGTGTAAATGTATCCTGATTTTTTATTGTAAAACCAAGGATTAATTAAAAAAATGATAAAATGATGAGAAAGAATATAAACAGTAAAAAAAATATTAAAAAATAATTTCTTATCTAAGGGGCTGTTCACTTAGTACGTTCGCTTTTTAGAGGGGAGGGGGTCTAAGATTTTGTAACAGATTAAATAAAACAAAAGAATTTTTATACAAAAAGCGTAACAAGGAGGGAGGGGGGTCTAAAAAGTCATTTTTTTTGCGTAACGTACTTTGTGAACGGCCCCTAATTGAGTTTTCCAAAACTTGCGTCTATTTTATATTTTTCATATCTAAAGAAATATGCAAAAAAGTAAACATTTTTGCTTTCAGAATTTAAATTTTTTTTACGAAAAACCTAGATATTTATAATATCTGTATGTTTTATATGTTTTAAGATATAGAATAATTTTAAAAACCCTTTTAAAATAAATGCAAATTTTAGCTTTTATATCTTTGAAAAAAAGCTGAAATTTTTTTACTAATCATCAATCATCAATAAGAATTTTTCAAAAAAAATTGAAATTTTACCATTTTTGATAATTTTTTTTTTCAAATTTCTCACATTTTTTTAAATGATATAAAAAGTGAGAAAATATTACTCTTTCTTTTCATTTAATAATTTCACATGCATAGTTTAAAAAAAAAATAATACAAATTTTGAAATTCAAATAAAGGATATGTTAAGAGGCTTCGATTATTAAGGTATAAAATATTTTTTATGAAAAAATATACAAGTGAAACCAATACAAGTGAAACTAATACAAAAAAACAAAAATAAAAATGATTTAATAACACAAAATTTAATTATTTAAGAAAATAATGTTTATTTATTTATTTTTTTGAAAAAAGAATTGTCCTTAATTTAAATTTCAAGAAAAAAACATGCTCAAAATGTTGAAAACAAACCATGTACTCAGAGCATACTTTTTAATGAAAACTCCTCTTGTGAAGTATATAAAAACCGAAAATATTTTATTAAAATGATGAATAATTATTTTATTCGCCAACTCCTATTTAAATCATATTTTAGACTAAGTTTTGCTCTTTTGTATTTCATAATAGTTTATATTATGCTTTTTGCCAAAATATAATTACAACAAAAAGTACTTTGGTAGAGCAGAGGATAGCGAGTTGGTGTCAACAATCCTTCAGCGGTCATGGGTTCGAATCTCGGCATGAGCGGAAAATTTCAAACTTTAACATTTTCTTCTAATTACAGCAAATAATTATATACTTCACAATTACAGATCTAAAGGGAAAAAATCCCCCCCTCCGAGGGGGGCACAGAATAAAAAAAAATAATATTTTTTAAACAATCTCGGAAGAGCATACTTAAAATGTGCTCAGTCAAGCATGCTTAGAAGAGTATACTCTTTATGTACTCTTGTGAGCTCTTATAAATGAAAAAAAATTGTTTACAAAAGTATGCTCACAGTGTGCTCATATAACACCACTCTTATGTGTGCATTTTTAGGGTAAAGTAGTGGCATCAATTTCTCTATGAAAAAGTATGCTCAATAGAGTATGCTCACCCAAAATCTGAGTATGCTCTCAACGTGCTCTTTGTCTATTAGGGAACTCTTTGTTCTTTACAACAATCAAGATATATAGATGTGTTCATACAAAGTATACTCGACCATACTTGACCATACGCTTTTTTTCTGTTTGTAAACAAACAAATGAAAAAATTTTATGAAAAAAATTTCTAAATTAAATTTTGATTTTTGACTTAAATTTGTTCACTGGATCTTATTTTTGTGTTTACAATAGCAACATTATATTGTAAATTATCATTTCTAATGCTTTTTGGCCACGAAAACAATATTTAAAGTCCAAAAATTTGAGGAACAAAATTTTACAAATTTCTTTCATTGTGTTAGTGTTTACAAAAAATTTGAGAATTTTAAATTTTTATCCGTTAAAAACCGTAACATTTTTAAATGAACACATCTGTATATCTTGACAACAATATTACAATATTTCCATCATCTTATTCCGCAATACTTACTCAATGAACTTCGACACGAAAGATAAATTGACCGTAATGAGTGAGAATTTTGGTCTGCGCCATACATGTAGAGATTTAAATTAAGATTCCCATTGTATTCTATGACAAGCGCCAATAGAAGATAACAATGGAAATGAAGCGTACCAAAAAAAATCTAGTAAATATTCAATGTCATTGACATTTTATATCTCGTGTATTTTGCTTCTGTATGTCACACTCAATCCTTTTATGGCAAAAATGACGAATTTTTTGTTTATGCGGTGGAGTTTTTGTCGCTAATTGAATTTTTTTTATTGATTATTTTTTAAAGACCACTTGAGTAGCTGTTAATCTTTCATACATTATTGTTCGTGTCGTGTGCTTGCAAGCATCTTACTATCTAATGAAGAATTATGAGCTTTTAAGTCGCCTCTGGCTACACATCATAAAATTATTTAATATCACAATTATTAATCACTAATGTCTGTGTTTTATTGTTGATGTCTCGTTGCTGATATTTTCTGAAGCGTCAAATTGTTTTCTTAATCTTTAGGTCTTACTGTTATCATTGAGCGATTTAGAATGATAAATGTTTGGTTTGAGGAAGTCTGAAGGAAATCAATTAGCATCGAAAAAGATTTTGATCTGGTGTCAGCTTGTTAGTTAGAGGTGAAATGTCAAAATATTTTATATCGCCTTGAATGAGCTTATAAAATGCAAATATCATGTTATATTCTTATTCACCATTGTCTTTTACTTATTTTATTCCTGCTTGATGCAATATGGATTTTTTTGTGAGTAAATGAATTGAAAGTTTACGTCAGTAGGTGACATTTGACATTAGTCATAAAAATCTGGATTTTTTGCTATCTAAAAGAGAAGAAAGTCATTCTAATTTGAAATCACCTCCTTAATTCCCATTTAGTCATCAGGAAGTGAATTTTTTCATGACAATTCATTCATTTCTGCAAAACTGATGTGCAATTTCATGCGAAATGATATAACACTAGCTCAAGATCTCACGATCAATTGAACATGTTATATGCATGAATTCATGAGCAATTCTGTTCTCAATAAATTGTTATACGTCACTAAATATGTGGTTTAAAAAGCAACCAAGTTTCACGATTTTATTTATTTTTATTTTACTAATATGCACAAATTCATAAAATTTAATAAAATAATAATTCTGTAGAGCATTTGCAGTCATTAAAATTCCATTCTCGCGCGATTCTTTAATTTTTTATGCACGAATATATTTTTTATTTTTTGTCAATTGCTGTTGGGGATATATATTCTTTAAAGAATATCATCGAATTTTTAATGAACTTACAAATCTGAAAACATTATTCAAATATTTTTTTTTGTATTTAAGAAGAATTAAGAAAGATAATTTTGAGGTTATTAACTTTATTATCGACCGTTGATCAGGATTTAAAGCTGGAATTAATTTGAATATATTTTTGGAGTTGGATCTTGTAAAGATTTGAACTAGATGCTTTGGAATTTTAGAAAATTCAGAGAAATTTTCAATTTTCAATTGTTTGATTTGGAACTGATATGCATACTTGTAAGACAGACCTTAATAATGTACAACAATTTCAAGAGAACTAATTCAAAATTATTGAGAACAGATTCTGACATTAAAATAGTTTCTATAAAATAAATTAACAACCGGATCTCAAAAAAATATCTCAATTAAATTTTATAACTCCAAAAATCTTCTCAAATGTGTCAATTGCTCGATCAAATGTTAAATAATTTAAATAAAATGATCCCACTTATCCCGATTACAACGAGTCATCAGTTGATGTCTGTCAGAATATTCAGTGTCTGTATCCGCATTATTTTTTCAACTAACATTGATTCTGGTTTTATTTTTCAATATTATTATTCACTATGTCTTAATTGAGTCTCATTCATTGAGAATTGTATTACAATAAAAACGAATTATGAGATAATGATCAAGTGTGATTTCAACGAGTTCAATGATTTTTATGACGTTGAAATTGAATTAAGAATAATTTTTAATGATTTGATGATGCGATTTTTGATTCTAGATTTTAAAGGTTTGTGTATAAAGAAGTGTGGATCATGTCGGAAGTATCAACATTTAGATCGATGGTCCTTATCAATTATTAATTGGATTTTCATGACTTGTCGATTAATTCCGCCAAAATATGAACTTTATTAACTCATTAAGACTGAATCATGATGCTGATAAAAATCATTTTCTGCAACTTCATTTCCTTTTAATGGCTACATTTACTACTCATTTAAAAAGATCCAATAAAAGTTCAATTACTGTTTTGCGAATGTGAAGGTTTTAACTCTTTTTTATTTACAAGGATCTTTATAGCTGCAAATTACTGTTACAATTTTTTATTGTGAACATCTGGTGACTTCAGAATTTAATTTTCTTTATTTTAATCATTTTTTAATTCAAGACACACTCATGTGGTAGTTTTTTGTGATTACAGCAATTTTATTGCGATTATATAATTTTCATTTTTAAATTGTGTCACTTTTTATAATCTTTTTATTTTCTTAAGAGACGTCCTTCTGTGCAAATTGCAAAAGAGATGAATTTCATCAAGTTGTGAAAATTGTTTATTTTTTTTTTTTGTTTTGATTGAGTAAAAAAATTGGCGGTGAAATTTTTGGAATTGGAACTTATTTTCTTTGGGATTTGGGTCGAATAAAAAGGAATAATTTTTTTGCAACAAAATTCCAAAAAAAATCTTAAGAAATTTAACTCAGAAAATTTCCTCATAACCCACATACCAACAGTTCAATATTCACTTCCATTATTCCTCAAAAAAGCATTACCCATATGAATTAATTAATTTTCAATGGGATACAGCTTAACAATCATTAGTGTAATCTATTCAAAGTGTCTATTTTCATAGCAATAAATAATAAATAAACAATAAAAAAAAATATTTAGAATGACTTACGCAAAACAAGAGTTATGCATAAATTTTTTAAGCAAAGTAAAAAAAATCAAAGTGAGAAACAATAATGAAGGCTTTAATGCAGAATGTACACATGCTAAAAGATTCCACTTGCGTTTCACGCCCTTCTAATTGTTTCTTTATTTTTTTTTCTTGCTTCAATTTATGGTAATTAGCTCATAAAAATGTAAATAAAGCTTTGCTGTGTATGGATTTGAAGATTGAAATGGATGCTGGTTTTTATAGAATTTTTGAGGGTTCTTGAATGCATTTGACATGTATTGACCCAAAACTCTCTAAATTAAATTTAAATTTTGTATCAAAAAATATTTTTATTGAAATTTCCGAAAAATGCGCTTTATCCCTAAAACTAGTATGACTTTCCAACTTGTATGCTAGTTTTTTCACTAAAAGCTCCGCTTAATATGTAAAGCAAGCATAAGAATCATTAAACAATATTTTTTACTTCCCATGAACTTTATGTTTGTATTCATATTCACAATTTTTTTCTCTCCCTCTTCCACACAGCCATCAGCAATTAATCATAAATTAAAATGATTTTTAAGAGATTTTCTGAAAAAAAAAAACATTGTAATATGTTGGTATGTGGTGTCAAAATAGTAAAGACACACATAATATGTTCAGTAATTAATTAATGTGTGTATTTTTGCTTCTCATTCAAATGCTACAAAATGTCACACTGCTTAATGATTCTGTTATGTTTTTTTTTCTTGGTTATTAATACTTGCTGTGTTGTTGGCGACAAAATTTTTTGCCAATTTTTTGTAACCTTGTCTGACATGTGACATTGCATTGGTGATGAAATTGAGGATGATTGCTTTTTGATAAGTTTTAGGTTGTGGAAATTTGTTTTGCGTACTTGTGGTGTTTTAGGGTCTTATTGAGAATGCAATTAGATTGAAGCTTTTCTTTGTATTCAAAAATTTAACCTTTTTTTATTTTTTCTATTTCGAGACACATTTTTTTAATCTAAATTTTTCACGCAAAACTGAATTTTTTAAAAATGTAAATAATATTAAGTATAGTAATAGTAATAATTTTTTAAAATTGGACCGTTTGTAAATTTCGTAACTCCTAAAATGACCAAAAAATGACCATCTTTACAAATTTTGTATGGGATTTAAAAAACTAAATAAATATACCGTAATAAAATCTCAGACCCCTCCCCCCTCCTTAAACGTCAATATAAGTCAATATAAATACCCAAAAAACTTTTCAGGCTAGAAAATCCGTTTTTAACACAATTGCACTTAACATTGAGTTATTTGATGAAAACTGTTACAAACAATCCACAAAACAGAATTTTTATTATTTTCCCTTAACGCACTTGAACATTTCATTCAACATTTCACAATCTCTTTCACACATCAATTAATTAATAAAGTACGCAACTTAATCAACAGCACTACTTAAAGTCCCCATCAAATCGTAGGAGTTGAATTGATTTTATCAGAAAAAAAACTTTACCTACCTCAACAGCCAATGCAATTTCATCACATATATGGCATATAAAAATCATCAATAATCTCAATTCATTACCTATTAAAATCCCCATGTTAAGTGCATTGATCGACAGTCGAAACACATCTAAATCAGTGAGAATCCTTTCCTATTCACGAATTGAAGTCTCTTGATTCTCTCGATGTGAGTTTCTCTTCTCTCACGACACATGTGTAGCTGTTTCTATTTTCAATCTATTCCAACTATACCGCCAACCACGTGCGACTTTTTTTTTTTTCTTCTTATTTAGAGATTTTTACATTTTTTATGTGGTTTTGATAATCACGACTTAACCAAGAAGATGGATAGAGTGGTAAATGAAACATTACAGAGAGTTTGAGAATTTTTTTTTTCTCTCAACAAAAAATATTTTTTTTTTCTTATTTTCATCAACTTTTTTTACTTCTTCTTCTTATTTTTTTTTTCTTCATAAGTGAAAAATTCAAAATAAAAAATAACAACAGAAAAGTATTGGAATAGTGAACATTAAATACACAGAGCGACCTGTAAACGCATCTGCTATATAAGAGTCACGAAAGACAAATCAGCTGCTCATTACTGTGCAGATTTTAAGCGCAATAAGTACGGGATTAGTTGGAGGAATAAAAAAAAATTATTAAAATAATTAAATTATTTATTTATTGAGTGCGACGAGAAGCAGAAAGACGAGTGTGACAGAAAAAAAATTATTAAAGTGAATTAAAACAGAAACAATTCATATTAAGGATTAAAAGTGAAGGATAAATTTAATTTCAAGATATAAAAGTAAGCAGATTGTATGTGAAAATTGTTTAAATTGAATTTCAGTCAATTATTGGACTTAAAAATGTTTGAAAGTAAAAAAGATAAAAAGGAGTTTAAGAACTTGGAAATTAAGAAGTGAAAAAAAGAAAAAAATTCAAGCAAAGACTGTGAAATTGTGAGCGTTGCAAGCTTCCAAATAAGAAGAAAATAATTGTTGTTGAATAATTTTTGAGTCGTGAATGTGGGATTAAGAGGATGTTGATGAATTATTTTTTAATATTGCGATCTAATGATGGATAAAAAATATTTTGACAGGTTCTTTTAGTTAAAAATAGAAGTGATTAAATTTGAAAAATATTTGGTTAAGATATTCTTAACATTTATTAAATTTTTTTAATTTGTGCTGATCAAAATGAAAAATGTGAATAAAATTAAAATTTTTAGGCAATTATTTGAGAAAGGCCTGGAGAAAGGTTATTAATTCTAAAATTTGAGTTTAAATTAAAATTGTTGCACATTTTGGATGATTGGAAATCAAATTCAAATTTTTGTTTTCAAATTCTTTTATAAAACCTTGATAAATTCTTAAAATTATGCTAAAAAATAATTTTTAAAAAATAATCAAAAAATCAAAAGAAATAATATTTAGTATGAATCTTATAATTTTCTTATTGAACCTAGAATTCATGCATTTTCATTAGATTTTAAAAAAATCACAAAATTATAAAAAATTAGGTTGATTTTCAAATTTGTTGCATCAGAAAAATTGATAAAAACCAAAACCAAATTAGAATCCAGAAAATTCTTAAGCATTTCCTAAACTTAGTCATCAAAAAAAATCCAGTCAAATCTCAACCCAAACAATCATCAAAAAATTAATGTCAACAATAAATCCAAAATAAATCAAATTTATTCATCTCAGTCACAGTCAAGAATAAACGCAAAAAAAGAATTCGTTCGAATTTCTTAAGACATCCAATAATAACTCAATGTAAATATTTTGGTAGACTGCCGACCAAACCAAAGCAGTTAAAGTGAAAATAAAATATCATTGACATCCAGAAGTTCGACATTTGAAAGTCATTCATCGCTGATCACAAAAATTATTTTATTGTCTCAAAAAAACATTTTTTTTAAATGATAAAATATTTGCAATGACTTCCATATGTTGCTGTTTACTTATTCTTGTTTATATGCACTGATCTCTTCATTAAAGCAACCAAAAATCGCAATCGTTTAAAAATCCATTAAATTTTTGGATATTTCTTTTATATTATTAAAATTGTCTGCAATTTCTGTGAGTAGCAATGATATCGTTTATGGACTTTATTGCAAATTTAATATTTTTTTGGGTGTAGCTAAAAAAATTAAATTTACTTTTTTTTCAATTTCTGTCAAAAATTATAGTTTTTCGAAATTTATTAGTTTATTTCTTTGGAAATTAAAATGTCTCATTGCATGACCCAAAAATTTATGTTTCTGCTCTACAATTTCGTTTCTTGAGTCATGCATTTTTTTGGTGGAAAAGTATTTGGTGCAAATTAAAAATTCAGAAAATTTAATGAGGGAAAGAAGTGTTTTTGAAGGTTGGTTGGGAGGAATTTATGAATCTTCTTATTTTTTGTAACTTGTTACTTAATTTTTATGTAGCTTTTGTAGAGTTTAATTGAAAATTTTATTTTGAAAAAGAATTAAATGTTTTGCATGCATACTCAACAATTGATGACAATTTGCCATTTTTTTCATATCCAAACTGAATACATTTTGGCAACTATTTCAATTTTTTGATGACCAAAAAAAAAAAAATAATAATTTCAAAATAAAGCACACAAAATGTCATTAAACTTTACAAAACCTATACAATCTCATAATTTCATTCAAGTCACATTCACCAAATTACTCTATCATAATCCAATTAAACAAGTCCTCACCAAATAAAATCCACAACAAGTATCACAAAAACAATCGAAAAAGACACTATCTTCCTCTCCATACCAAACAGCAAGCACAACAAAATGCAAATCAGAAAATAATTTAAAGATCAGCAAGTAAAAGAAATAAATGCGAAAATAATAAAAATAAAATGTAAAATAACAATAAAAATCCATAAAGTAACTTATTCATCGATTATGCAATTGAAAGAAGGAGAGAAGAAATAGAAAAAAAAACAATAAAAAATGTTCAGTCGTGACTCTTTTCCGTACAAAGAAATGAAAAATTAAAGAAACAAAATTAAAAGTGTTGCAAAGAATTGACTTTGTGTGCATGAGCCTTTAAGTTGCACCTTAATTTGCATTACACGGAGAAGAATTCTTTTTTGGAATTTGGGAGGATTTTGCGAGGTTATGGTGTAATTAATGAGTTGGAGTTGGGAATTTTTAGTTAGATTTTTGATGTTTCATTGATAAATCTTAAGTTAGTGACAGAAAGCTGTCATCAGATTTTCAATGTCTGTTAATGTGGAAATTAACTCAAAAATAACTCAAAAATTTTGCAATTCTTTAATATCACGCAAGTTTCTTCAAATTTACATACCCAAAAAATTAACTCTCACAGTATATTCAGTTCCATCAGATCTTCAAGATCATATCACATACGATGTCATTTTCTGGACATAAAAATTTGACTACCAAGTTACAGCTGCCTATCATAAAAAATAAAGTATCTTTCATGAAATTTTTAACGACTAAGTTTCTCTCAGTGCTTACCTCTTGACAATTTCTTTTAAAAAGAAGTCATTTAAGCTCTTTTAATTGATCGTAATGTTTTCAAGGACAACATTTTCAGTGTCTGATAGCCTTGACTGGTTGACAAAAAAGTTAAAAATAAAATTGTCGTGTAATCATTTCAAGTCAAATCAATTTCATTCAATTAATGCCTTTTTAACCTCACCAAAAACAAGAAACAATCATTTTCATTTTGTTGACTTTCTAAAGTTGCGAGTCTTCCATTTGTTTGTGTCATTGAGCGAATTAAACACTTTTTTTTATCAAACGATCTTTTCAGTAAATTTTTTCATACATTATTAATTATTTTCGTGGTCACTTTTGGATGTCTTCATGGAATCAATGCAATTATGTCACAAAAGTTCATCGGATTTTTTCAAAGTATTTTCAATAAAAACGTTAATAAATAAGACATTTTATTGCAATTACCTTCATTCCAAGCTAATTTGAATTGAGATGTTTATTTTGGATGTTTATTTTGGTTTTTGAACTAGTTGTTGGATGTCATATAAGATGGAATTTGAATTGAAGTTTGAAGTAATAATTAAATAAATAGTTTTGATCAGAGTGCTAAAATAAATTAAATAGACTCGGTATTAGAAAGGTTTATTGACTAAATACCAAAATAATAATTTTAACGCCAAAGCCGCAGTCATGGGTTCGAGACCTAGAACTTTTAACAGAATATTTAGTTGATTCTTCGGCACATTAAATGCACTAAAAATGAAGTTTATTGAGCCTATCAGAGGCGTAGACAGGGGAGGGTCCAAGGGGATTTGGATCCCCCTCCCCCCTTCAAGAAAAAATATCTTCATTTTGCTAGGGTTTTTGATAAAAATAGCATTTGGACCCCCCAAAAATTTTTCCTTCCATGCAAAAAATTATTGGCTTCACCCCTGATGCCTATTTTGCTATGGGATATAAGTATCTAAAAAAAGAGACAAGAGTGCTATTACAACCATCAATCCAAAGATTCTATAAATAAATTCAAATTCCAATTTAAGTTTTAAAGCTGTACGTTAAATTCAAACTGCTTTTTTAAAACTCCAAAAGAGTATCTTTAAGGAAACTTTATGTTTCATTGATCTCTTTACGTGATTTAATGTCTGTTTTTTTTGCGTGATCTAATAATTATAATTAAAATTGTTAAATTAATGTTTTCAAAGGATATTTTATGCCAAATTAAGCAGTAACTATTTTCTTAGTTTAACTTAATCTGGCTTTTTACCTTTGCACGGAAAAAAATAATAATATGGTAATAATAAAAAAAAAAGCAAAAAAGAAATAAAAATAAAAGTTTTCACTTTTGGGCCATTCACTTATGACGTCCATCAAAAACGTAAATTTTTTGACATTCATTGCCAAAATATGACAATTCATGGCAACAAATCGAGGTTGATTTCTCAAATCTTTAATAAATTCTATAAAATTGTGTCTATCCTGGAGAAATGTAGACTCACGTGCGCATATAAATTAGTCTTTTGAATTCTTTCACTAATTAACTGGTTCAGCTATAAATAACTTTCAAAAAAGTTGACTCTTCACTTCTTTTCTTTCTTAAAGCTCTAAACAATCTATATCCTGCTAAACATCATAAACAAATGTCACCTTTACACATTTTAGGTTAATTTTAGAATATTTTCTATCAATTTTCAAATTTATCCATTTAAAATATTGAATCTCAATTAATTTTACAACCTATTAAGCAAATTAAAATCTCTAAATCCCATTCATTATGTGAAGATATTCATTCAAAGTATTTAATGAGAAACACAGTGACACAAATTAAAACACAGAATTCCAACCATCAATACACATTTCATGCGAATTTCAACAATAAAGTCGGATTAAATTTTTTATTTTATTTTTTTGCATTCAATCTTTTATTTCTTTTCATCTAAGAAAAAACTATATTTTGATATATTCACATAATTATGATATTCCATGTGAATCCATTTGGCACCAATTTGTACAACAAGCATATGTGAATGAATGAATATATTTTTTTATGGACACACAATTTGGATTTTTTAGTTCATACGCAAGAAGAAAAAAAAAACAGAATGAAAAATGTAAAAATTTCCGTTTTGTGTTTTGTTGTTGTTGTTGCTTTGCATTAATCATGAAATGCGGGTTTGAATGAACAAAGGTTGTTGATCTGGGCAGTTTGGTATGAATGAATTGATTAGTATTTACGATGATTTGAATAATTTTCATATGATTGACGTGATGCAGTTGGAGATGTGATGGGCTTGTGGATGGAATGATGAAGAATTAAGTATTGTCTGGTTGTTCTGACTAATCTTTACAATTCTTGATAGTTAAGATACCAGTGCTAGTCACTTCCGACAGTTCTGATTGGATTAATGTCAATTAGATTTTTTACAAATTTTTAACCGTTCTTGCATCATAATTTGATCAGATTTAGACAGCAGCACATGCAAATTTCCTATTTCCATACATTCATCCATCCTCCATACATTCATCCATCCTCCATAAACAGGAAACCTAATTTTATTTCCCCAAAAAAGCGTCCTTGTCATCCACCCACATCAACTTCCTTTCCACGACTTCTTTATAGCCAAACAAAAACTGAAATTCTGTCTTCGAGCCTTTTGTGCTTTTTAGTATTCTTTCAATCACTACACGCCCTACTCAACGCCCTCTCATCGCAACAGCAAAACTTACATCATACAATACAAAATATTATATTCACAAAAGAACACACATTGAACTTGAAAGATTTGCTTTCGTCGTGTATCAAAATGTGATGGAAAAACACATCATCAATGAGATGTTGTGGTGAGGCTGCAAAAAAAATTGACTTTTTTAAGATTCATAACTAGCAATTTTACATCCACTCTCGATACTTTTAACTTACCATAATTCGCTAAATTATGGCATTAAAAATGGTAATGAATGGCAATTTTTATGCCTGCTTCTCTTTTGTGCAAATTTTAGAAGACCTTTTGGCTTGTCGGTTTAATTAAATTACCACAAATTGGATGAATTTTGAGCACGTGGCTACCAAAAGAGTTAAAATAAGGAAGGCTTTTTTGAAAGGGATCAAAATAATTGATTTAAATGCTGTCCATTTTTAGGTCATTAATTGATGGGATTATAGATTTGAATTTGAACCTTTTTAATTAATAAGCATGTAAAGCATGCAGCTTTATTAAAAATTGTCGGTTTAAGTCAGTCAAATTTAAATTATAGCAATTTTAAGGTACAAGAGATTCAAATTAAATTCATATTAAATTTTCGACACCATCTCATTAGAATCTTGATAATTTGACAGTGCAGTCAGCAATTTAACAGATTTTAAGTAATTTGGTTACCTAGTTATAGTAGTTAGCAGCTAGAAGCATTTATTTTGACATTTTAAGTTTAATTTAAACAAATTTATAAAATTATTGATTTCCTGATTCATGTATAGTTATTGAGATGCTGATCTACATCAATTATTGGATGTTATGCAAAAAAATTGGGGTAGGACAAAGAAATGTTTAGTATTTTGGAATGGTATCTTCTAAAAATGAAGAAGTGGCTGCGAATTAATATTTGAATTCAGTGAAAATAAACATGATTTTTTGAAAATTTAATCAAAAACAATTTAAAGTCATTTAGGTCAAATTTAAATACGTTAAGGTTTTTACTTATCAATGACAACTTATATATTCTGATAAGCATAAAAAGTTCAAACCCCAATAAAATAAATATTTCACTTCCATATAACTTTAATCCAAAAATTTATCCATATTTAGAATTTTAAGCATTCATGTTGCTCTATAAACTGATATTGTTAGCAGTTAATTCAGATATCTTATTTATTTTGTACCTAGGTCAACTTCCTTCCTAGGAATATACTAAGCACACATCAATATCAACACGGCACAAGCCAAAATAATTATTGACTTTAATCCTCATAAAGAGAAAAAAAACCTTTAAAAAAATCCATTTTACATTAATTCCAATTTAATTCGACAACAAAAATTTACATAATTATGAGATCAAAAGACGACCTCACTCAGCATAATAAGCTTGCAATTTTTTCATTAATCCGGATTATTATTATTTTTTTATTTTATTATTTAGCAATTTGTATATTCAATTTCTGTCAAATAAAAATATTTTTCTATTGTCAATTCAAATAAAAAAGATTGGTGACAGCTTTTTAATCCTTTTTGACCTTTTGCATCAGTATCGATCATTTTTAATAATCTCATAAATTTTTTTTTCTCTATTTTTTCTCTATTTTTATTCCCAATCACACACATTACACGACATTCACACAAAACTTAAACTCATCATTATAATCGCCTTATAGAATGAAGTTCTACGTGGCCTTGTTTGTGGGCCTTACCACAGTACTTGGAATAGCCAACGCTGATGTTAGTCATTTGTCAAGAAGTCAACAGGCAGGACATAACACATATGTCGCTAATGATGGTCGTATTGTGAAGCAATCATTCAATTCAAATGGCAATGCTGCATTTTCAGCATCAAATGGTAATAATGGTAGAAATTCTAATAAAAAATATTATTGGGTGAATTCAGATGATACACAATACACGTCACAAAGACTCCAACATAATTCTAATGGATGTAGTAGGTGTCAAGCATCAAGTAATACAGTACACTTAAAACGTCAAAATACGCCACAACAGTCATACAATAATCATAATAACATAAATGGACATTACATTACACGTCGTCCACACACACAACATCTTCAACAGCAAGAAAGTCGTCAAATTCAGAATACACATAAATCAGCTCACATTACAGGATCGCCACGTGATGTCAACAATTATTATGCACAACAGCAATCATCACGATTCTCACAACAATCGGCTCTATGTACTGACTCTAATTCAGCATGTGTTGCACCTCAATTCTGCTTTAATGGTGTCATTGATCAATTGGTTGAGAATAAAGCATCACGCAGTACAGTAAGTGACGTTTTTTTTATTTTTTATTATATTAGTCATGTTGTGGTGCCCACGCAGTTGTCTTCACGCCTCTCATGAAATTATTTTTTGTTTGTGAGGAATTTTTTTGAATTAAAGGTCATGAAAAGGTTTGGCTTATATTTTGGGTTTAGAGCGCATTTATTGGTGGATTTTAGGTTAGTTAAAAGATATTCCCATGTTCGAAACCCAAATTTAATCAACACGTACCCAAATCAACATTAAAAGCACTTCAAGCTCTCCGATCATCATTATTTCTCGGATATTAAAATCTAATTGTCACCATATTAATCCGTAGATGTTATACAGCTCATAAACAACAAAATTTACATTTAGCTTTTAATTCATTCACTTTAATAAGGCGCGCAAAGAATTTTAATAAATTTTTTCATTAAATTAATATTTTTTCAAGGATAAGTTCACTAGGCCAAGTGAGATTGCTGTTTTTTCCTCTTTGTGCGTCTGCATCTTGTCGAGTATTTTGATGATCGGATTTATTCAACTTAAATGCAACTGCTTAACATGATTATTTCTTGTTTTGTGTAGCTTTTCTCGTTTGTACACATTTCTTTTGTTTGGAAAGAGTTTAATGTCAATAACCAGAAATGTGTTGACTTGATGAGTTGTTAAGGAGGTTAAGTTGATTGATTAGGTCAGCATTTGATTTATTTGAGATCAATTTTGGATATAATACGTAAAATTAACTTTTTTGATTGGATTATTTTTGTTACACTTTTTTTACTTCATGGCACACTTTTTTAACTTTTATAAAAAATTCATTTCAAATTTGTCTAAATAAGCAATTTTAATTCTCATTCTGAATAATTTGGCATTTTAAGAAGCTTCAATCGACCATTCATCGGCACCCTAAACCAATTAATTCTCAATAAATTAAGAAGCGTCAGTTGATTGACATGCACGAACTGATTTTTGATGAAATTAATTGTATGATTTTAGAATTGCCGAAAAAAATTAACAATTTGAATCATGACCTTTAAGTCAAAACATTTCAACATAGTTCAAGCATTAGAAGAATAAGAAATGCAAAAAATCTTCAATTTAAATGCTTAAAAAAATGCTAATACTTTACCCAATTTCAACCTTACAGACAGGACGTTGCAACGCTCAAGAAGTATGTTGCAAATTTGGTCCACGTAGAAGCGCAAATTTCAAAGTAATTGCCTTAGACAGTGTAGCATCACCAGCACAATCAACCTCAGAAGTATTGACAAATGAAGGTTACGTCGTCAGAAAGCCAGCTAACACATATCTTCCATCATATGACAATCAACCAACCAATGAAGATCCAATTTTCCTTAAACCAACTCCCCCACCAAATACCCGTCCACCACCCCCACCACCAACTACCCGTAGACCACAGCCACCTCCCCAACCACCTCGTCCAACAAATCCACCACGTCCAATCGAACCAGCACCAATTGTCATTCCTGTCGGATGTTCTGCTGCCATGAATTGTACAAGAATCGAAATGTGTTCAGCGATTGGCGTCATCTCAAAAACTCCAGTCATCCTCACACCCGAACAACAACTCTTCCGTGTTCCATTAAGTGAATGTCTTCATCCACAAACAAAAGAACCAGGCGTATGTTGTCGTGATCCAGATTACACAGATCCATGGCCAGTAGGTCGTACAGGTCAATATGTACCTGATGAATTGAATTCCGTTTTTGACAGTGGCGCTTACAAGCCTGAAACAACAAATGTTGATGTTGTACGTGTTAAGCCACCAACTGAAGGTTATGTGATTCCTCAGCCATCAAACACTCAAAATCGTCTTTACCTTCCGCCTAGAAATCAAATTTAAAATGGATTTTTTTATTTCTTAACTTTTATTGATTGACTTAAAATTAGAAAAGCTTTTTTTTTATTTAAGAATCACCAAAATTTCTTTCATTTTTTCCTCTGTTAAATAAGATTGGTACACTGAGAGAAAAATTTGGAAGTTGAGGATGTTAAGGAATTAAGATTGATTGAAAAAAAAATGTTGACCGTTTTTGAATTAATAAATCTTGAATGAATGTTAAATCTCATCTGAAAATTATCATAATAAACAATCACGACAATATTGAAGACATTAAAAAATATTTTTTTTTCTCAGTGTATTGACATTAAGCATTCATCAAAAATATCATTCTTAAAAAATAATATTTTTTGTCTATTCTGCTATTTTATTTTCCTTTTTTCTGTCTTCTTAATCTTGGAACAGATTATAAAGAAATTGACTAGAATTTCAAACATAACAAATCGCATCAAGTTGTCTTATACTTAAAGCACTTAAAGTTACCATGATAACAAGACAAGGATTAGACACTTAGTAACCCTAGGAGCACAGATCGATTAATTGATAGTAAGATGACGAATATTTCGTCACGACCAAATATTCGTTGGTTTTTCATCTGGATTAACTGACTTTTGCTACTAGGGTAAAACTTAAAAATAAATTCATTTTATTCTTGGACATTAAAATATATTATTTAACAATTTACATCTCCAAGGTGTCTAAGCCTTGCAATTGAGCATCAACAACTGTGATATTTCGAATTTAAACGACGAATTTTTTGCTTAAGAAACGAAAATACATTATTCATCGACAACAATAATCAAATCGTGACAACTTCATAAAAAGTTTCATTACTTACTCCTTTTTTATGTAATTAAAAAATTTCTTTTATTCTTTACTTTTCGTATTAATCTATCTGGATATTTTTTGTGCCTATATAAAAAACAAATTAAAATTTAAAAAAATATGTGAAATGAAACTAACCAACCCTACTCCCTTTTGAATATCAAACCATTAATTTCTCTCCATCTCATTTTACTCTCTTTGTGTAGATTAAACTGCATTCATAATTGACTTCTTTTATAATTTTTATTTTGTACATTATTATTATGATTATGTCTCATGTAATGAAAGAAAAAAAAGTATAATAAAAAAGAAATAAAATAAATGAATTGAGATATGAAAGATCTGATTTATGAGCTTATCGCTGTCACATTTTTAATTAGGTATTAATTATGTTTTACTGTTGAATGATGAATGAGATTTATGGGATATAATTATTAAGTTGATGGCTTTGTTGCAAATGTGAAACGTAAATTCATTTGGTTCGTGATGTAGACCAGTGATGGCCAATTTTTTTTTTGCCGGGGTACACCTTGTGAGTCAATCATGACCGAAACCGCACGCGGAACACGGTTCGTGGTACAATTTTGAAAAAAATTCAGCACAATAGTGTGCCGCGGCTTTCACTGATGCGCATCAGTGGTCTAAAATGAAAATTTTCCGGCAATCGACCCCATTTTGGAAAAGTTTCACTATAAGTATTGGGGAATGTTTCATTTTAAAGCTGACATAGATACAGAACGATTCCCCAAGTTTCAGCTATTTTCGTCCATCTGGAGCTGCATGGCAGGGCTTCAAAGTTGGCCATAGTGAAAATTCTCAAATTTCATGATATGTCATTCAAACTTAATTTGCACAAAATCTATACAATGAATTGAAAAACGGTTTTCAGTTCCTAATAGCTTATTACAATACCTTTAAAATGATATATCATAAGATCTGTAAAGTATTGACCAGTTGTGACAGTGCTTGATTGAGTACGAAAAAATAGGCAAAAAACGTACAATATTTTTTCACGGTAGCTGCAAAGTATGTTCTTCAATCGTCTACATAATGGTTGTACGTTTTTCATACAGTTAAATACTCTAGCTTTCCAAAATGGTATCACACTACTGCTCTCGAGTGCTCTTTGAGGCTCCACAGCTGCTCAAAGTTGGGTAAAATTTCAAAAATTTAAAAATTTTATTTAAAAAAAATTACCTAAAAAATCAAGTTTTTGGTAAAACAGTCTCAAGTTTTGTTTTTTATTCTTAATATTGTATATTTAGGCTAAAAATGAACGATTTTTGAAGAAATTTTTGAAAAAAGTCAATTTTGACCACCCCATGCTGGTTATCGACTTGGTCTTTTATGCCTTCACTCAAATAGCTACTGCTCTAACGTGACTTAATATTTTTCAATTCTGTTTTCGGATTTTTATAGCTTATTGCCATACCTTTACAGTGATATATAATACTTGGCAGTTATGCTTAGTCTTGGTCATCAAAACGCTTGCTGTTCGTGACCTACAGTGATCGACCCCAAAATTGAAAATCTCAAAAATATGATTTCGAAAAATGAAGCTCAGAAATAAAAATAAAAATTGTTTTTGGGTTTTTTGAGTTGATTTATCATATTTGTGACTGTAGAATCTCAAAAAATTAGTTTTAAAAAATTTTTGGTACCTTAGAGTAGCCTCATAAAATCTACCCTGGTAGTCTCAGTCAGGTGTACAATTTTTACCTGAGAAACTTTTTTTGAGACTTTTTTCGATTTGTTATTAATTATTGAGCACATTTATGTTGAAATAAATTGATTTTGCAGATTTTGCTGCCTTAAAAAAGCAGCTTTATCTTTTTGATTATTGCATGGCTCTTTTGACATTGTTCAAATAATTTAATATAAAAATTCAAATTTTCTACATGTATACGACAAAAAACCTATTTGTTTCAACGTAAATGTGCTCAATAATTAATAACAAATCGAAAAAAGTCTCAAAAAAAGTTTCTCAGGTAAAAATTGTACACCTGACTGAGACTACCAGGGTAGATTTTATGAGGCTACTCTAAGGTACCAAAAATTTTTTAAAACTAATTTTTTGAGATTCTACAGTCACAAATATGATAAATCAATTCAAAAAACCAATAATAATTTTTTTATTTTTATTTGTGATATTCATTTTTCTAAATCATATTTTTGTTATTTTCAATTTTGGGGTCGATCACTGTAGGTCACGAACAGCAAGCGTTTTGATGACCAAGACTAAGCATAACTGCCAAGTATTATATATCACTGTAAAGGTATGGCAATAAGCTATAATAATCCGAAAACAGAATTGAAAAATATTAAGTCACGTTAGAGCAGTAGCTATTTGAGTGAAGGCATAAAAGACCAAGTCGATAACCAGCATGGGGTGGTCAAAATTGACTTTTTCAAAATTTCTTCAAAAATCGTTCATTTTTAGCCTAAATATACAATATTAAGAATAAAAACAAAACTTGAGACTGTTTTACCAAAAACTTGATTTTAGGTAATTTTTTTAAATAAAATTTTTAAATTTTGAAATTTTACCCAACTTTGAGCAGCTGTGGAGCCTCAAAGAGCACTCGAGAGCAGTAGTGTGATACCATTTTGGAAAGCTAGAGTATTTAACTGTATGAAAAACGTACAACCATTATGTAGACGATTGAAGAACATACTTTGCAGCTACCGTGAAAAAATATTGTACGTTTTTGCCTATTTTTTCGTACTCAATCAAGCACTGTCACAACTGGTCAATACTTTACAGATCTTATGATATATCATTTTAAAGGTATTGTAATAAGCTATTAGGAACTGAAAACCGTTTTTCAATTCATTGTATAGATTTTGCGCAAATTAAGTTTGAATGACATATCATGAAATTTGAGAATTTTCACTATGGCCAACTTTGAAGCCCTGCCATGCAGCTCCAGATGGACGAAAATAGCTGAAACTTGGGGAATCGTTCTGTATCTATGTCAGCTTTAAAATGAGACATTCCCCAATACTTATAGTGAAACTTTTCCAAAATGGGGTCGATTGCCGGAAAATTTTCATTTTAGACCACTGTGTGATGTCGAGTAAGATAGCTGATGAATATGGATATCAGAATAGAAGTTTAACGATCAAATTAATTTGAAAATTAAATTTTACTTCAGAACCTACAAAAAAAAAATTGACTTTTCCTTAATCTTTTCCATTTATTCACCAAATTATTCTTCTAAATAAATATCCATTAAGTTAAAATTTAAGCAATGCATCTACTGAATAATTTCAAAAAGTTTAAGTCAAATGAAAGGTCAAAGCATGAAAATTGTAAGCTAAGACCTAACATTACTTCATGCCATTTATTTAAATCCATATGCATTAACATCATTTTTGCTACTGCTTATTGCATTCTTTTTTTATATGAAGCTCTTTAGACTCATCTGTAAGTGATGTCTGTCAATTTTTTTCAGACTGAAGGTAGGATGGAACTGGATATTATTGTTTAATTGTTATAAATGAAAATTTTTAGTTCATAAAATCAATATTTTGATAACAGAGTCTTATCTAATGAAGATTTTTGAGATCAAGAAGCTAAAACCTTCTTATTACTCAATACAGGGGGGACCACGATTTGAACAGATTTGATTTGAAAAACCAAAAATTTTGCAAACAAAAATTCAAATTTTCATTTTAAACGGTCATTTTTCATACGTTTCTATTTGAATAAATTCAATTTCAATAGAAAAAATTGGGAATAAAACTGTTCAAATCGAGGACCCCTGTACCGCAATGCAAAAAAAAAAATCACTCCCATTCGTTTGACGTCACTTCCAAACCACTTCTTGAATGCTTCAAAAAAAATTCAACTTCATTTGAAGACGAAAAAGAAAAGCCACAAATGTGTCAAGTCATTAGTTCAATGTAAGTTGGTAATAATTATCCGCATAGACACATTAGATTTAAAATTATTGCTTGGTCTTTTTTTCTCTTTTTATTGTTTATGGTCAACTATTGGCATTTGTGAATGTTTATTTCTCAAACAATTACTGTTTGTTATTTAAATTGAGGTATGAGCTTTTGGTATTAGATTATCCGGATTATTATTCTTTGGATATTTGCAATGATGCATTAATTTATTGAAATTTTTTAATTAGGTTAACCAATAAATTCTTCGATTCCAAGACCGAAATCGAAACTATGAAAACTCTAATTTATGATGTGCATGAACTTCCAATACATCAATCAAAATACTCCATATCATATCTTAAGTACAAAATTTCAGATAAAACCTACCAGGTGTATGATGCTGCAAGTACTATACCAGGAAACATATACAGTGACTTGTAAATTTACTTTTTGTTTGTTATTATTAAATGATGGTTTTTTTATTCACTTATCATCATTCTCAGTCTTGCACTTTTAAGTCGATAAGGATATCTCAAATGAGTACTTAATGTATGACTTAAAGTATCAAGAATGGGTAGCGATAAGTATTTATTTTTACCTTATTGATGAATTTTTAAGATAACTTGGGTGTGTCTCGTCAATAAGATTTTTTATAATGTAATGAAATATTAAGTTTTGTGATTTGTTGACTCTAGAATATCTAAATACTTTTGACATCCTTGTTTGGGGAACTGTAAAGAACATATCTTAAGACTTAATGTTTTATATATTGTGTTCATTATTAGTAAGGTCAATTGCTTAAAGAATATTTTTAAACTCCAAAAACCTTATCAAAATGATAACGAACAGCATTTTGCTGTAAACAACATCAGCAGTTTCTAAAATAAAATATCATTCAATGACTTGTGCTTTATCAACAGATTTATTTTCATTTCAGTCAATAAATAAAAAAATATTAAATTCAACACAAAGGTGGTGATGGATGGCTTGCCAAATAAGCCAAATGTTCAGTGATAGTATCAACAGTTTGCCTGTAGGTCATAGCTTCAAATAATGGGAAAATAATTGTATCCAGCATGTCATTCATTTGTTGCTGGAATTCAGGACTAACAAGCAACTCCGGAATCAAATCATTAATTTGTTGATTAACAGTTCCATTTATTAATGGACTAAATCCACTCATTTGCATCGTCATGTGTTGGATACTGATTGATACTGTATGGCTAACTGGATATATGAATCCAGTTCCTGGTTCTGTTGCCCATCGTACAAATCCATGATAATTTGAGTTATATTGTTCTGCAAACATCTTGCCTTGTCCATTTACAACAGGAAGTCCAACCATTGTCCCTCTCGTCCAATGATCTCCATCCATTGTCAAAAAGTCAGTTGCAAAAATGTATTCAACTGTTTGGTCGGGATTGAAGCTTAACTTTTGAATGATGAAGAATCGAAGTCCTCGCATTAAGGTATTGGTCAATGTGGAAACGACACTAAGAATTAAGAATTTTAGTTAGCCATCAATTATAAAATTTTTGAGAAACCTACTCAACCCCCAAAGATCTCTGACTGACATTGAATTCCTGAATGAGCATTGGATCGATTGGTGGGATTCCATATTCCCCAATGTGTGGAAATCCACAATGAAAATTTGATCTTGAATTATCTAAGATGATTCTTGCGTATCTTTCGTTATCAGCTGGATTTCTTACATTAGCTGGAGAGAAGAAAATTTTTATGCATTTTGGGGGTTGTTCACTTATGATGTCCGATTTAGGAGGGGAGGGAGTCTGAGGTTGTGTGACAGTTTTAAACAATAGAATTTTTTTGAATGGAGATTTTGTGACAAAGAGGGAGTGGGTAAAAAATCCCAAGTTTTTGGTGGACTTCATAAGTGAACGGCTCCTTGTTAAACTAATTTTTATTTTTTAAATAGATTTTCGTTTAAAAACTAGATTTTAATTTTTTCACAAATTTTAAAATTTTAGTCTTCACAAATATTTTTTTTATGAAAATTGCAAAATCTGAAGAGCATAAGAAATTTTTAAAAAAGTTTCAAATTTAGTAAAAAGAACAATTTCAACTAACATTCAGCAAAGATGAATACTGCACTTCCAATCAATATTAAACAATTAAACAATTTCAGTACCAACTGCATATTTGTAAATTAACTTAAATTTTTGAAATAACTAAGTCAATTTTCATTCATTTCATCCCTTTTATAGCTGGTCACTTTCTCAATTAAACTCCTTTATTTCGACAAAAATTTTGATAAGATTATTCAATAAAACTGTCAAAATTATTTTGACTTTTTTTTGCAACTTATTGCTTAAATGTGATTGGCTGTGAAAGCTTATCAGAAGGAACACACTTGAAACTGAACACTTGCATTGATTATTATTTTCTTTTTTTTGATAATATTTTCTTATCAGCTATAATGCATGATGACTTTTGTTTTGAGAAAAGCGTCCAATTACTATGAAATCGTAACTGAATTACTTGAATGATTTGAGCAACTAAAATCTGAATTTGACATTTTCATAGAATATAGCTACTTAAGCTTCAACTAAAGTTAAAAGAACTGGGAAAAAATCAAATAAATCGACTTCAACCTCTGATCATTATTTCAACCTATTGAACATCCTAATTTGTGCTACTTAAAAATACGGATTAAAAGTCTGAGACCTTTACACGTTGCTGTTGAAAGCATGTAACGATAAAACAAAATTAATTTTTATCATTAAAATCCTTATCATCTTAATGATAAGGAACAGAAGTTTTTATTAAAAAAAAAATTATTGAATGACTCATGTTTCATTGATTTATTTTCTTTAAAATCATTGAATACATTCAGCATGCAGGTGGTGATGGATTGCTTGCCATGAAAGCTAAATGATCAGTGATAGTGTCAACTGTTTGTCTGTAGGTCAGTGCTTCAAAAAATGGCAACATGATTGAGTCCAATAAGACATTCATTTGTTGTTGGAATTCAGGACTAGCAAGAAGTTCAGGAATTGAATCGTTAATTTGTTGATTGACTGTTGCATTAATTAATGGACTAAATCCACTCATTTGCATCGTCATATGTTGGATACTGACTGATACTGAGTGGCTAACAGGATATATGTATCCGGTATCAGGCTTAGTTGACCATCTAATGTATCCATGATAAACAGAACTAAATTGCTCTGCAAACATCTTGCCTTGTCCATTTACAACAGGAAGTCCAACCATTGTTCCTCGTGTCCAGTGATCACCATCCAATGTAACGTAATCGGTTGCAAAAATGTATTCAACTGTTTGGTCGGGATTGAAGCTGAGTTTTTGGATGTTATAGTATCTGAGTCCTCGCATTAAGGTGTTTGTCAATGTGGAGACGACGCTGGGAAGTGAAAATTATACTTAGTCATTGATTATGGAACATTCTCGAAACTTACTCAACACCCAATGATTTTTGACTAACGTTGAATTCCTGAATGAGCATTGGATCTATTGGTGGGATTCCATATTCACCAATATGTGGGAATCCACAATGAAAATTGGTTCTTGCATGGTCCAAGATGGCTCTTGTATATCTTTCATTGTCAGCTGGATTTCTTACATTTACATTGGCTGTTAAGTAAAATTTTTTAAATCTTAAGAATTTTATAATTTAAAAAAAAAATATTTTCAATGAAAATCGAACTCACATTCAGCAAACACAAACACTGCGTATCCAACTAACAGTAAAACCAACAATTTACACAACAGCTTCATATTAGAATTAGAAACTAAAACAAATGTTTAGAGGAACTAAATCAATTCTAAAAATTTCATTCCTCTTATAGTTCATCAACTTCACACTTAAACCTCCTTTTTCTGCCTAAAATAAGATAATGGAAATTCCGATAAGATTACTAAATAAGCCTACAAAATCAAGGTGGTGTTTTTTGCAATTTAATGCTTGGAAATGATTGGCTACGAAGATTTATCAATGAAAATGCTTTTACAATGCCGATAATTTTGATAAAAAAAAAATCATTGATTAAATGCAGAATGACTTTTGAATCAAAAAATTGCATGAAATTTTATCATGAAATGTAATTTAATTATCATGAAGAAATTTTGAGGATAAGTATCTAAGTTTAATATTGAATTACTAAAGATTTTTAATCAGATCAGCAGTACAAAGTTCAAAAGAAAATGATCAATTTTAAAGTTGTGTGTTCGATTCTCATTTGAAATTTTCATATCATACCTTGCAGGAGTGAGTTAAATTTACAGCAAACATCTTCCTTGGAAATGAACGCTGACAAAATTTTGAGGAATCCGACGGAAGTAAACTCAAAGAATCTAAGAAAAATTCCTCAAACTTTATTTAAAATCATCCGTAACCAAAACAAGCAAGTGAATGACTTTTGAAAAAAACTAGATTTCATAACATACTTAAAGCAAATCGTTAATAAATTTCCCGAAAATCTGAATCAGCACTTCAGCTTAAATAATCAAAACAAAATTTTATCTCAAGTGCCTTTTAGTGATTTGTAATAATAAAAATTCTCTTATCATGTACGTGACTTAAATGAACTGAAAAAACATCAAAAAAAGCTTAGGTTAATGGAAGATATGAATCATTAACAAAATTAAACTTGAAATCTTATCTACAAAAAATTCATTTTTATAGCTACAAAGTTGCAAGTTAGGTGCATGATACACAAAATATTGTTATCAAAAAATAAAAATTAAAACTTGCACTTTTTTTATTTTTATTAAATTTTTTTATTCAACAATTTTGACGTGGATTACTTGCCACAAATCTTAAATGATTTGTAATTGTGCTGGAAGTTTGTCCACTGGCAATGGAATTGAAAATTGGAAGAATAATTCCATCAAGCATGTCATTCATTTGTTGTTGGAATTCAACACTTGTTATCATGTATGGAATTTGGTCATTGACCTGTTGATTAATTGTAGCATTGAGTGCTCCAAATCCAGTCATTTGCATTGTCATATGTTGAATTTCGACACGTGTAACTTGATTAACCATCGAAATGAAGCCAGTACCAGGTTGTGTTGTATGTCTTACAGTTCCATGATAACGTGAATTGAACATTTCCGAAAAGAATCGACCTTGACCGTTGACAACGGGAATTCCAACCATACTGCCACGTGTAAAATGATCTCCATCCATTCGTGCGTAGTCGACAAAGAAAGTGTAGGAAATTGTTTGATCGGTATTAAAGATTAATCGTTCAATGATGAAGGTTCGTAAACCTAAAAAGTTTACATTTGTCATGTCTACCACGACACTAAAATTGGTAAAAATGATAAAAAAAATGTTTGTAATTGTTTTATTTATAAACATAAACAACATTCACGTGGAGGGTTATGAAATTTTTAAAAATGTACTTTTCTGGTGATAAGGAACAAAGTAGCTAATTTTGGATCCAAAAATATAAATTAAGATTACAAAAACCTTTAAAATACTAAAAGTTGCAAAAATTTATGTCTGGAAAATTATGTCTGTTGCCATCGGCGCACGAGACAAAATCCTTTAATTTCGCAAGAATTTAGGACTTAGCTTGGACTTAACTTAGCTAAAACCTTTTATCATTATCAGACAACTTAGGTGAATGATTCATTTTTTTCGATTACTCATGTATTTAATTTAGCACTTACTTAACACCATTAGTTCTTTGAGTGATTTGAAAGACTGGTAGGAACAATGGGTCAATTGGTCCAATTCCATGTTCAGGCCATCCACATGGAAAATTTCTTCTAGAATTTTCTAAAATTTGTCTTGCATATCTTTCGTTATCTACTGGATTTCTTGCTAATGCTGCAAAAATGATTAAAATACAATTAAATGAGTTTTTGATAAAAATTTCAATTACCTAAGTATCGTAGAAAATTAATATTACAATTTAAGCAAAAGTTTTAGTTTTAAAATTAAAATAGGATTTTAAAAAAAATATGTTACATTTTTCTACTTGAAAAAAAAATTGGCACTTACGTTCAGCAAAAATTAATCCAACAATTCCGGCAATCAACAATAAACACTTCATCCTTAACTGCTTTTCCTTCAAAACTCTTAAAAAGACTGTGAAATTCCTCAACAGTTTGAACTGGTTTTTATACACAACAGATGTAAGAACTTTATCAATAACCAACAGCCTCGATTAGATAAGATATTGATTGATTAATGAACGAACCTGCGACCTATCACAACATTTTTTGTTATATAAAAGTCATTCCGTGAAAGGAATCATGATGTGGAAAAATGGCACTAAAGAGAGCTTTTAAATTAAATGTAACTGATATTGTAAAGTTAAATGAAAAGCTGCAACAGATGTTGAGTTGGTGGTGCTTTCTTATCAGTGGGAATTTTTAAAATTGTTATTTTGGTCTCACTACTGAACTGAGTGGCAAGGATTTAAGATAAGAATTTTGATTTTTCTCAATTAGACTTTATTGCTGATAAGAATAGCAAATATGTAAATTGAAATATTTTTTAAATAAATTTGAAAAAAAAAATAAAAAAATAAAAATTATTCTTGCTACTCATAGTCACAAATACCTATATTCTGAAATTCTTTATGAAATAAAATACTAAGAAATTTTTTGATTTAAAATTTTTGAGCCCTAAGACGTCCTTAGAAAAATTTCTGAGTACCTACTTAAATTTCTGTTTCTCTAATCATAAAATTATTGTTTTTTTTAGCATTTTTCAAAATTAGGAAAAATAAATTTCATTCCAGACACCTAAAGACATCAAAAATTTCTGACCATAAACTTTATTTAAAAAAAAACGTGGTAAAAAGAAAGTTACCACTCCATGACAAATTAATCAACTTATTGGCTTTAATTGAATTAAATGATAAGATTGTTGAAGGGATTTTTTTTTATTTGCAATCTTATCTTGACTCCACCTGAATGAATTTAACGTATCAAATTACGTATGAAACCATAATCATATAAAACACGCAAAAAAAGGCAGATAAAGCTTCTTTAAATAACAAAAGAATTTATTGGACTTAAAAATATTTTTTTTTGTACATTATTTGGCTGTCATTCTTAAACTTTTTAGCAATTTGGTGGTGGTAAATTTTCAGCAGTATGTGCCAAAAACTCACCAGCTTGAGCTGGTGTCATTTGGTAGGTAAATTCATTCAACATTGGCAACATGATATCATTAAGAATTTGATTAAATTGTTCCTGCATTTCTGGATCATTAATGACTTCTGGAATCATGTCATTGATTTGACGATTAATTGTGCCCGTCAAAAGGCCAAAACCATCCATTTGTACAACAATATTGTCTGAATTAAAATTAGCAACTTGATCATTAAAATGAATATATCCTGTGCCTGGCTGTTCAACCCATGAAAGAACACCTTCAATGAATGCATTTGTTGCTCGTGATGTCATTGGTCCATTTCCACTGACAACAGGAATTCCAATCATTCTTCCACGAGTTTCATGTCTTGCATCGAGTGTCAAAAGTGGAATATTGATTCTGTAGCGAATTGTTCTGGCTACTGAGTTGATTTCTAATGCCTGAATTATAAAATTACGAAGATTGCGGACAAAGATGTTTGAAATTGTTGATGTGAGTCTAAAAATATATTAAGGTTGAATTAAATTCTATATTAAAATTTAAAAAATACTTACGATGAGGCAATCGAATCTTGGACGATGACAACTTGTTCAACAAATAATGGATCGATTGGAGGAACTGAAAATTATAAAAAATAAAAAGTTAAATAGTTGTTTCTATTGAAAAATAACAAAATGTACCTCCATTAAGACCAGCATTTGGCCATCCACATGGGAAGTTATATCTTTGGTTTTCCAAAATTCTTCTTAAGTTGGCTTCATGGTCTCTGTCGTTTACTGCAATTGCTATAAGAAATGATCATTCATAAATTCTAATTTTTCACCATAGATTTGAGATTGTATGCATTGTTAATGAAGAAAGAAAAATTTCTCAAAATTTCTGTTAAATTTGCTCAAAAAATTTTTTTATATAAAACTCATCTACAAAATTTTACTTTAATTTTTTTTTTGTCCAAAAGAATAATTTTTTAACTATGCAACCACAAAACTAGAGATTTTTTTTTTTTCAAAAACAAAAAGAAAATCCGAAAAACAATCTTACGACTCGACAAAATCGAAGCAACAAAAACTGCAAAAATCACCAAAGACTTCATATTTTTTTTTCACTTATTTTTTGGCTCCAATCACTTAAAAATCAACTAAAAGAATTAAAAAATAACAATAAAGTTTCTAGCTTTTATACTAAATTGATAAAAGAAGCTTCTTATCAATTAATACCCGAAAAGAAATTAAGTGATACTATTTATAAGTTAAGATTAAATAAACACGCAAACTTATCAACAAGAGGCTTGATATGATAAGGAAAATATTCGCATGTGACGTCGAAAATTGATAAACTTGCATTTTATTTTGTTATCAGGAAAGCAAACTTTAAATTGATAGGAAGGTCGGTAGATTCTGAGATCCTGTTACTTTAAACAGATTTTGCAAGAAATTTGAATGCTTTTGGATATCTTATCGGTGTACTTGAAGGTTGAATTTTTCAATAGAATTTGCACTCAGAATCCGAGAGAAGACTGCACATGCTGTCTATAAATCCTCCAATCTACCTTAAATTTATTTAAATTTCTTAATAAAATCAACCTTCAATAATTTACCAAAAAGGCACATCAGCATCCTTCAATCTGAATTATTTCAGTTATGTCTTCAATTTATGTCTGACATTAAGTGCAAGTGACACTAAAATTTTAAACTTTATTGGCCAATTTTTCACCTGAAATAACTTTTTCATTGATGAAACTCCAAAAAAAAAAATCATCAGCAAGCTCATCAAAAAGTGAAAGACCGACTCAATGCGATGAAGAACAAAACAGAAAAAAAATTAAAGCTGTCAGCAAAAAGTCTGCTGACGATTTTAATAACAGACTCATTAAATTTATCACAGCATGCAAAAATAAAAAACCACCAAGTTATTCTTCATGAATGCGTAAAATCAATCCATCAATCATGAAACCATTGAAAAAGGAGTTAAATAAGAAATAATCAGTAATAATATCTTGACTGTAGTAAGCGACTTTAAAGTACCGGAGAAGGTGAAAGTTCAATTTTTTTCAGCACCTCGCATTGCTTCTCTTTTGTTGTTTCTTCTTCTTCCTTTATTTTTTTTTTTGCATCAAGATATTTCCGTTAGGTGCCTTTTGATTAAAAGAAGCCAAACAAACTCCACATGCTGGCATGTATCTGTCGTGTAGCATTGACGTGTCTCGATGTCGAGGATTGAAATAGAGGAGTTTTGGTATGTCGGTCAATAAACTTAAAGATTGAAGATTGTGTCATTTTGATGGAAATTAATTACTTTTGAAGATCGTGGGTGGAATGAAATGAGGTAAGAAATAAGTGGCGAGATTTGCAGAAAAAAATATAAGCTTAAATGACTTTCAATTGACATGTGAGTGAAGAGAACAGGAAGATGTGGAGTTTTAATGACTTGAGTAATTCGAGTAGTTCTTTTTTGATACTTTTGTTACGTTTTTTAAGAGGATTTTGGGTTTTTCAGCTTCTGTACTTAAATTGATCTTCAATTCGTCTAAAGTCATTAGCATTGGAAATTAAATAATAAGAAAGCTAATCTGCCTTTAATTGACTGAAATTTCTTAGAAATTAGCAAAACTAAAAAAAATCCTTCAGACATGATTGATCTAGAATATATGATGTCATTTACCCGTTTTAAGACATTTCTGACATACTTCAAACTTGATATAGCACATATCTTCATCAACTAACAAACCGACCCTCAGGCTGCATTCAAGCACTAAAATCAATCTTTGTTGGCAGCAGTTATCACGGAAGCTATTTCATGCAATTTCACACTGAGTTTCTTCATGTTGAGCTTATGTAAATGCGAAAATTCCATATCGCTTGGTTTGACTGAGTAGATCGTGATTATCAATTACGTCTTGCTGCTTTAGAGACTTTTGAGTTGAACAGAACTTCCCCATCTAACTTTGTTATGTCACTTGATGAGTCATGATGTTGCTATCCTAATAGAATATAAAGCTATTTAGAGCTGTCAGTGACCAGTCATTTTCAAATTTTACTCATGATTAATTATTATTTATTAACCCCTTTAAGTTGAATTATTGTGAATTGGCTTACTTCGATCGAATTTCAAATTTTTTTCGCAGACTTCTTTATGTCATGATCAGTCATGGCACACTTTCTTAATTTTAATTAAAATTTTTAGTGGCCTAATAGAGTTTTGTTCAAAGTAGACTAAATCACAATAATGCGATCCCTAGGAATTTATTGCACTTTTATCGATGCATTAAGAACTCACAATTTTTTATCTTGCAATTCTTCAACATTGCTTCCTGCAGTTCAAAAACAATGAAATTTAAGAACAACTATTATTCTTCAATAAAACATTTTTACGATTTTCATGTATCTCATCATTAGCAAATTAACAGCTGACTTGTGAATTTGATATTTTTTTCTGTGTTGTGATCCCATAACATTCATTGTCACATGAATTGCCTCAATTAATAAAACTAATGATCGTAAATTTCCCATCTAAAAAATTGTCTTAAGTTTCAACTCAATTAATCGTCATTTAGTCATTTGAGTGACTTTACATTTACATGATGAGTTTATGACTATATTAATACCTAATTTGCCCTTCATTTTCACACTCACATTGTCTATTTTTTAATTTAGATTTTTTTCTTCACACAGTTTTTATGTCAATCATCAAAGCATTGCGGATCTAATTTTTTACTTATTAATCACTCACTTACATGCTATTGACGCCATCGATGTTACCTTCATGAAACAATTTTTTTTTTCTCAATCCACATGATGTCATTTTATGGTAGAAATATTCTGTGAATTATTTGATGATTGGAAACTTGAGTAAGCATGGTTTTAATGGAGATTTGTGGATTTGTAATTAATTTCACCATGAAGAACATTTTGTGAATTTAATTGCAGAGGCAGATTAATAGTTTTGAGGAACTTCTTTCAGTTAAATACTAGCTTTTCAACTTTTTTTATTTTATTACATTAAGATTAAAGTTAATTTAATTGCAGTGAAAAGTGATGCTGTTAATGCTTCCATTTAATGATAAGTTCATGACAGTTTTATGAGTTGCCGTTTCATTGTAACGGTTAACTTTCATTAAAGATTATTGTTTTGGGTATCGTTCATTTATTACGTAACAAAATAACGGTCATATTTCAAAAAAGAACAATGGAATTCTCAGAAATTCTATTGTTCTCCTCTCGACCCCCCCCCCTGCGTTACGTAATAAGTGAACGAGCCCTTGATGAAGAAATGCTAATAACTTGATTTTCATTAGAGTATAACAAGCGAAAAAGTCTTAAAGAATTTGATACTAGTAAAGCTTAATATTGATACTTTTAGACATAAATTATTCAGTTTCAATTCAATCAATTTTGACTACCGAAAATTATGATCAAATTACCATAAAAATCAGAATATTAAAACCGATAACGAGGATAATTGATTAAATTACTCAAAATTTATGCTAAGTAATTGGTACTTGGTAGAATAGCCTTAAAGAACTTAAGGCATATTTTTATGCCTCAACAAATTATAATGACTAAGATTGTTTCAATTTTATTTAATGAAGTGTTCATTTTTGTGGTGTTAAGATTATTATAGATGTGAAATTCATTTTGTAATTTTGTTGACTAGGTTTGGCTCAATTATCTGAATTATTTAAGCTTGAAATTCTGTATTTATTAGTGATATATGAATTGTCATGTAAATTGTATTGCAACAAATATAAAATGTTGATGATTCAATTTGCGAATGTCATTTAAATTAAATTTCATTTTAAAACTAAAGGTTCAAAATTTAATAAGCAGCACACCAAAAAAATTTAGTCCAAACTTAAAACTTAAACTTAAACTTAAAACTTAAACTTAAACTTCTTTTCAATAAAGTTGTCATAAAGCACACGACAGCAAAAAATTCTCGTCTTACATTGTTCAACAGCTTCATTCTTCATCAACTCATCAGACACATGAATTCATCATCGTGATCGTGAACTGAATTTTACGCAATCGCAAGCAATACTGTACTTTTATCAAATTGTAAAATTTATTACTTTTTTTTTGTCTGATCTGATCAATTTCCTTACAGCTAAATTTCTTTATTGGCTGCTAGTGCTGCTTACTTTTATTTTGCTGATGTTATTATTGTTGTCTTGCAACAATGCACATAAAATTTATTATGGCAATTTTTTATGCAGTTACGGAATGATGTTGATGTGTCAGACGAATAAGAGTTTATTGCCACAAATGTGACGATAATTTCTTTCTTTATGGAGCTTTATGGATGATTATAGGGTCGAGATTTGTGGTAGCTTGGAGGTTGAAACTGATGGTCTGCAATTTAACGAAAGCTTCCGTACGAAATTTCATATGAAAAGTTAATTAAAACTGCTCTAATTCTCTTTCCAAGCTTTAAAATCCAGCTAAACTTCCATGATCAACCTACCCCAACGTAAAATTCAAGATTAAATCCAAAAACCTTATTTAATGGATTTTTACAGCACTAACTGAATGTGTTTACTCCATCAATTGTCATTTACGGTATATCCCTCATACAGATAATTTTATGACCAATTTTATTTATTTGCATCTATAAATGGAAAGTAGGATTTGCAAATATAAACAGACAAGGATGAAATTATTACATAAGAGTTGAATGAGATTGCTCATAAATTCTATGATGTAAGGGGTTTTAATGTAAGTTAGCTAGGAATTGAACTTTTGTGGTGATTCACTTGGATTTGTGTTTGGAAATGCTGTTGGCTGCGAAATTTATATAAATTGGAATTTATTGAGTTTTTCTAAATCAACAAAATAATATTTATTTTTAATTAAACTACTTATTAAACACCGATCGTAAAATATAGAAAAATTAAAAAAAAATATTGAAATTGAATGACTAGTTTGAGTAGCTGTTGAGTTTGAGTAGATTGAATAGCTTGAAATGTAGTTTTGACTAGTTCGAGTAGACTTAATGATTTTATTTTTGAAAATCATATTTTTTACTTTTTTTCTATTTTTTAATAAATTTTTACTATATTAAAATTTATTGAATACATTTTTAATTTGAAATTAGAAAATAAACTAACTTTATTTTTTTTGCAATTTTTTTTTAAATTGTATTTTTTAAAAAATCCAAAAACTCTTTTCAACCTCTTCAATTAACACCAAAAAATTCAAAAAAATTATTCATTTAAAAACCTCAATTTCTCATTCCTTGAATTATACAAAGAAAGCACTAAAAGAGCACCAATAAATGCACATAAGGAAGCCTTCAGCTCATTCACGTAATTCACGAAATTGCATATGCCAATTTATTGTCACCAATAATAATAATAAGTGCGAAGAAAGGTTCCATTCACCAATCGTCTCCACACCTTCAATATTTCATTTACATTTTAGTACATTTCAGTATCGTTCGTGCACATTTTTTATAATCATATATAAATAAAAAAATTGAGAGAAGCATGAAGTAATTTTTACAATTAATGGCCAGTTAAAATCAATTCATTTCGGTGATGGAATTTTATTGAATTCCTTAAAATAAAATAATTCATAAATTATGTCAACCTTAGGGGTTGTTCGTAAATTTTGTAACACTTAGGGAGGGGTCTAAGATTTTATTACGCTCCATCCGAAATTTTCAAAATCCTATACAAAATTTGTTACAGCGGGGGGGTCAAAAATGGCCATTTTTAACCTTAAGAATTTTACGAATGACTTTTTAAACATTTTAGGCATCATTGCTGATCTGAAATTTATTTTTTTTTTTGTTTAACAAATTTCTTGACATCACTGATGAAAATTCCTCCCAAGAAGAAAGAACGAGCATAAAATAAGTCAATTAAAAGGCCATCGAGAAGACGAAAATAAAAGATTTATTTTATTACATTTATAGGTTGAAAATTGGGTAATCATAAATGTGGTGATTGCTGAATCGCACGAAATGGACAATTATTGACTGATATTAAGCCACACTTCTATCCGTAAATCTCTTTAACATTTAATGATTCTCAACTTGCACACATAAAATCGTTATTTATTTATTCAGTACATATTAAGTCATTGCATATTGCAGTCATCATTTATTGAAACATCTCAACATCTTGCATTATAAATTATTAAGTCTGAAATGTTAGTTAGGTAGAAGTAGAAGAGAAGAAAAAAAATGATTAAATTGTCGATTGAGTAAATTTATTATTTATAGTAGAATTCCAATTAGAAAAAAAAATTATCGCCAATTGCTTCATTTAGAAATTGTTTGTTTGGATTAAAAGAAGTCATTACTGTTAATTTGTTTTTCTTGTTGTGAAGTCTATCATCATTTGCATGTCGTATTGATGTTGCTTGATAAATTGTTGAAGAATTGTGAAATGATTGAGCAAATATTGATTTATGGGATTTAATGTGGAATGTGGACGTCGAGGAATTTATTTTTCTAGGAAATGGGATTTGAACTTTAAGGAGATCAGGTAAAGTTGATTGAACTGCTGGGAATTAATGCAGTCAATTGCTTTTTTTGTACTTTTAAGATCTAGATATTTCGGTATAGAAAATGCAAAATCCTAAGTTATTTTGTAGCTAGAAATTAGGAAAATTTGAGAATTTTGAGTTTTTTAAGAATTTTTGAATTTATTGTAAGGTTCTTTTTTTGCAAAAAAAATTAACTAAACTAAAGATTTTTCACTCCCTCAGGTATCAAACCTCAAAAAATTCATATCACCTCAAAATATTTAAATTTAACATTCACCTTCTCCAAAATCCATTCACATATTCTTCTTCATACCAATTCCAAACTTAATCACAACTTATTTTTACATTAAAATAATCAAGCTTGTAACAACCCAAAATAAAATAATCATGAATATTCACAAAAGATCCATAAAAGGGAAAAGTTGTGTCTTGTTTTAATGATTCTTTGTTTACATGAAATAAATTGCTTAATAATTGGTAAATGCCGTGAAAAAAAATATGATGAATTAAGTATTTAAAAATTAGTGATCTTTAAGATTTATTTTTAAAATATCAGATCTCGTACTGAAATAATACGCAATTTTGAAAGTAAACTGAAAAATAATTTTTTTTTGAAGAAAAGAGTTTGCTAATTTTTTTTTTCTGAAATGCGATACAAAATTTCATTGCTGACATTAAATCTTTCACCTTTTTCAGCAATGAAATATCTGCATATTACATGTACATTCAGCAACAAAAAAATGCAGCAACATAAAAAATGATAGAAAAAAAAATAATGTTGAATGCGAAAGTAAATTCGAGATGATCGTGCAATTGGGTCAACGTGATTAACTTCATTCAAAGTTTTTACTTTTTTTTGTTGCTGCATCTATCTGAGTATGCACTTACTAAAAATGAATTATGCGTCTCATAAAGTATTTCAAAATTGAATTTTGCATGATTTGAAAATAAATATAGTCACAGGTATTGAGTAAGATTAAGAGTTGAGTTAAAGGGCTAAAGTGCTTGTGTGGAAATTTTGTCAGAATTCAGAAGAATAAAATTGCATGCTGAGACTAAGTAAATAAAATAAGATTTGAACCATTGTGGGTCCTGAGACCCATTGAAGTCCTGTGTTATTACTTCAAAATTTGCATCAGATTCTGAGTAAATTACATAAATCTTGAATAGTTTTCGAGTTTATTAATTTAATTTGACTTGAACAGGATCACAAAGGTAACCGACATTTCCCCACAAAAAAAACCCAAAGGTATATTTGAGTAAATATACCATTGGGCAAATGTCCCAAACCCGTGTTAAATTTGATTTTTTAAACTAAATTTAGCATTTCAAAAATTCAAAAACGTTCTGACTCTATTACCTAATTGAATATCAAAAATTCAATTTTACTCTTGAAATCGTAAAAATCTTCTAATTTTTATTTATTTATTTGATTCACTTTAGTTCAAATTTACAGATTTCCAGATCTGGATCGCAATCTTAATAAAACAAAAATTTTTTAAAAATTTCCAATAAAATTTCGTCACAAGAGGTTTTAAGTTCGCAATGCATTTTTAAGATTAATCACCAATTATTTTTCAACCGTTTGCTCAGGTTTCAATTATGAGGAATTTTCATACTTCTTCTCCTTTAATGCGATTATCGTGATTTAATTCAACTTTTTTTTCTTACTCTTTCAACTTTTAATGTGTTTATTTCATTTTTCACACCCGATCGTCAGCAGTACACAAAACACTTCATTTTAATGCATAAATTATGATGAAATCTATAAATGAATCAAAAATAGAAAGAAGCATGCCAATATTTTTTTTGCAATCTCATCATTTTAATGTTGTTTTAGTTCTTTTTTCTCCTTGCTGAAAAGTTTCACTCTTGTTATACTTCGCACATGACAATGCCAATTAACCTTGATGATGAATATATGCAAAAATGGTGCAAAAAAATGAAACCGTCGAATCACATTGAGTGACGAAACAATGGATTGAAGATCAGCATGTGGAAGACAATTGATTGAAAGGAAAAATTTGAAATTTAGTTCATAGCTTTTGTTTTGATACTTTTTAGTCTAAATGTGTCAAAAATTTTATTTACTGAAAGAAAAAGCTATTAAATGTTGAAGAAAAGTTTGATTGAAATTTGATAGTTTTATTAGCTTGATGGATGTATTGTTGGAAGGTATTATGTGCTAAAAAATTTATTTGATGAAGGAAATTGTGCAAATATTTATTTGACACTGTCTTAAGTTAAGGTTTTGGTTTAAATTTTTTTAAATTGATGATAAATGGCAATAAATTGTCAAAAATTCTTCTTAATACGCATTAAATTCCAAAACTCTACATTACACAATTCTACCCATCCAACCTGCAAATTAAGTCACACATTCCCATATTTCACAACATCTCATCTAACCATAAATTATCTTCCCGCCAAAAATCTCAT
Organism: Chironomus striatipennis; assembly: GCA_026123125.1. Classification (NCBI taxonomy): domain Eukaryota; kingdom Metazoa; phylum Arthropoda; class Insecta; order Diptera; family Chironomidae; genus Chironomus; species Chironomus striatipennis. The sequence goes on from CM047394.1 coordinate 30,789,617, forward strand.
CAAATCAGTCAATGAACTTGAAATAATGACATTTCACAATCCCGTACAATTAGACATTCTCCAAAATTGGTCTCCTTTCTAGTTAGTCCAATCAACCATGATCTTAATAATTTAATGATTACCTATCGAATCAAAATTGTTTTAAAATTATGAAGTGATTCAGTTGCACATTGGTAATTACTGTAATTAATGAAGCATATAATTTGAAATCATACTCACAAAAAAGACTTAATTATTCATGACTATTGTGTGTTGGGGCTGGATATTATCAAACTTTTTTCAAATGTTAGAGAAACTTTGAGAAAAGTTTGAAAAGCTCAGCATTTATATGATGGGAATATTTTTTGTGTTAGACGGAATGTTTGATGATTTGAAAGTTTTGAGGTTTTTGAATTTGAAAGCTTTGGGGGGAGTTGGTGTGAATGTTTTGAGTGATTTTGGCAGGGTTTTTAGTTTATTTGCTGGAATTAGAATTTTGATTGGTCTTTTTGAGAATCATGGATTTAATGTTGGTCTGTCTACTATTTAAAATCAACTAATTGCCATTTTTGACATGACAGACAGACACTTTATTCTTAAAACTGAAATAACAAAAAACTGTTGCATAAATTTTAGATTTTTAGGAGTATTGCATACTTTTGCCAATAAATACTTGAAAACCAACAAAAATCACCTGCAGCACTTCCAACACAGTCAACAAAACTCTCCCCAATAAATCAGCTCCTTAAGCAACAAAGTAAGTTCCAATTTTGTAACTGTCTATATCGTGTAAAATACACTTTAATTCACACTGAGACCAGACCCAATAAACTCTCATCAAGTCAATATAATTCGTGTTTACTCAAAGAAAGTTTATTTCATTTCCTTGATAAACTCCATGAACCTGCAACATTGTATCCTTTAAAAAAAATTACTTTAATTTCATTGAAATTATGCAACTGCACTTTATTGTGTGCAATTAATTTAAATGTTGATCTGGTATTTAAGAAAGTTGAACATCTACAATTTCTGGTTGAACAAAAAAAAAAGTAAACAAAAGAAAAAGAGTAAAAAAACTTGAGTGGAATTTTAAGTAAGACTTGAAAATTAGATAAGCTCATATTTACGATCATCGCACGAGACCAAACAACCAAAAAATAATATGGGTAAATGTGCCGTTAAATATTCTAAGCCGATGCTAATAGAATCAATTTGCATTTTATTATTCACCGAAAAAAACCAACATCGTGTGTGTTGACAGTAGAGATGAAAATTTACTTCGGTTATCTACCTCTCGCAATTTTTATTTTTCGTTCGTCTCTAAAACTAGATGAAAAATGATGCTGGCTTATAAAATTCGCAAGAGTTATAAAATTATTGCTGCAGAATGAAATTAAAGATTTTTATGTCTTTTTTTGCGAAATATGTCACGAGTTTAGTGGAATAAAGTTTTTAATGTTCAGCCAATCCATCATCATTTTGGATTATAATGGAAGCTGGATAAGAGCCTTTTTATTGAATATGATTTTTCAAAATTTAAAGCATGCAAATTTTTTTATGATTTTTTCAAATAAGTTGTGCAAAATGACTCAGATTTAATTGAAGATGGTTACTGTGTGTGAGGTGCTGCTTTATTTTGGGATTGGGTTCAATTTGAAAAGCTTTTAAGATGACTTTTAAGATTATGTAATTTAATTAGCTTTAAATTATTTGGAGTTGCTTAGATTCAATCATTTAATAAGGTATCGAAAGATGGTATGGATCTTAGTAGAAGGAATACGCATGACTATAATTAAGTTCTCGAAAAAAATCTATTCAATATGAAATAACTCAATTCTAGGACTTGAACATAAGGTAATTTGGAATAATTCCCGTACATTTATCCAATAATAAAATCATCGTCGCTTTGTTCGGACGTGTTATTATTAAAATCGTATTTTAATTAGTAATTGACATATTTGTTGTGCAATTTTGTTCTGAATGTTTGAATATAATGTTATTTGGTGTTGTTTTCATGAAATTAATGCATAATAAGCTATAGTTTCTCTTAAAAATAAAAAGATTCTATGAACAATAAAAAAAAAAAAAATACATATATATATAATTAAAAAAATAGAAAGAATATTGAAGGAAGTTGATCGATTATTTGTGAAGTGAGTTTGAGAATAAAAGAAGATCTTTATCATCCAAGAGCACTCTTCATTTAAGAGCTTATCATCTCTTGTGGATCTAAGAATATAAAAGTTATATGAACTTAAAAAGAAAAATTAATTATTATAAAAGTGAATAAAAATCAGACAAAATAAAACATTAAATAAATAAGACATTGATCAATCGCATAGCGAGTTTGAAAAAAAATACTGAGATCTTTATCATCCAAGAGGACTCTATATTTAAGAGCTAATCATCTCTTGTGGATCTCAAAAGTATAATTAATTAACCATCAAATTTGGCAATAATAATATTTACATAAAAAAAAAATAGACGCACGTGATCGGACCGTTAAAATTTGAATTTTCTAAAAAAAGTACGTGAAATCCCTCATCATCACGATAATCCCTTTGAGAAATTTGAATTTAAGATTGTCGTTGAAACGGATATTCATCAAAAATGACAAGAGTTAGACAACAGAATCAGAAAGATAAAAAGAGTTCCGGCCAAACAAATAGTTTGTCATCAGGAATTTTAAGCTTCCTCACAAGTAAACCAAGTAATAACATCTTGAATGAAAGTATTGGCTCCACTTCATCTTATGAATCAGTCCAAAACGTCACAATGATTGATGCGGCAATGGAGTTGAATCCAATGGTCAGTGTCCTGCAAGAAAGGATAAAATCATTAGAAGAAAGAAGGAATGAAATTTCATGCATTAAAGATGACCAAGTTAGGAAGATCCTGTTGAATTTAGTAGATGACATGAAGAACATTGTTGAGGACAGTGATAAAATATTGCAAAGTCAAAATGATCTCATTAATAAGCAGAACGATGACTCAGCAGACATTCAGTCAAATAGTAGATCAATTAATAATTTGACAAAAGGTGTTGGTAATTTGACCGACGGACTTGAAGTGATGAATGGCCGTGTGAAATCGTTGGAAGTCACCAAAAATAGCGCTTTTGACAGTCATTTTCTGAATATTGTGTTGGTTGATGAAAATGAAGCTGACTGTGTAGAAAGTGGAATCATAGGTCCTAAAGAGAAAGTTGCTGAAATTTTAAGTCAAATGAGAATTGTGCCTCCAAATAATATTATTGATTCTCACCTTATGACCGTTCGTAGATATAAAAATGGAAGAAAAAATCTGATTAAAATGTTGAGGACCCGATTCAATGACTCGTTAACTGCAAGTCGTCTCTTCTCACAGATAATCAAGCACAACAAGGGTCTTACAGATGCTGGAGATCAAAAATCCATTAAATACTTTGCAGAGATGCCAGCAAGCAAGAATGTCTGGAATATTAAGAAGATCTGCTATGAACTTAAGAATGAAGGCACGTTTGTTAATGTTCGTGGCTCGGAAAGTGGAATACTGGTTACTTACAAAGTAAAAGATGGTAATGACGATGCCAAGGAAGTGCTTAAAACCAGTACAGTGACTTCAGAAAAGGAAATTGATGACTTAAGAAAATTATTGAAAGTACGGGATGCATATATTTCAGTCACAAAGAAGTATAATGATGAATACTGGAAGAATAGAAGTAAGCCTGAAATGAATCAAAAAAGAGGAAGAGAAAATGATGAAAATGAGATTGTTAATGATGCAAAACGTATTTCATCCGATGCAAGCAATCAGCAATGAGGAAACGACTCACCAGTCCAGCCAATAATTCAAAGTGACTCGAATAATATTATTAATTACACAAACTATGATATTTATCAAATAAAAAAGGAAATTATAAAACCAGAGAATCAGCCAAATTTATCACTACTTTTTTGGAATATTCGTTCCATTAAATCACTTGACAAATTCACAAAATTTAAAAATCATTTGACTGAACTGGTGAGTGATAAAAATAAAATTATTGATTGCATGGTTATCGCAGAATGTTGGATTAACTCACTTGATGAATTTAAATTGCACGAACTAAGAAATTATAACAGCTTTTTATTGTCTCGTGGATCGTCTCAGGGAGGTGGAATAATTATTTATGTTCGAAAGTTTTTTGCTGTCAATGTTATCACCAGAATTTGCAATAAGAATGTTGAAGCCATCATTGTTGAAATTCTTTCCCCAAATATCAGACAAAAGATCCTTGCGGTTTACAGACCTCCATCAGGAAATCTAGAACAATTCTACGATAAAATTGATGAGTTATTAAGTGAGCATAAAAATTTAATCATGGTTGGAGATATGAATATAAACATACTGAATAAATATGCATGCAATGAATATCAGGACATCTTGATGACGAATGACTATATCGTAGCTAATAACTCCGTTACAAGACCTGCTTCTGGTACGCTTCTGGATCACGTGGCACTAAAAAGAAACGAAAATACATTAATTATTACTTCAAAAAATTTTAAAATATCAGATCACAATATCGTAATGCTTATAAAAAAGGACACTAATAGAACAAATTATGTCAGTACAACTATCTCAAGATTAAATCATGCAGCTCTAACTAATAATTTAGTGGAAATGGATATAGAAAACGTTGTTTATGAGAATCAAGATATCAACGCTGCTTTCACGAAACTAATTGAGCTTGTTAAATTGGCCACTGAGGATGCTCGAATGACCTTTAAACTAAGACATAAATATGAAAATGAACTTCCACCTTATGTTGATGCAAAATATATTAGGATAACAAATAGTATAAACAATTTACATGATCAAATTCGTAAAAGAAGGAATAAAAATTTGCCCGTTAATGCTTTAGAGTCGAAAATGGCACATTTAGAGGCTTCACTATATCAACACACTCAAATTAAAGCTAAAAATTATTACTCGAATCTCATCGCAAGCAACAGAGCATTTTCATGGAGCATCATCAATGAAATAACAGGACGTACAAAGAAAAAGGAAGTTTTTGTAATTGAACAGAATGGAATGATAATTTTTGATAACAAAGAAGTTTCCAATGCTTTTTTAGATAAATTTAGTGGAATCATGTCCAATACATCTAATCAGATAGCTATGAATTACTTAGGAGAGTCATCAATGAATAGCATTATATTAAATCCAGTCACGGAAAGTGATATAGGTACACTGATTAATGAATTATCTTTAAAGAAAGCAACTGGCAGCGATGGAATACCAGTAAATGTATGGAAGAATAATATCGACATGCTTACTCCCATTCTGACAAATTTAACAAATGAAATGCTTGCTACTGGTGTTTATCCTGATATCCTAAAGATTGCAGCCATAAAGCCGATACATAAAAATGGAAGTAAAACTGATATTGCCAATTATAGGGGAATCTCGTTACTTCCCACTATTAATAAGGTTATCGAACGTGTAATTTATGACAAACTTGTAAACTTCATCGCTAAAACTAAACAAATTGACCAAATGCAATTTGGTTACAGGAAGCATTATGGGACACAAGATGCGCTGTGTAAGCTGTATACAATAATATCAAAAGCATTGGATAGAAATAAATATGTTGTTGCAGTATTCTTTGATATTTCAAAGGCTTTTGACAGCATTGATCATAAATTGCTGTTATTTAAGCTTGAAAAAATGGGAGTGCGTGGAAAAGCTCTGGATCTCTTAAAAAGTTACCTTACCAACAGAAAACAGTACGTAAAAATCATGGATGAATTGAGTAAAATTGCTGAGATCATATTTGGAGTTCCGCAAGGAAAGCTGTCTTGGTCCACTTTTGTTCGTGATACTGCTTTATGACTTGAAATTTGTTGACACTAAATCCACAATATTAAAGTACGCTGATGATGTCGTTATGCTTCTATCATGTGATAAGCTTGATGATATTCCAATAACTGTAAATGATGATATTAAGAAGATTAAAAATTATTATGAGAGCAATGGATTAACATTAAATGCTGACAAGTCAAAGTACATGACATTTGGCTTTAAAAATTGCATTGACTTAGAGAATTTAATGATGAATCTTAGAATTGAAAAGATTGAAACTGTCAAGTACTTAGGAGCTGTGATCAGCAACAATTTAGCAATGACATCACACACAAATCAATTAGTGACCAAAATCTCACAATCTGTGAATGCCTTGAACATTATAAAATGGAACTTACCTGTCTTTTCGCTTATGCAATTTTATCATGCATTTATTGGCTCTCATCTATTTAATAATGGCTTCCTTATATGTAGGATGAATGCTGTAGACATCAACAGGCTGCAAAGAATCCAGAATAAGTCATTAAAGCTAGCATTTGGACTAAAGAAAGATTTCTCAACAAATAAATTGTTTATGGAAGTGGCTGTCAATGTTTTGCCAGTGATGGGAATAGCCGTTTTTAACTTACTGTTGTTAGTTAAGAAGTGTATCTGGCCAATTGCGATGATGATAGTGACTTCAAATTTATAACGGAAGGACGGCGAATCAATCAGTTGAAATTTCAAAGATTTCGTAAATCAATCTTTGCAGATGATTTTGTGTGTCTTGGTCCTAGAGTGTTCAATCAACTGCCGCTTGAAATCAGGAATGTTAAAGGATACTTTGCCTTTAAAAAGAAATTGAAAAAATTTCTTTTGGAAAATAAAATTGTTTTTCTGAGGGGAAGCAAACTGGATGTAAACAATTTATTTCATCAGCAAAATCCATGAGATGCAAAAGCGATGATGCGAAAATTTAAAAATTTTTATAACGGTTTTTTTTTTCTTCAATATGACTTCTTCTTTTCAATTGCATTTTGTACTTAATATTTTGTAATTATAATTTGATACTTACTTTGAGTGCGTGTACGCATATCATTAATTATTCACATCTTAATTAATTACGTAGTAAAATTTTATAGAAATCACTTTATTAAATAATAATTCATATAATCTTAATCAAAACTTAATAATGTATCGACAAATTCTAAGAAAATCTACCCGAGAGGGCGAATAAACTTCATCAATCAATCAATCAATCCCGTCACACCATTGAGTCTCCAATTCATGTACAAACCTCTTAATTTATTTCGCTTCTTGATCAGTAACTTCTCAGATAAAAATATCACCAAACACAATCGACATTCCAAAAACTTCCCAATCAATGTGAACTTTACATGTTCCACAAAAAGACTTCAATTCCATGTTATTGTCAATTTCACAGTTCTTAATGATCAATTCATCTCCACACACGACCAGAACATACATAAACCCAAACACGGTGTAAAAGGCAATGTCATAAAATAACTGTTAAATTTTATTCTCAAAAACAATATTTTTTTACCTCCTTCTTACTTCTTTCATTTGTTTCCATCACGAGTCAATCCCATTAAAGGAGATTCTGCACAAAAAGATTACAAATTTTTAAGCTTCTTTTTTCTTCATTGCTGTAAAATCGCCAGAAAGTGTCTTTTTATTCTTATTCGGCATACATACAACACACAAAACCGGCAACTGTCAAAATATTTGCGAGATTACACAACATGCCGTGCAATGCTGTTGCCCGCGAGCTATTTTTGGATGACTGGAATACGTATAAAGCGGGAAGAGAGAAGTAAAGACTAAAAGAAGAACAGAAGACGCTTTTTTGGGGTTTTAAACAATTCTGTTGAAACCGGATCTTCTGACTGTTTATTATTATTGTTTTTTTTCGGGTCTTTTAATGACCTCTCACTCTCCTTCTTATTCTCGTTTGTTTGTTTCAACAGAAGAAAGAAATACTTCTTATTTTTATTGATTATGCACAGATGGTAAAGGGAATCTCATTGAGATTGAGAAGGCACATGACAATGTTTATGGATTATGCTTTTGTAGATTAATGCAAAAAAAAAAGAAATAATTGGAATAATTGCCAACAATGTAGAAAGGGAGTTCAATTCAGATGGAATTCAGGTTCATGGAAATTTCTAGAGCTGAATTTTGGGTCAATGTTGGTGGATTGATTTTGTCATTTTGTTATGAATTTTATAGACTGAATTTAGTGCTATCAAACCTAAAGATTCGACAAAAATTTAAACTTTATTTCTTTCTGTGTCAACCCTTTTTGCACCGAACTAATTAATACTAAAAAGTGGATTCATATTTTAAATTTTGTTTTAAAATAAGGCACAACGACAAAAATGAAAAAAAAAAAACAAATTAATTCTAGTTCCCATCAAAAAAGCTCCTCTGCATCCTGCATCCCATAAACCTCATTCATACTCAATTCTTTCTACCGATAAAGCAAAAATTCATGTTTTACATGCGAAAAAATTTGGTTAAATTATATTACAATACCTGAATGAGCTTCAATATGCGGGGATAAAAATAGCCGTGAAATTATCGGAAATGAATAATACATGCTGTGTATGTTGATAAATCTTTCACATTTTTTTTATATTCCTTATTTTGAGTACATAAATTTTTGCTTCTCTGTACTCAACGTACCAATATTGTAGCATTATCGATTGTAAATATCTCATTCATGTTTACTCGCTTTTGTAATTAAAATTATGTTCATATACAATGTTTATGGAAAATATGCAAAGAATTCCTTGAGATATCAGTCAGAGTGCTGTATTGAGTGATGTTTTGATTTTCATTAATTAGAATTGACGGATTTTTTTAAAACTCGCTGATCTTTTTTAAAATGTTGAACTTTTTAAGGCATAAACTGTAATTATTTATTGTTATTTACATTGTAAGCATTCTTGTTAAAAAAGAAATCATGCAGGAATAAATTTTTGGATATTCGAGTTTTTTTATGAACTTTTTAGTTGTTTTAACATTTCCTAGTCTAGGTTAAGTTAGTTGAAATTTTTATGCGTAAAATGCGTGCTTCCTGATTTGAAATTAGTTTTATGCCTTTATTTATGTCTTAAGCAATAACTACAGTTTATTTGTTAAGGGACTGTTCACGCTCTGATAGAAGAGGGGGGGGGGTCCTAGAGTTTGTAATTTGTCTATCTATATTGTTCTCACACGAGATTATTTAGTGCGGTAGGTCTGAGGCTGTGTGACAGTTTTAAAAACCCTTGAATTTTACTTAAGTGAACTTATGAATCAGACTTAATTAGAATGAGTGAAATTATGAAGAGAGTTTGTTTTTAATAAAATTTGAAGAATTGAAGTTTAAAATCTGTTAAAAAGTATTAATTTTTTTTAGATCTTTTTTTGTTCCTAACCAAAAATTATTATGGAAAAAAAAAATTTACAAAAAAGAATAGAAACCAACAAAAATTTGAATGAATAATCTTATATTTTTAACAATCAACGAGAAAAAAGAATCGAATTCAAATCCGCCACACACCAATTACTTCAATGAAAAAAAAAAATAATCCCATAGTGACGTTAACATCAAAAACTAATCAAAATTAACAAATGAAAACATCTAATATGTTTAGACATGAGCTCATCCCATCAATCAAGACAGTTAATCAACTTCAAAAGTATTTTCAAGACTGGAAAATTAGTCTGAACGAAGCCAAGACTGAATTTATTGTATTTTCTAAGTCTACAAAAATGCTGCATAAACTTCGCAATGATTCGGTCATCTTCAATGGTCAGTCTTTTGACTGGAAAGACTCAGTTAAGTATCTCGGCATTACCCTGGACAAGAAGTTATTATTTAAGCATCATATTGAACACGTCATCAGCAAAGCAAGTGCAGCAAGCTTCTCAAGTCTTTATTGTCTTCTCAACAGAAAAGCATGTGTCTCGCTTGACTCTAAGCTTAGATTGTATAAGTCATACATTCGTCCTATCCTCACTTACGCTTGTCCAGTATTCGCAAATGCAGCTAAATGTCACCTGAATAAACTACAGCTTTTTCAAAACAAAATTCTCAGAATGATTCTGAACATTCATTGGGATGACTTCAAATCCACTGAAGAGATCCATGATTCTGCACAAGTTCCATTAATTTTTAACTTCATTTCTCGATTAACTGCAAATTTTTACAGTAAAATCGTACATCATCCTAACGATTTATTCTCATCACTAGGTCAATATGACTACAATTCACTAAGGTTTAGAGTAAAACATAAGTTACCGAAGCCAATATAAATCAATCATTTTTGTATTCTTACCAATTTTTTCTTACTAGTTATTAAGTTTTTTTTTTCTTTTCTCTTACTTTTTTATATATTGTTTTCAATTGGTCTTTTTTATAATTTTTTAGACCCTTATTCATTACTTCTATCCAACTTCATGCTTTAACTAACATTCTCTGTCATTATCACAATTGATTTAAAACCGCTTAGGTTAATATCGAGTTTATATTCTTTTCTGTTCCGCCATGATTCTCATATTGTTAATAAAGGAATATTATTATTATTATTATCATCCCATCAAATTAATAGAAAACATAAATAAGAAGATTTTTTTTTTTTTTTGAACAATTGCAAAGAGGATGAATTACAGCGAAATTCAATGATTTAATGTTCTCTCAGTCATCCATCAATAATGGAAGGAAACAAAAATCTAATCAAAGTTCAAATGATTATTAATTGACTGTTGAAATGGAAATTACTTTTCGATTATTATTTTTGGCTACTGAAAGTAAGTATTTAATAATAAATAATAATAAATTATGATGGAGTGGTTAATGGGTGTTTGGGGATGTTATTTAATAGAAAAAGCTGAGACTAAGGTGATTGGAAATTTATTTGAATTTTTTTAATGAACTTAAAGTTGATAAAAAAAAATGTTTTTGTTATAATTTACCAGAATTTAATTATTTTTTTTTTTTAATTTCATACTTAAAGTTAAAATCAAGCTTTTGTATTCCCAATTTAGTTAGATCTTAAAGGAATATTCTTAAATGACGTCACAGTAGCACTACTTATTCATACAAAATTACTCTAATCCAGTGGCGTAGCCAGGTATTTCGAAGGGGGGAGGTGGGGAGGGAAGGGAAGGGTGCCCTGAAATTTTTTTGTTTGAAAAAATGGCTGTATTCATCATATTTTCGTTAACATTGAGATATATTGTTATATATCGATACTAACTAAAAAAATTTGTATGAAATTTCGAGCTCAAGGGGGGGGGTACCCAATGATCCCCCCTGCTCTAATACATCAAAAATTACACCATAAAACCAGAACCATCAACTCAAAGATAATCATCATCTAGTTTCTCAACAATTTACATTAAAGCACCTCTTTAATTAACCTTTTTCAATTCAATTTTAATACAAGAAAAAAATTAAAGCTCAATGCTGAAACATCGAAGCTTCTTAAACAAGATATAAACATGAACAGAAATTAGCGATGATGATGATGCTGCAAATGTATTCATTTGTAAGTTTTTCTTGCTTGTAACTGATTCCATTTTTATGATAACATAATTTATTCATTAGTGCAATGCTTTTGAATTTGTTACTACACTTCCTCAATCGTTTTGCATTATTCGGATGGATGTTGGGGAATTTCAACACTAATTGTGGATGAGTGGCTTGCTGACCGATATTTTTTTAAGGTTAGAATTTTTTTTGGAATGTTATAAATTGTAAGAAAGGGATTTTGACGTCATTTTTGAACGATTCTCTCACAAAAGTGATGTCAACCGTTAAAACAATAAGAAAAATCTCAAATCCGCAAGTGCCATCATCATGATTTGATAGATTAGCTGTGAATTCAATTAACACATATTTAGTAATAATACAAAGCGATTTTCATTAAAACTTATAAAATATCATAGTTAATACGCATAAGAATGTTTATTGTCGTCATTTGTTATTGTTTCTGTTAACATAAAAGACTCGAATAACATTTTTTTTTATAAATGACAAATCAATAGAAATAAATGTGAGCTGAGCTTTTTTCAAGTTAAATCCTCCTTTATTTAAGGTCATTAACATGAAATCATTACGATATATATATTTTTCCCTCAAAACGGAATTTCAATTCTGATCTTGAAAATTTGTTATTTAAATTCAAATGACTGTGTATACATCGTCATCGTGTGATTCAAGCCCTTAATCTGCATATAATGCTTTATATTTCTTCTTCTTCTTATGCAACACAAACACATACAAACGTGTGTAAGTCCAATGTCTCGGTGCTTTACTTCTTCTTAATCTTTAGACTAAAATTTATTCAAACTTAATGATCGTCATCATCATGAACATTTAATTACATTGTATTACAATCTCTTCTCCATGATCGTTTAACTTGAGTGACTGCTATTACCAACTGACTGACTGATTCACTCGATTGTGTGTCATAGGACCGACAGAATTTCTGATGGATTTCGGACGAAATTTCTGACGGATTTAGGATAGTTCTGACGGATTTAGGATGAAATTTTTTTTGAATATTTAGTGAAATTCTACCCAAAATTAGCCTTAAAATGAAGATGTAATTTCTGATGGATTTAAAAATTTCTGACGGATTTCGGACGAAATTTTTGATGGATTTCGGACGAAATTTCTGATGGATTTCGGACGAAATTTCTGATGGATTTCGGACGAAATTTCTGATGGATTTCGGACGAAATTTCTGATGGATTTCGGATGAAATTTCTGATGGATTTAGGATGAAATTTTTTTTGAATATTTAGTGAAATTCTACCCAAAATTAGCCTTAAAATGAAGATGTAATTTCTGATGGATTTAAAAATTTCTGACGGATTTCGGACGAAATTTCTGATGGATTTCGGATGAAATTTCTGATGGATTTCGGATGAAATTTCTGATGGATTTCGGAAGAAATTTCTGATGGACTTTGAGATGAAATTTTGATAAATTTTAAAATTTCTAATAGTTCAAAGTTTTATATTTAAGTTTTCAAAGACATTTCTTTTATTTAAAGTGTAAATAAATCTAAGTGACTCCAATCATAATAATTTATTTCAGAAAATTGCTTTTAACCAGAAGTTTACTATCCTCTAACTAAATCAACACAATCATCATTATTGTTACTTTTCCTCATTTCCCTATTGATTGCCCATTCTACTTGAATGAAAACTTTATGCAAAATATCAAAAAGTTTGAAAAATCCTGCATCGATGAGCAAAAAAAAAATATTTTTCGTACAACTATATATATATCAATTTTCCCTGAAAAAAGATTTTAAATCATTTTGTCGATGGTGGCCCGGTATAAAATTTTGGATCACAATATAGAAACGGGAAGAAATATATTAATTTCTTTTTTCAGCTAATATTTTATTTCTCAGGATGAAAAAATAAAATTAGGAAAGGAACCTATTCATAACGTTTAACTTCAAAAAACATTTCAAATTTTCATACTACTCCATGTTAAATTTACTCTTTCCATGTATCATGCTCAAAAATTGCAAAATTTAAGTCATAAATAAAATATTAAGGGATACTGCGATGATAAAAAAAATTTCATCACATCTCTTCTTTATTTAAAAAACTATAGCAACATTTTTTTCTAAGTTGTAGTTAAAAAATTACAAAAGTCCTTGTAGTCAGGATACACTTGTATCAGTACTTATAAAAAATGCTTTGTGCTCACCACAATAATAATCCAATTTTATTGAAAGTATTAAACTAACTATTAGAATACTTCATATTTCTTATGCCATAAATAATTAGCAAAGAAAATCCTTCATTCAATGAATTTTGATTAAAGTTTAATTTCTGAATACTCAGTACAAAAGAAAAATTTTAAGATTTAAATTTAACAAAAAGACCTATCCAAAAGAAATCCATCAAAAAAGATCAGAAATTCATCCGAAATTCGTCAGAAATAAAAAAAAATCCATCAGAAATTCATCAGAAGTCCTCCGAAATTCGTCAGAAATTTATCAGAAGTCATAAGAAATCCGTCAGAAATTTATCAGAAGTCATCAGAAATGCGTCAGAAATTCATCAGAAGTCATCAGAAATCCGTCAGAAATTCATCAGAATTTTATCCTAAATCCGTCAGAAATTTTTTAAATCCGTCAGAAATTTCGTCCGAAATCCATCAGAAATTCTGTCGGTCCTATGGCACTCGCCCGATTCACTCATTCACCGATGCTGATGTTGCTGATGCAATTGAAACACAACAAAAAAAAATTAAATTCATGTGGGATTTCAAGATTGACAAATGGAAAGAATTTGTAGTTGTGAGCGAGGTAATTTCTTAATGATGCTAGAAAGGGTAAAATTAAGTAGAAGTTAATGTGAGTGTTAATGGATATAATCTTTCATTTTGAGTGGGTGTGGGTTATACGCGAAATACGACCTTTATGGGTATTTGTGACTGAACGGAAATAACTCTTTAATAAGAATTTGAGTTGAAGATTTTCGAACAATTTAATTAGGGGCCATTCACTTAGTATATTACACAAAAAATTACATTTTAGGATTTTAGACCATACCTCCCCACTCCCCTCTCGTTATGTTTTTATATGAAAGATAATAGCTGAAAATTCACGAAAAAAATGAATTTTATTTAACATTTTTGTTAACATTCTTGATCATTAGTCAATCTAAAAAATCAAATCTCAAAACTCACTGACGCCTTCAAAAATATCCCCTAATAAAAAAGTTCATGAGGCTGCGTCCTCAAAACCACAGCGATATTCCACAAACTCAGTTAATCCAACACAAATCTTCATCTACAAGACGTATCGAAAAGCAATAAAACACGAAACTTTAAAGTTCTAGATTGAAAGGCGCCATAGAAATAATCGCATGTCCGTCTTTAAAAAATTTCCGGTCATTTGACACACCATTTGGCGACACGACAAACAATTTCATCGAATCGATCGATAATTTTCCCAAAACAAGCCGATGATATCGATGTCATTAGCCTCACGTTGAGCGAGAATTATTGCAGCTTTTTTTGGGCTTTAATTTGTTGCAAAAATCAGTTAAGAGGTGACGCAATTAATTCAACTTATTTTTTCTGTCCCTTTATTGCCATTCATTCTGACTAAGAAATAAAAAAAAATTCTCACATTTGGTGACTTTTTTTTCGTAAATCTTTCCATATTAAGCATTATTCATGCATGATGTAATTTGAGATTTCCAACGTGTAATCGAGTAGAAAAAAATGAATAAATAAATTCGAGAAAAAAATACGCTCATTAGTTTGAAATGAGAGACTGCTCATCGATTAATGTGATGCAATTTTGGCATTCAATCAAATTGAACATCTGTGGAATGTGTGTTGGTTCTTCTTGATTTGAGAGGTTACTTCATGTTTTAGTTGATAAATATTGATGATATTAGTTGCTGGACTTAAAGAATCGTACGTGATAGGAATATCATAGCTTTAACAAGTTATTGCGAATAATTTTAAGAAGTAACTTCAAAAATCGAAATTGTTCAGCAACAAATCAAAAATTCACCTTTTTACTGCCCCAAATTAGCTAAATGCCAAAAAAGTATCTCAATATTTACACGAATCTGCACGACTTTTGATTCATATTGCACAACAATCCAAAAAGATTCTCAACCTAAATCCCGATCAATTGCATAATCTCCTCTAATAGCCCACATCACCATACAAACGTCTAATCTTCTTCTTATTCATTAATACCCAACAATTTATTAGCAATTGATAGATAGAAATATAAACGCATAATAATTTATAACAGAAAATTGCATCAAGCCATGTCACAAGTCGTGATCTCAAAACTGACTTTTTTTCGTGTGCCTTTCATAATTGAAAAAAAAAATATTTTTTTTCCGTCCATCTCACTTCTTTTATCTTCTTAATTCAATTGATTGATTATTTCTCATTATAAATTTGAGAGTCAGTTTCAAACTGCATTTCACGAAACTTCTTCAGCGCTGCGATGTTTGTCACATGTTGAATGCCTTGGAATAAAATTAAGCTTTTTTCCTCGATGTCTCTTTATTTTTGGTTTTTATGAAGAAAAAAAAAGAAATTAATGACGATAAATGAATCGTGATTTCGTGAGGATGATGACACATCTATCGCGTCTACCCAATTCATTTGCATTACGATATAAATAAACACTTTTTTATTAATCAACTGCTCATTTTGAAAATCAAAATGTGATTATCATAGCAATAATCATCGGAATCAAAATTGTCATTAAAATTGAATTAAAAAATTTTTTATTGAGTTTTTATCGATTTTTTTTATTTTTTGTTGATGAAATTGTTGTGGATGTGAGAAGTTTTGGTAGGTTTATAATAAGGTGCTTTGTTTGAGGTTATGTTGATGTAGATCAGTGTTGTCCAAAGTTTTTTGAGTCACGGCACACTTAGGACCAAAAATTTTTTTCGCGGCACACCAAAATTTGTTTGCAGCACACCTATAATTTAACTTGGAAAAAACAACTCTAATTGCATCAAAACCTTCGTCTTTGATAAAAAAAAATCAAATTCATTTCGCTAAATTATTGATATTTTGGTGCTAAAAATAAGTTTTTTTGTGTAAAAATAGGTGAAAAATTGAAATTTTTTGAAAAACAGCCTATTTTTGGGATTTTCAAAATTTTTTCACGGCACCCCAAGCCAAGTTCTACGGCACACTAGTGTGCCGCGGCACATAGTTTGGACAACACTGATGTAGATGATTGAATTTTTAATATTTTTCAAAGACTAGAATTCTGCTTATGAGCAAATTGATAAGTCAGTTACTTGCCTTACCAAAATACTCAACAAATGTCCCTAAAATTGATTTTATACTCCATACCCAATCAATATCAGTAATCACTTTTCCCTCTAAAAAATCGGAAAAAATCTAATCAATCAATCACTTGCATAACTAACTACAAACCCAACCAAAATCATCCACAACAACAAAAAAAAATCAATTAACTTCACTCACCAAAAAAATAAAATTCACATTTGCAGCACATTCGACGCCAAAAATTGACCCGTCAAGTTTACACTCTTTTTTTCATGGTTATCTAATCCTTTTGTTGCACAATCAATTTGAAAGTCCTACGACAATTAAACGGCATTCAATGCTCATTCATTTATTCGCCAAAAATAGATATGTGGAAGAGATGAAGAAAAATTCATTTCCTCTATATTCAGATGCGTGGCATCTTAAAAATTTCACGGCTTTTTGACCCCATCTGACCTGAATTTCAAATTTGATGATGAGCTTCTTTTGAGGCGATTGCTTGCAAATTTTTGTTCAGAGACATTTTTTTGTGTGTAATTAATGTATAGTGATAGTAATTAATGAATGAAGATGCGTAGATGAATGATTGGAAAAATGGCGGTCATCACATCATTGGAAGATGATTTGTGATGAAGATTCATTCATTTATGTAAATTATGATATCTAATGATGACTTTTTAGTTTTATGTCTGCAACCAGGTGTCTGGATCAAGACATTTCAGTCTGTCTCATGATATACTCATAAAAATTTTGACATTCTATCAAAATGAACCCTTACTAGATTTCTCAAAGAACTACACATATGGAAACCCCAGACATTCCTTAAAACTAAATTTTTTGCCAATCATTATTAAAGACACTGCTGTTAAGCACCATTAATTCTCAGTTTTTTTATCAATAAACATCCCGGACATGACAGCAAACAATAAGAACCAATTTTTATCATTCTAACATCGAAAAAACGTGTCATTAAGACAAGAACTTCAAACACACGTCCATGCCACTTTTTTTTCGATAAAAAACTGCAATAATCAATAAAGCTGCATGAAGCCAAAAAAATTGAAGATTTAAGAACAATAACAAGGAATTTTTTCATATAATTTGTTATTTCGCGGCACATCTAACCTTAACAATACAATCTGTAAGCAGAAAAATAAAATAAAAGTTTTTTTTTCTTCTTATTTAAAGAGGGACATTAGTAGCATGTGCTTGGTATAATAGATTATAATGATGGAAGCTTTCAATTTATTATAAAAGAATCTGTTAATTTTGCAACCATTTGTATTATATAATAATAATATTGATAAAAATAGAAACAGAACGTGCGAAATGTCAAGGATTATTAGGTCTAATTGGTTGCTTACTGTTCAGGAAGTTTGAACTTAATAGGCGTAGAAAATTAGATAAATTTTATGGTAAACAATAGAACTGTCTTTTTTGTATGACTTGTGGATTTTTTTCGACGTCAAACTCTTCAGTTTTTTGGTGATTGAATGGCAGTGGCTGTAATTTATTGAAATTAATTTTTGGTAGTTAGATGTGTGGATGAGATAACAGTTGATTACCATATTTAGTATTTTGTGGGGATGAATCAGATGATGTATAATAAAAATTAGCTGAATAATTTAATTTAATATGCCTTAGTACCTCGTATCCTCAAAATTCAATTAAAAACTATTTTTCCTATTCCTTCTCATAAAAAAAATCTCTAAAACAATAACAAGAAGTTCCAATGCATAACAAAATAAAATAATGAAATTAAAAATATTTTTTGACGCTTTAACTTATTGAAACATCAATTCAGTGTCAACAAAAAAAAATTGAATTGAATTATTTTCAAATAGATCTCATAAAGCAGAACCTTGAAATTAATTAAAGAATTATTGAGCATGCCAGCATAAATACATGATGAGCCTTCAGCCCATCACTTGTAATAATTTTCACCGTAAATTTTATTCATCTTGCTATTATTGCTACACATTTTAGACTCTTGCTTTATTGTCCATCTCAGTTTTCTTTTGTTTCGATGCTTCATCTTCTGTACAAAAATAAAAGTCTGAAGTCATTGACATTATCGTCATCAACCATCAGCGCTGGACAGAAGCGTGTGAGAGAGAAGACACAAAAAAATTGACAAATTAAAAATTGGATCAAGTTCAAAGTGGCAATGATGAGCTGTCGTGGCTTTTAAAGAGAGTAAGACTTTATTTGCTTGATCATAAATTTTTACACATTAAGCAAATGTGCAGGTTGCTTATTAATTTTAATTTATTTTTGGGTATATAAATTTTACTTAAGTGGGAATTATCGAGACAGAAACACATACTTTTTGGTGACTTTTGGATGGTTTTGTGCAAGCTAGTAGGTAGTTACAGTTATGAGCTTCTTGAAATTTTTAAGAGTCAAGTAGTTTGTCATTATTAATAATGACAAATGGATTATGAGATGCAGTCAAATGACATCAGGAAATTAGATCATTTGAGCTGCTTTTTGAAAATTTTCCAGCTGTAAGTTTGCATCCACAAAAAAAATTTTAAGATTTTTAATAAATAATTTTCAAAAAATTAAATGAAAGATTTCAGTTTAATGACCTTAAAAAATATCTTTGAAATTCTTAAAATTATTAATTTTTGTATTAAGAATTAAGATAATTTTTAATCCACACACGACCATAAAAATTCAATTTGTTAAAAAAAATATTAAAGTACAACAATTTCTCATAAAACAAAATTTTTAAAATCAACAAAGAAAAAAAAATTAAAATTGACAAATTAGATTTCATTAAAAACCTACGCTCATGTCTCGTGCTATGTTCACAATTAATTTTCATTTACGTTTTCATCGATGCCGTTAATTTTTCTTGAAATATATAATTGCATGCTATGTGAGCATATCAGATGCAAAAAGGCATGTAAATGTTAACATAAATGCAACATAACTAAAATAAAGCTTGATAATTATATGAAATAAACTTTACATTCATAATTATAAATCAATAATTCAGACCAATCAATTAATCATCAATTATACGAGATATAATATTGGGTATATGGGAAATGTACTGGACAAAGGGCTAATGAAAGAGGAAAGATGATAAAAGAAATGAGGATTGAATGCACGCCCATTTTATTGATTTTTAAATGACTATTAAAAAGGGCTTGGATTGTAGTGTACGATACCTGCAAATTAAGCTGTTTTGGGTAGTTTTAAGTGATTGTATCCACGAAGCTGATCTTTTCGGTTTTATTTCTTTTTCATGGGCTAAGGAATTAGGTTAAATTGGATTATACTGGTTGAATAGGATTAAAATGAATATTTTAAAGAAATTTGGTAGGATTTAAACCTTCAATGGTCATCACGTAATATACAAAATGTGGACTACTTCATACCCTAAAATAAGCTTAATTCCTAATTACTTGCAAAATATTTATTTATTTAATCTCGTAAAAAATTACAAATTCCTTTTTCTCCAAATCACCAACAAAAATTCACAAAAAAAATCTAAAATTAAAATTCCAAAGAAAATATGAAAATTCATTGCAAAATCTTCTTCATTTTTTTTTGGTGACAGCTTTCTGTAGACACAACTTCCAATTATAAAACAAATGTAACAACAAAAATTACTGCAATTTTTATTACACCCCCAATTAATTCACTTAAATAAAAGCAAATAAGAAATCAAATGAGATTCATAGGCGACATAATAAGCCAAGCGAATTTATTTAATAAATTCATCACTGTTTGTTGATTTAGCAAAAAAAAGCCACACGGTAAAGCTATTAAATACAGCAAGTCTTTATTTTTTTTTGAAAGTACTTAACATTCTATCACATAATAATAGTTGCAACAAGCAGCGAGCAGCATCGCATCACTTTTTTTTTGTTTGTTGTCCATTGTGAGAGAAAGGAATACTTTACAGCCGTAGAGTGTGTAATCAAAAGACATCAATCATCTCAAGTTGCATAGCGCGTCTCACAAAAAAAAAAATGATTTACTTTTTTTCTAACGAACAAGATTTTTTTTTTGTTTTTCTCGTGTGGTGTTGAATTATGCTGTAGTACTGCCTGCCACAGCTGTAAAAGTATGTTTTTTTGGTGATGGGAAAAATTAAAAAGTAACAAAATTTACCAGTCATTGTTACGATGCACATTTATTACACAGGTTTGTTGTTGCTGTTATTATTAGCATTACCAAATTCATCCCGTGTCCTCAAAAAAATGAGCGATACTTAAAAGTTTTTTGAGTCTTAATTATATTATTATATTGCATTAGATCATTTTATAAATTATAAATTATCGTGGCTTTGTAGACATACTCACAGTAGCTGGAGAGATTTAATACAAGTAATCACCTAAGTTGGCAATTAAAAGCTCGTTTGGTGTTCATTGCATGTCATGATAAAAGTCTTTTTTACAGCTTGATAATTGTTTTCGATCATGTATGACATTTATGACAAAGTTTTGTGTCGTGAATGTTTTTTTTTTTTTTTTTGTTAAAGAGAAAGGTGTTTGGGTCAGTGGTCCGTCTGGGGGTTTGGCACAGTTATATGTTTTGTCTATGATGAGATGCATTGCATGTGGCTATTGTCTGAGCTTTCATAACTAAATGTGCAGTTTGTTTTTTGGTAAGTTTTGTTTGTGGGGATGCTTTGGGCTTTATGAATATTGGAGTCAGTAGGATGCTTTTATTAAGGATCTAACTTCATTATGTGGTACCACAGGATGCAAAAAAGATGAGAAAGATAAGAAAAGGGTGGTTCTTATAAAAATAAATCGAGCCTAAATGGTCCTAGCTAATTAAGAAAATATGATGGATATGACTCTCCCTGCATACTTCCATAAAATATGATTTTTTTAAAAAAAAAATTAATAAATCTTAATTTATCAAACTAGAAGCTCAATTTTAAAATTTATCAAATCACCAAAATCTATTCCATTTCTTCCTCATTATCACCCTACAAATTATCTTACAAAATCGATTTTCTTTGGTTCCAAAAAACATCTAATTAATTTTAAAATAATTTACCACGACAGTGAAAATGTTAAGTGCATTAGGGCATGATGCCAAAAAAACGTCATTAATACATTTTTTTTATGTCAAGCAGACAAGCTAGTAAAAAGTTATTTTGTTAGAAGTAAATTGCTGTCAGTAAGCTATGACATGATTAATTTTGAAATGATAAGTGCTTAATGAGACGGTACCGGACCTGTAAGTGAATAATATGTATATGACATACGTAATACTTGCCCTAGAGGGAAAAAATTACAATTTTAGATTGAATCTTCACTTTTGAATGCATTTAAGTGATGTGATGTGGATTTTTGTTGTCGTTAATGAATTTTGTATGGATATGAAATTTTTTTAATGACGCGTGTTGATTTCTGTGCTTAAAATTTGTTAAAGTTATGAAACATATTGTTTCATTTGTGTACTCTAGTTATGTTTTGACATGATCTACCAACATGAAGATATCTTGTAAAATATTCTTTGTTGGATGATGAAACCATCTTCATTGTCATGATTAAGCCTTGTCAGTAGGAAGAACATTCAACTATTTTGTTTTTATTAACAGCAATTATCAGATTTATGATAGTAACTATAATGATAATTATTAAGCCGGATGAAGAAAAATGTTTAATATCATGTCAACAATGTAGGCAAATTATTAATGAATTGTTGCATTTTGCATTGTCTAGTCTAGCTGAGTATTTTGGAATTTTTGTTCTATTTTTTTTCATAGATTCTTATATTGGTTTATTTAGTTTTATATTTTAGACAGACTTGCTAGGCCTGATTCTTTTCTGTAAATTTTGGGGACTGATTTGAAAAATTTTCATGATCCCAAAACTATATAGTACCAAAAAATTTCGGGGAAAATTTAAGGTTCGGGTTGGAAAGAGAGGGGTTTGATTAAGTTTTAGGATGTGTAAAACATTTAGGGGTCGTTCGTAAAATTCGTAAGGCTAAAAATGGCCATTTTTGACCCCCCTCCTCCCTCCTGGCCATAACAATTTTTGTATAGGATTTTAATAAAAATTAAATGGTGCTTAACAAAATCTTAGACCCCTCCCCCTCCCTAAGCGTTACGAATTTTACGTACGATCCCAAAATAAACTCTAAAAATGCCCAAAAATCAATTTGAAATTTTAAAACTCAAAAATTAATTTGAAATTTCAAAACCCAAAATTCATTTCTGACACCTCAAAAACACACAATTCAACAAATCTTCACTGCCAGCACCAAAAAGATGCAAATCTCATTCTCTTTCCTCACCACTTACTTTTTTCACTCTCATATTTCCTCTCAATGCACCACATCAGCTGGTAGAAAGACATCAACATTTAAAAACATTGAATCCAATGTTTAATTCACAAGAGATTCAAGCAGCATGCAACAAACTTTTGATTTCATTGAGAAATGACAAAAAGATTTTGAGTCTGCATCGCTGCTGATGGACTGAGAAAATAAATATTTTTTTTTTGCGCGAGAGAGAAGACGTTGAAAAAATTGAGAGTAATGTTGTGTTTTTCGCAGTATGATCATTGTTGCTGCTGCCGCACGAGACGGACTCATCTATAAAAGACATAAATTCGCAAGCCTGCGGCTCATTCATCGTGTTGAATTTTGAGCGACATTTACGTTTTTTTAAAGTTCGAATTTTTGTTTTATTTCTGCAAAGTGAGTTGAAAAATTTTTAAATTTCACTTACAAGAAGGAATTTGTTAAAGGAATAAAATTAAAATAATACAATTTTTTTTTGGTGAACTTTTTTTATGGTTGCGTGTGCTAAAAGTGTACGTGCATAACAAGAAGTGACAATTTGCTTAAAAAAGGCAAAGTGAAAATTGCGAAAAATTCATAAATATTGAATTAACATTAAATTAAGTTGGAAGAAGTTTTTTGTCGAAGAAAAATTTCTGTGATTTTTTTTTGTTTTGAGTGAAAAAATTTATCAAATCAAAGTAAGCATATTTTTTTTTAGTTTATTTATTTTTGTTGAAAAAGTTTGTTGGATTGAAAATAATTAATGGAATTAAATTTGGTTTGTGAGTATTTCATTAAGAATGGATTCGAGAAGGTTCTTTAAGGTCAACAAAGTTCAAATTTATTCGGGTTATTGGAAGAAAAAATGGAATTTCATTATTTAATTCTTTTAGTTAAAAAATTTTAAAATTCAGAGGCTGATGAACATAATTTTGTTGAATAATCTAGATTCTAGAATATTGGGTTGAAAAATAATTTAAAGTCGAAGTTGGATTTTCAAATTTTTAAAAATTTAAGAACTCATTTTTTCAAACAATTTTAACTTTTAAGCTGAAAGAAAAATTTGTCTTCAAATTTTTGATTTCTTATATGAAATCTGAAAATTTCATGATGCCTAAGTTTGAAACTTTACAAAATTTACTGTGCGATTTGATTAATCTTTAAACTTAAAAAAATTGTAAATATAAAATTTTGAAGGAATCAAAACTTTTTTATATTTTATGATTTTTTTATTTTTTGGTAAAAAAATAAAAATTTTTTTTTAGTTCTTCAAAAGCAAAAAAAATTAAACTTCATTCTTTAAAACATATAATAAACTTCAAACGTCTTATAAATCTCTTCTAAGCTAACCAAATCCTTTTAAAATTACACATTTTCATGACATAACTTGTCATCACAAAATTCCCAAAGACAATTCATTCCTCAACTCTTTGAGTTAGATTTTTATTTAAAAATTATAATTTATGTCAAAAAAATGATTGACAGAAAAAGGATTTAAAAACACCACAGGACAAATTAATTCGCAAACTTATAATTATTATTCAATTATTAATTCTGTATTTGCTAATGGAAGCTCACGATCTTCTAGAAATTACGCTGAGTCATTAAAATAATAACATCAATTCACCATATGAGCTATTTGAAGTAATTCCATTCCACATTCAATGATTCCTTATAATCTCATTGAAAAATATAAATTTTATCCGACTTACATGAAAGAAATAGGACACAGCCAGTTCAATAAGAAATTAATAATTCCAATAAATAACAGCAGAAAAAAATAGAACTCATAAATTCCCACAAAGTAAAAGTAAAGCAATTTATGACATGCATAACTAAATATCCTGGATTATCTGACTTAATGCTCATTCACAATATTTCTTCCACCTCTAAAGGCATGTCCACCTAGTTGCAGACATTAAATAAATGAGATTTGCAAAGAGATGAAATAATTTATGGAACTGAATTGAATTGAATGGAAGTGTTTGGAAATTTTTTCATTTCTTCTTGAATTAAAATGTTTTATTGTTTCACGCTGGAAGTGGCTAATTGTTAAGTAATTTATTACAGCACTTTTTTTTATTAGAAAACAATTTAAATTCAAATAAATTTTGCACTGAATTAAAATTTTTAAAATTCAAAAAATTATTATGTCATTAAAAATTTCAAAAAATAAAAATTTAATATTGATATTGGGGCCGTTCACTTAGTACGTTCGCTTTTCAGGGGGGAGGGGGGGTCTAAGATTTTGTAACAGATTAAACAAAACAAAAGAATTTTTATACAAAAAGCGTAACAAGGGGGGGAGGGGGGGTCTAAAAAGTCATTTTTTTGCGTAACGTACTTTCTGAACGGCTCCTATCGAAAAATTCATTTTTTTAAATTTTCAAAAATCTTGAACCTAAGTTGAAAAACCTTAGTTGAAAATTTAAACAAATTTTTGTAAAAAAAAAACATTTTCCAGAAACCTTTATTATTTTAAAAATTATAAATCATCCACATCCAGTTATGTCCGAGCACTTTAAAGTCCATTACTTACAAACATTACAAGTACTTTACAAGTCCAACAAAGTCAACAAGAAAGTTCATATTAACCTTTTAGTAAATACAAACTTATTTACCAAACAACAAATAAATAATAATCCATTCAGTTCCATTTCAATGACTTGTGTTACAGACTTCATTTTCTGCATAACAAGATTCTCTAAAAGGTGCCACTGAGATGTGTAGAAAAAAATCTACAAAAGGTGTGAATGTATTAAGTCATTAGAAAATAGAATAATTTCATTATTCATCACGTAGGAGAGCAGCTGTTTGTTTATAGAAAAATAATAAATGCAAATTATATTTTTTTTTGTAGAAATTAATAATTTCTTAACGACACATTCAGATCTGACTTTAAAGCTCAGTGGAGATTGGATTTCTTAAATTGTTTCCACCTACGCAACTTTTTATGAATATTTATTGAATTTGTGAATAGGAAATTCTTAGATTTTTGCTTAAATATTAAGGCCATGATTCATAAGGAGAATCGAGAACAGTTGTCATTTTATGGTTGAGTAAATGTTAGAGCTGGATTGTTGGTTTTTACGATGTTATTGGGTAGATTCTTGAGATTTGTAACTAGGTATTGAATTTATTGCTTGTTTTTTACACGGTTTTGTAGTTGATGATGATATTTAGTTAATTTTTGACATTCGTTTTGCATGGAATTGACTACCAGGCCTCAAATATTTGAAGACACATAAAATGTCAATTTTTAAATATTTTTATAATTTTTACAAAACATCTTCAATTTAAAAATTCTAAAAATTCAAATTTTAATCAAATTCCTCAACTTTTAACAAAAAAAAATTATATTAATCCCTTAGGGATTGTTTATTTAGTACGTTACTCAAAAAACAACTTTTTAGACCCCCTCTCTCCCTTCTCGTTACGTTATTTGCATGAAATTTTTTTCTTTTGTTTGACCTGTTACAAAATCCTTGACCCCCTCCCATTAACAAGCAAACGTACTAAATGAACGGTCCCTTAGTCAATACCCTCATTCAAATATCCTTTCCACTTCTCCATCTCTATTTATTACTGTCACTCAAAAATCCTTTTTACAAAAAAAAAAAAAAAATACCATCATCATCTAGCCGCTGACTTAAAAGAGCTAAAAAGCCTATTAAGTATAGAAATAATCGCGTGGAAGTTAATTACAAATAAATTCTGAGATTAAATTATTGCTCATTAATGGAAATATCGAATGTAAATCGAATGGAATTATAATAAAAGGTTGACGACAATTTTCAACTTAACAGAGATGCTTTTTGCATCCATATGTAAAAATACGTAATTCGCCAGGTACGGCGAACGGTTCTTATTCTTCGATTTCGAATTTTCGAAAAGTACCTTATTTTTCCGTTAAAATTTGAATTTTGGATTTCGAAAAATAAAGTACACAAACACAAAAGAAATGAAATTTTTAAAAAATTGTAATTTATCTATTAAATCATATCCTTATTGGCTTAAAAGACATTCAGTTATGATAATTGAAGCAAAACTAAGCAAACAATCATATTCATTACTTATATTTAATTGAAATTCTCGTAAAATTTTAACAAATTATGTTTCATATTTACATTCGAAAGTTGCTTCTTAATGTTAGTAAAAAAGCGAAGCTTTACAAAAAAGCTTTAAATTTTTCAAAATTTAACGCCAAGAGCTCTGTTCGCCAAACCTGGGTAATTCGTTTTTTGCTATTTATTGGAAAATAAGCAATTACGTCAATAGTTATGAGGATGTTAACGAGAAAAAGTAATAATGAAGATGTAAATTAATTTATGATACAAAAAAAAATAATTGATTTTTGGTTTTTTTGGCGAAGAGAACTGATAAGCTGATAAGAAATGTTCGAGGCATTTAACAGGTCGTTGTGTAATTGAAATTAATTATTTTTGGTTATGTAAAATTATTTTTAAAAGTTTATGAAATTTTTTGGCTCCATAAGAGACACTAAATCTAGTTCAAAGATCACCAATATTACGCAAATTGAAATTCCAACGAAGATTTTGCTAAGAAAAATTGAATTTTTAATAGTGGTCGTTCACTTATTACGTCCGTTTTTTAAGTGGGGCCTGAGGCTGTGTGATATTTTTGAACAAAATATTTTTTTTGTTTGAAGATTTTGTGACAGAGGGGGGTCTAAAAATTCAATTTTTTAATGGACGTCATAACTGAACGGCTCCATACCTAATTCATAAAAAAATATTTTTTAATATCAGATAAAATCATAATGACATGTTTTATTATCAAAATATATTAATGACTCTAACAATAAGTAGCTTATTATCAAATTTCATTTCCAAAAGCTATTAAAAAATTTTCGATAGCTTTAAAAATTCCTTTGCAAAAATAAAAGTTGCAAAATTTCAAACCCTTGTCATCACTTCTTTTATTCAACGATCGTGAATCCTTGCAGACACATAAAAATATTTCATTGGCTGTCAACCTCAATTTTTTCGTCGATAAATGACATTTATTTGCCAAATTAAAGCCACAAAAACCGTTATCATGAGCAATATTGTGTCAGTTGTCGCATCCTACATATGTTTAAATGCTCCAAATATTTCTTCACAGCACTTCCATAATATAATGCATTTCAACATAAATCTTCATATTAAGATTATGTTTTCATTAAAATTATTTAAAATATCTCAAAGGAAAAGTTTTACGCAAAAAAAGTTTCTCATTTAAATTTATCGTAAAAACAAATCCTGTTTAATCGATGTATGAAAAAAACGCATAATAATAATAATTCGATAGCCCTACACAGTCAGCAGAAAGCAGGTTGAAATAAAAACCAGAAAGACAAAAAAAATTAAAACGAGTAAATTTCTCTGACTGTAAAGAATTTCATTTCATATTGATGTGGATCAGACACACCACTTTCGGCAATTAATCAAAAACCGTTACTGATAACAGCGTGAAACGGTAAATAAAAATTCAATTTTTTTAAGGATGACTTTTGATCAAGGCGTACACACTCGGGAAATCTCAGGAAATTTCCGGAAATACAGGAAAAACAGGAAATCTCTTCACTAAACATCTGAATCGACTGCAAATGCAGGAAATATTGTATAGGACAGTATTTCTGATGATTTCATGCTAAAAAAATGTTATGAAATTTTTTTGTTTGGTTACAATTCAAATTATAATTTTCATGGCTAAAATTTTTTAAAAAACAGAAAATTTTCAACATTTTTCAAAAAAATTTTAAAAACAATTTTTAATCATTCATAGTGTATTTAGACATCAAAAATACTATTTTGCACTAATTTTTCTCCAAAACCTTGCAGTTTAAGAGCTAAATCTAAAAATTTCCTGATATTTCCCGATTTCCGGAAATGCAGGAAATTTCCGGAAATACAGGAAATTTCCTGAGTGTGTACGCCTTGCTTTTGATGCATTTTTGGAAGCATGAATATTTGAGAATCTGAAGAAATTCCAAAATTTTCAAGATTAAGGCCATAAAACCCTTAAAAAATTCACAACATTTTCAAAACATCCTCATAATCTCAAAGTTATTAGCCCTTGAACTTTTTCCCATTCTTCCTTTTCTTAAAAAAAATATTTCATCCATTTACATACTCGATGCCATATCGCATACAAAACATTCATTATTATTAATATTCCAAAAAATCGTTAAACTGAAACAAAACCACAGCAGTGTTATGTTATTGACCCCTGAAGGGAGGCATTAGTTCAACCTCAATATTTACACAATAATATTGAAAGGCGCACATTGAAGCTCTACCAAAAAATAATATTGTACAAGTTTTTTTTATTACATAAAAACCATAAAATATATTTTAATCACGACTTCCATAATGAGTTAATCTTAAAAAAATTTAATCACGAATTTTCTTTTCTTATAAAAAAAATCTCAAATCGGAAGTTCTTTAATGTTGAAAATAAATTATTCAAGTGCATGACACATCAATTTTATTATATTTTTCATTCAATTTTATGGCAAAATTATTGAAATAACAAAAGCTAGTTGACGTTGAAGATTAGCTTCAATGTGCTGCAAATTATTATAGACAGAAATATTCATGTTTATTCATAATTGCTCATGACATGCTTCCACATGTATTGTTTCATAAATAAGGCAAATTACCTTGTTGAGCCTGCCTGATGGTGGCAAAAAGGCAACATTAAGTTCAAATTTTGTTCATTATAGCCATCGATATTCATCTATTCCAACATGACATTACCATTCGTTCCATCAGCTCAACATTCTCATATAAATTAATAATTTTTTATTTGAACGGTTAGCGTCTACATTTACATCTATTGAGATATGAATTATTAAGAAACGCATAGGAAAAGTTGTGAAAGAACACATTATGGGCGGATAGTTAATTAAACTACACAAATTTCCTTATGTTTTTGCATTTGATTAGTAATTAATAATTTCATAATGCAGTGTTTTCCTATTTGGATGCAAATTCAAGTTGTTTTGATGACGAAATTAGATGCTTGTCGATGTTTCATTTTTTAGAGGTTAAAGTGCCACGTGTTTTCCAATAATTCATTAATATCTAATCAAATGCTTGTTTATTCTTATGTAAAGCTTATTGAAATTGCTTTTGCTACTTTTTTGTGTCTGATAAACTGAAACTGTAAAAGTATTTAGTTGCTTTTAAGGCTTTAAATAATAAAAACTTTTTTTAGATGTTAAAATTTTTAGCGTAAATTTGGTAAAATTCAAATTTCAAAATATCGTTAAAATTGAAAAAAGCGCCTTCTCTAAAAAAAAATCCTTAAATTTTAAGGCTATTGCCTTCAATCTAATTCGCATCAATAGCTCAAGTTACGAAACACTTATGGACATAATAGTCCATTAAGACTACACAGCATAAAACATCAAAATATCAGAAAAGAGTTCATTTATTGCTATCAAAAAAATAAAATAATTTCTTTTTCTGCTCCCATTAACTTTACAATCCATGTTCGACAACTATAATCCATTCATCTGCAATCATCTGCATATTGTGTAAAGACTAAAAACTCCATTAATTATGCAGCTTGAAAAAGTCTCTGTAGATGCAAGCTGGGGGACAATAAAAAATTCCCGATCAGCCTTGATTCTTTAATTAAAGACAAAAGTTCAAAGGTTGACAATTTCTTATGTCTGATTACGATTTCACTATCTTCCTTGGAAATCACCTTGAAAGTCTTCAGTCTCAGTATCATCATAAACTGTAACGCACTGATGTTTTGGTTTTTATTTTATTTTATACCTTTTCCTTGTGTCATGTGCAATTTTACAAATCCGATAATGTGCTGAAGAAGGCTTACTTTCATGTAAAACGAAAAAATAAGTTTAACAACTTTAAAGAGATGAAAGGTCAAAAACGACATTACGACAATTGAAAGCGCATCAATTTTTATTTTTTTTTTTTCATCCATTGAAAAGTTCATGGTGTAGTGTCGTACAATTCTGCAATTGCAGCTGAAAAAATAGTAAATTTAATTATATAATGCAGCATTTCTTCTCCTTCTCACTTTATTTTATAGTTTATGGGTATACAGTGATATTTTAATATGTACTTACATTGTTATGGACATGACGATGAGCCCTTTGACAGGTTTTCTTCTCTTCTTTCTGCTCGTTTTGTCTTTCAGTCTTTTAGTTCATTTACCATTTTGTATGCACAATGTTTATAGCATTTTCATGCAGACGGAAGAATAGTACTGGCACTTATACTATTAATATAATTCACTCTAATGAGATCTCAGTTTGTTTAGCTGCGGTTTTTGTTTTGTTATTATGTAAAGAAAACATCTTTAAAGAAAGTGAAAAGGTTAAATGTCATTTTGAAAAAAATGTAAGGGTCTTTATGGATCAAATGATGTTAATACTTTTATTGCAATTTCTGTTGTTTAAACAAAGATAATAATGGTTTTGCGTTTACTACAGGGCTTATTATTGAAAACTAGAAATTTTCTCACATCAGATTTTTGACTTGATATTTTGATTCCTATAATGCTTGTTTCATTGGTATTATTGATTCAAATTGAGTATTTGAAGTGAGGAAGCAAGATTATACATTGAAACCTTGATTAAAGTGCTAAATTAGCTTGAATTTTACAATTTTCTAATAAAAATACGTGTTTTTTTATTTAAAAAAATATTTTCGAAATTTAAAAAACCGTTTGAAAATTAAAGCAGATTTTTAACCAAATTTAATCAAAATTCTTCTTTAATATCCAACAAATTTAGTCACAAAAAATCATAGCAACAAATGCTAATGAAAAATCCACATTAATTTATTTAAATCTAGATGAAAGTACATTTAGTGGCCTTTGTATTAGGCCTCGCAGCAATCACCAGTGCTGATGTTCGTGATATTTTAAATAATCCTCACCAGTCAGTCTATGCAAATGCAAATTTTGCTGGTCAACCATTCGCAAAACAACAATATCAGCAACAACAGAACGTACAAAATCCTAGTAAGCAGTTTTGGTGGGCAGATACACCATTTTCGCCCTTTACAAAATCTGAAAATGTCAATACACAACACAGTGGCTGCGGAAGCGGCTGCTTATCACAAAACACTTTACACAATACACAACAAAAACAACAAAATTATAATCAACATGAAATTTCACCACAATCTCACACAAAACGAAACGATCGATACGTTCACAATCCATTCATGCAAAATGCATTTGCAAGTCAACAACAACAACAACACTACCAATCACAACCAAATTATCAACAACAAAAACAACAGCCACAATATCAACAACAATATTCCAATATTTATGCCCAAATGGCTTCCCTTTCAGGCACACCAAATGAAGTAAATAGCTTGATGACAGACACAACAGCCAGTCAATCCTACTCACAGTATCGTCCCGTGCCAAAGATTCCATGTTATGGCGCAAGTCAAGTATGTGCACCAAAAAATGCATGCCAAAATGGTTTCATCAGTGAAAGTGACCTCGGATTAGTGCAGAGTCAAGCGAATGTAAGTAATAACTTTTGATGAGCCTTTCTGAATATATTTTTCGTGATGTCAATATATTAATTGAATTATAATGAATGAGTAAATTATCTGTTTAATGGGGGGAGGAACAGTCATGAGACTGTGAAGGAGAAAAGTGTGGTCTGAAATTACTAAATTAGTATGGTCGGTCTGTAATGCCATCAATCATCAAATTTTAAGGTTGCAATTTGCAATTAAGTTGATGATTTTGCAGCAGCACTTTACTACTTTGAGGCTATGCCGGGAGTAAATGAGATTAAAAGGTTGAGATATCATGATGGACATGACCTTCAATTAGAAGGATGACTTTTTGGTTTTTGCCTGGTTTTAAAGAGTGGCAAAAAAACTTTTGCTGTTTTTTTTTTTTTTTTTTGAGAATCATTAATTTTAGAGCAAATGACCTCTTCGAACTTTATTGCCAAGTCATAGAACTTGTTTCATTCCTTAATTCTCACGAGTAGCTTCATCTTTTATAAAATCCGGGAATAATTCTAAAAATAAAACTTTTATCATTACATAATAATCCCACCATCCATGACTGACGGTATGAATTTCATACTTAATGAATCTTCCTAACTTCCTAGATTTGACAAGTGTTTCTTGCAATATCATGTGATAATTGACGCGCAACAGGGAATATTAAGAAACATTAGAAAGATTTATGAGCAAAAAAAGCTCATCAATCACTTTAAGTTTGACTTTTTGAGCAATGTGAGGTGGTGTATAAATTACAGTTGCTGCTGTGTGACTCACTTTATTTGTTTAGAATGTTTTATGGCTTTGGGTGATTGGTGGGAATTTTTTTTTAATTTTATGGTGAATATTGATGTGATTATGGTGAGATAATTCAGGAAGTTTAGAGGCTTTTTGTGTGGAATTCAAGATTTTTTGCTTTATACAACTTTAAAGTCAAATCTACGAAAATTGCGATTTTTTGTGACTAGCTGCAACACAGTTGTACAATCATCAATATAATCAAAAATTCAATCATTAGTCAGCGCCAAAACATTCCCAAAATAAAAATGCAGCTCAATGACACTTATTGCTTCTAAATCCTGGACATAATCATAAATAAGCTCAATATTCAAGTTTTATTTGCTTTTTATTGCTGCCTTTTTTGTGTTTCCTTTTGAATTTTATGAAAATATCTTCTGTTTTATTTCTGTCACTAAATATTTTAAGAAATCCGGGATAGGTCACAAAAAAATTCAAGTTCATAGTTTCTTTTGTTTTGATTCTAAATTTATCTTTTTTCTAGAAATAAAGAAGAAAAAAAATTGTTTACAGTTTTCTGCAAAACATATTTTACGATGTCATTAATTATCATGTTGGCCTATTGAAAATTTAATGGAAAAATCCGGAATTATTCAAAATATAAGCCTAAAATCATCATAGATAAAAATAGAATCAAATTATCGATCTATGCTAATTTATTCAAGCTGACTAAGCAAAAAAAAACTTCTTCTTTTTCGACAAACAAACATGACCTAGCCTAGACAAAAAAACATTGGATTATTTTTTGAGTATTTATCACCTGCGAATATCAATAATAATTTTTAAAGTCAATATTATTGAGGTAGTGAACTTGTTTTTGTTTTTTATCCGATAACTGTTGATTCCGAGAATTTATATCACATTTGAATGTAAATTTCTATGACATAATAGCCCCCATCCTGAGTACTTACAAAATTCCACATTCCACTTTTCAATAAAATTTATATAATTTTATTAAAATCACATTCAATATTTTTAAAGGAAATATAAAATTTTCCAATAAATCACACATAAAAAATATATAATCGACAATGATTGCACAGTTTGTAATAATTCGGAAGCATCTAGCTCGAGGCGTATAATCACCTTTATATCGGTACCCGATCATTACCATAAGCATGACGACGCGTGCTGTGCAATACACAATCTCATCTACCTTCTTTTTAAAAAAAAAATCCGCAATGCTTCGTTTCAAATGCACATAAATGAACATTCAAACTGCAAATAGACTTTAATTTTTCGATTGCCATTAAATAAGATAAACTTTATAAGAGTGAAATATCAAATGAACTAGCTGGCACCACTCACCTACTCTCTAGAGATTTTATTATTTTTTTTTTTCGCATACACGTTTCATCGATTGCGTGATGTACACGATATTGAAAGTAAGCAGCTAGTCAAGAAAGCAAAAAAAATCATTCACGTGAATGCGATGAAAAGTGCTTAATTGAATATTACTGTTTCTTAAAAAAATGTTCATTTATAGTCATTTTCAAATGTTTTACAATTAATCTTTGAGAATGGAATGGAACCTAAAAAAATAACAAGCGAATCACATAACATGTCATGATATCTGATGATCTCGGGTTGTAGACAATTTACAATTTTTCTTGCAAAAAAATAATAATAATTTGTAGGCATTGCATGGACTTTGAGTGGTATAAAATGTCAAGATGCATATATTCGGATTTTTTTTAAAGATTGATGGAGAGGGAACGGACGATGACAATTAAAGAGGATTATGGCTCTGTTGGGGTTTTATTACGAGTAGAATTGAGGATAAATTTTTGATGATATTTTGGCAACAAAGTTTATTTAGAATTAGCTTTTATTTAGAGTTAATTAAACACTTTTCTAGAAAAGGTTTACATTTTAGGTTGAATTTATAACGTCTTTTAAAAATTTAAATTTTATTTGTTTTAAAAAATTCAAATTTCTCTTGTTTTCTAGAATTCAAACTTTATTTGTTTTCAAAAATTCAAATTTTAAACGGTTTTTGTGGGAAACCAAATTTTGAAATCAGAACAATAATTGTCCTAAAAATGCTTCAAATACCTAGTTCAAAATAAATCAAATATCAACTTTTAAATCCAAAATAATTCTCATTTCCCCATTCATCTATCAAAACTAAAAAACATCTAAATCTCAAACAAACATCCAAATGCCCACAACTACTTACATTTCATCTCTCATAAATCTCGTCAAAAAGCAATCAAACATGATATTTAAACTTCTATATTTATCACCATGATAATCAATTTGAGACTTTAATTTATGCACAAATGTAAACATTAAAAAAACTTCACGATGCAACACATGTTTTTAGTAGGCAATCAAAGCCAAGCATATTATATTGATGCGCTGTTGTTTGCATCATTAGTTGAATCCAATGAGACTCTGCTGTATTTTTCTTTTTTCGTGTTCAAAAATTAAAGTTATTTCTCACTTATATTTATTGCTGTCTCACTTCTTTATGTCCGTTCGTCTTTGTCGTCTGATTCATATATTTTAAACATTTTCATGGTGTGTTTTTTGGATGTCAAGATCACATTTTTTGGTGATTTTTGAAGCATCATCTTTTGTATTGTTTTGATATCTGTGCAGGCACATTTTCATGAGATGATTGCTGTTATTATTATTACTATTAATACCTGTTTTTCGCAACGCTGATCGATTACGTAATTTCGATAAAAAATTTTTAATACGATTGCTTATTTTGTGTTTCTCCAATTGAACATCATCAATTGATTGTTTATTATTGAGTGGAATGGAATGTCTTTGCGTTAAACAAACAGATCCGCTCTGTTCACGCATTGAAGTTCTTTGAATTGGTTTATATTGAAATGAGAGGATGTTAGGTAGATTTTTAAGTAAATGTTGGTAGTTTTTTTTGGATTGTGGGTCGTTATAAATTAAATGAGTCTTTCAGTGGCGAAGCCAAAAATTTTGGGGGGGAGGGGGGAGGGGTGGTTAAATTTTAATTTTTGTTTTAAAAATTTTTGAGAGGGTGAATTTTCCTTTTTTTTGGAATAAAGAAATTTGCGGTGAGAGAGGGGGGGGGGAGGTCATATCCTAAAAGATCAAGTTAGGTTTAGCAAAAAATGACGAAAAAAATACTCTCCGATTTTTTTGATCAAATTTGAATGAGAGTTGCGAAAAATTGCTCAAATGAAATTTTAATTAATTAAATTATCCAACCCCCCCAAAAAATAGCACAAAAAATATTCATAAATTTTATACTAGAATTTTTTTATAAGCGTTGTAACCTCACAACTTCAATACACATCTATCATCGCTTCCAACTATTTTTAATCAAATTAAATCCACAACAGACCAAAAAAATTCCCCATACACTCAATTATAAATCAATAATAGAATAGTAAATTCCAATAACTCAATAGATTCTCAATCTCAATTATATTAAGAATTCGCAAACATCTTGAAATACCCAGCATAATTAATGATCTACCTTAAATAAAGGTTTCTCGGAACTCATGAATTAAATAAAATTCTTTTTTTACGGTCTATAAACTTAACAGCATGTGGATAACGAGAAAAGATTATTGTTATTAATAATTATGTAATTTAATTCATGACTTTATTTTGAGTCTTTGACTTTTTGACTTTTTTTCTTCGTCTTGTTTCTCGTCTTCAATCTTTTGGGTTTTATTTGTTGAAAAATGTTTTTTTTCGGTTATGAAAATATGAAAAAGTTTGAGGAAGAGATTTAGAGCGCAGTATGGACTCTTCAAAGGTCATGTTAAGCTTCATTTATGTAAATTCAAGAATCATATAAATTTTTTTCGAAAATTCTAGATTTAAGCTTAATTTTTCTTAATTCAAAATTCCTTCGTAAAGGTCCCTGCCAATCCCCGAAAAAAAATCAATAAATCACAAGAAAAAATCAATTTTCCATTCATCTCCATCAAAATATGGCACCAGCACGAGAGCACAATCATTGATCCCGGAAAATAATAATTTAAGTAAAAAAATTGAGAATATTTATCGTTGTCATGCATGCAAAATCATCATGATGGCTATCAATTTATTAAATTTCAATCACATCGTGTAATGTAATTCGATAAATACCTCCAACAACATTTTATATATTTTTTTCGTATGCTCATGATTATGGAGTGTGCTGTAATGAAAATTGCTTTTGAGTTGGTGTAAATTATGAAAGAAAAATTGATATTGGAGACGACATGAGTATGGGGAGAAAATTAAGTTTGTCTTACGAAAAATTTAGCCGCAAATTAATTGAATGTCATACAAGATGTTAAGTTGATTGTCAAGATGATTATGAAATTTTAAAAAAGCGGAGAAATAAGATGGAATTTATGGTTTGGGCTGGTTTAAAATAAAATTCTGGAAAAATAACTTTTTAGAATTTTCGGAAATTATTGATTTGACCACAAAAGTTCATCATTACATGATCATAGCTTGAAATCACAAAATTCATTTTTTTTTTAAAAAAAATTCTCATGAAAAATTCTATCAAAACAACTTTTTTTAATATTCTTAAAATTTGTTCTTAGTTTATTTTTAATTACTTTATTTCTGTATTTTTTTTTTTTTTTTGGATTTTCACATCAACAAAATTTCTATTCAAAATTTTTTCTTCTTCTTTCTTCTCTTTTCAAAATTCAAAATTTTAATTATCTTTATTGATTCATCATTATCATCGTCACTATTATCATAAAAAATTTCATCTTCGACACCGAAAAAATGAAAAATTTCAGAACTGTGATAGCCAAACAGAAGCATGTTGTAACATTCAACCAGTCGAACGTCACTACGATCAACCAACTCCATGTTCTGAACCAAACTCTGCTTGTGTGTCACCAAAACACTGCTTCAATGGCTACATCGATCAATCAGCTGAAGAAAAAGCCAATCAGAGTCCGGTAAGTTGAGACATTAAACCAGTTATTTTTTGCATTTCTTCATTTATTGACGTGCATGGCAAGCATTTTATTGCTGCCTTCTTTTACTTTATTTGGGGATTTTATGACATTTTATTTTTTTGTGGATTTTGATTTCAATTTCTGAAAAAAATCGTGATTTAAAAAGTTTAACAATAAAATTTGCAGACAAAAATGCCAAAATTCTATGAAACAGAATTAAGACATGCAGTTCATACGCAACAATAAAATGTCGTTGATACAAAATAAAAAAATCGTGAATTTCCTCATTTCACGTGATTAATGTCTCAAAAGGAATGCTCATTCGTTAAGTAATAAATTTACAGAATTGTCAATTCTTATCGATAGACTTTCTATCGATATTATTTTAATTTGTGAATCATGGCTCACAAACGATATTCCTTTTGATTTTCGCGGCTTCACTGCATATAGATCTGATAGATACCGTGGTGGCGTTGCTATCTTCATACGTTCTTCCATTCCCCATTATGGTTTTACAAAGTTAAATTTTGACTACGCTGAATCATGTACTATTAGTATTCCAATTAATAACACGGTGGTAAAATTATCATCTATCTATTGTTCTCCTTCTGCCACTCGCTTACAATCCAAAACATTCTTTCAAAAAGTTCTTTCTTATACTGGTGCTCATGTTGTTGCTGGTGATTTCAATGCCAAACATATGGAATGGAACAATCTTAGGAATGACCCTAAAGGTACTGACTTGTTGCACTTATTCAATGATATGAATTATAGAATCCTCAAGCCTAATCAACCAACCTTATATCCATATAATGGAGATCCTTCAACAGTTGACTTCGTCGTCGCTAAGAATTTTAATGGCCTTAGTCAGATTACAGTTTTAAATGAACTTTCGTCCGACCACTTACCTTTATCATTCTCATTTATTGGCGCAAATAATCATCATGATCCTGTCTCACTCAACTTATCTAAAGTGAATTGGGTGAAATTTACTCGACTAGTTGAAGCTGAATGTCATTCCTACTCTCTGCTGATTTGTCATCTGAAGACTCAATTGATTATATGGTAGATTCAATTTCGTCATCAATTTCTTCCGCATTGAACAGTTCAGCGCCCAAAAGTAAGACTCTCTTGTCACGTTACAAGTATTCACATGCTGTCAACCTGTTGATTAGGAATCGTAACCATTTCCGTAATTTATACAAACGTTCAAGAGATCAAGCTTTTAAGTCTTCAGTAAATTTACTGAACAGAATGATTCGTCAACAAGTCCTTGAAGAAAAGAAGACTGCATTCAATGTTAAGCTGGAAAGTTTATCGTTTAGAGATAATTCTCTTTATAACTTCGCAAAGTATTTGAAAAGAAAGAACTCTTCTTTCCTCCTCTATCAGATGCAGTAGGCACTCACTACTCGGATAAGGAAAAAGCAGATTCCTTTGCTCGCTCTTTCCAGGCCTCATTTACCACTGTTCAAAGCTCTCATTCCAAATTTGATAGGATAGTAACAAATTCCATTCAGACAATACCTCTCCTAGCTCATTCTCAACCCGATTTAATCTCCGAAGAAGAAATTAAGCTGATACTGCAATCATTGAATCCTCGTAAAGCATCCGGTCATGACAAAATTCCCAACTGTGCCTTAAAAGTTCTTAGTAACTCATCCCAGTTCGTCTCACTCTGCTCAAGATTATTCAATTATTGCCTTGGCATTTCTTATTTTCCACATAGTTGGAAAATCGCTAAGATAATGCCCATTTCTAAAGGCAAGTCCAACTCTCGATCTCCTGACGATTTTCGCCCTATTTCCCTGCTTTCTTGTCTCGGAAAATGTTTCGAAAGAATCATTCTGATCAGATTGAACGAATTTGAATTAGACAACAATATCTTCATCAGGCAGCAATGTGGATTCAGATCTCAACATTCCACAGTTCATCAAATCCTTCGAATCTCAGAGAACATCTCGTTTGGTTTCAATGAAAACAAAAGCACTGGAATGGCGTTATTGGATCTGCGTAAAGCATTTGATAGTGTTTGGCACGATGGACTTTTGTACAAGCTCATAAATAGTAAATATCCCACTTATCTCATCAAGATCTTGAAATCTTATCTTGAAAATCGTACAGCTTTTGTTACATGCCAATCTGCTCATTCCTTTTTGTTTAATGTCATCTCTGGAGTCCCACAAGGTTCACTCATTGCACCTCATTTATTCAACCTATTTCTGAATGACATTCCCATTCCCTCCAGAGGCCATTTGTCGCTGTATGCTGACGACACAGCATATTTTGTTCAGTTTCCATGGAAAAACCTAAAGGCAATCAAGACTGAGCTTGTCAAGACAGTCAGTCATCTCCAAAAGTACTTTCAAGATTGGAAAATTAAATTGAATGAATCCAAGACTGAATTTATTGTGTTCTCGAAGTCAACTAAAATGTTGCAGAAATTATGTAATGATACTGTAACATTTAATGGAGAGTCTTTCGAATGGAAGGATTCAGTTAAATATCTTGGCGTTTTTCTTGATAGAAAATTGACTTTTAAGCATCATATTGAACAAGCCATCAACAAAGCAAGTGCAGCAAGTTTCTCGAGTCTGTATTGCCTCCTTAGCAGAAAGTCGTGTGCCTCGCTTGACTCAAAGACTAGAATGTATAAATCTTACATTCGACCTATTCTCACTTATGCATGTCCAGTCTTTGCAAATACAGCTAAATCCCACCTAAATAAATTGCAGCTATTTCAAAACAAATTTCTTAGAATGATTTTGGATGTTCACTGGTACGATTTCAAATCTATCGACGTGATCCATGATTCTACGAACGTTCCTTTAATTTCAAGTTTCATCTCACGATTAACTGCCAATTTCTACAGTAAAGTAGTTCACCATCCAAATGATCTATTTTCATCTTTAGGTCAATATGACAACGATTCATTGAGATTCAGAGTTAAACACAAGTTACCGAAGCCACTTTAGGCATATTGGTTTTTTTTTTGTACTTTTCTTATTAGCTATAAGTTTTTTTTTATATATAATTCGAGTCACTTGGTCTTTTTTTGTATTTTTTTCTGACCTTCAAAACATTACTTATCATGTAATATCATGTTATTACTTTATAATTTTTTTCATCATTATCATATTTGACTTAAAACCGAGTAGGTTAACATCAAAGTTTAAAATCATTCTGTTCCGCCATATTTCTTTTCGTATTGTTAAATAAAGGATTTATATTATTATTATTATAATGTCTCAAAATGTATCAGCATCGAGTCGTAAAAATAAAAATTTCACATCCAATGACATTTTTTTTTCACCCATTAATATGTCCGATAAATGCGTAATGGATGCACGTTAGAGATGTGTAAACAACACATTATAATAGCAATAGTCATTAATTTGCAATAATGATAAATGAGATCCATTAATCGTATCGGAGTTTGAACGAAAATTTAGTCATCAATAGTTCACAAAAAAAGCAGCGTCTGTGAACTTTTTCATTGTTGAAAAATTTTTAATTCAATTTACATCGAAAAAAAAACTGTTTTTCTAGTCAGCAATTAAATAATTTTATGCCTTATTGCACTAGCTATGAATGTCTTCTTTTTTTAATGCCCTCAAGGCAAATGTCTTGTTAGTTCAGTAGGCCACAAAAAATTTATATATGAATATCCAACATCATTTAATCAGTAATCGTACATCTTCATCATCCATCACAATCTTAATAAATCGACTCGATGTCGTAAAATGTAAGAAACATAAAAATGTATGAGCTTGATGTCTTGGCGGCTCATGTAGTAAGTTGAATCATTGACGGCAGATGGGAAGAGATTGAGACAAAAGATTTTCGTCGTTTTACCGGTCAACACCAATCAATCAAAGTGAAATATTGCAATTTTAATGGGGTTTTTTTTGGTATCGAGATATTGTATTTTAGAGATGTAACTCTGATATTGTCTTTGAGGTTAGGTAATAATTTTTAAGGATGAGGTCTGCTTACAATAAAAAGCTCCTTATTAAAAATTTTTACTATTCTAATTCCTACAAAACATTAAGGAAGCTAACCTCAAATTTTTGTCTAAATTGTCACAAATTTTGATTCCATCCACTTCCTTACTTAGTCATCTCAATACCAAGTCAATAAACCACTTAAGCCCAAATTAATGATGTGAAGACAATAAACAATATCACACAATTGTGTCGATTTACGCACCGAATTATTTTTTCGATTAACCATATTTTTCCTCATCACAAGCATTTATATTTACTGCCTTAAAATTATTTACAATCTGAGAAGTAATTTGTTGTCAATTCTTTCGCCTCATTACGCTCAAATCTTCGTCATTTTCCACGCTTCG
Source organism: Chironomus striatipennis (assembly GCA_026123125.1). Lineage (NCBI taxonomy): Eukaryota > Metazoa > Arthropoda > Insecta > Diptera > Chironomidae > Chironomus > Chironomus striatipennis. Next base: position 30,832,064 of record CM047394.1, read on the forward strand.
ATCGTTAAATGCTTTAAATAAATCCTCAATGAAATTGAAATTAGCATATGGAAGTGTTTAAGGTTAAAGACACTCAAAACAAAAAATTAATGTTCCTTCTAACATGTTGTCTTTTTTATTGTCTTATTATTACAATTTTTTTTAATTCGTTTATTGCTATTAAATTATTATTATTATTATGTGATGGAATTTCGGTCTCATTATTGGATTATAGAGGAAGTTGATGACACGTCAATGTTTAGATTGATACATGCGGTGAGATTTATGTTGATGGATTGTAATGTTGTCTTTAAGTTAATGACTTGACGCTTTTTTAAATCCGTAATTCCTTCAGGAATGTGACTATGTGACTATGGGTAATAAATTTTGCATGATGTACCTTCAGTATTGTCTGGGACTCATTAGTTATGGTGCTTGAGCAATTCTTAATGGGACCAGAAAGGTTTTTGTGCTTTTGTTGTGGGAGAAAATTGAATTGAGGAATTTTGATGATATTTGAGTGTTTTAGGACGTAAGAAATGAAAATTAGGATCTTGGATTAATTTATGTTTTGATGCACATCCACGAGATGCTAATGACTCATAATATTTAAAATCCAACAGCTAACCAAACAATACCCCTATAATTACCTCCATTTAATCATCAAACCGCATCCACACTCATCATTTCTCACTTACTAACTTAATTTCCAACAACATCACCTTTCAATCATGAAAATGACTTAATTGAAGCACGAACTTGAACAATTTCTAAGAAGACCGATGAAAAAAATATTGTTAATTATGAAATTAAAATTGTTCATCTCAGCATTTATTCAGCTTACCTCATCTCTTTCTTCTTAATTTCTGTCCACAATTCACGACTCGATTGCGTGACACATGAAGATTTTTATTAATTTTAATTTTTTTGCAAAGGAATCAATTTTCATAAATTTTTTTTAATGTAATCATCGTAATTGAAAAATAAAAGTGAGAAGAGTTTGTTGGGGTATTTTGAAAAATTGCAATGGAAGGTATAGATGTAAAGACAAATTAGTGAGTAGTTGTGTTTAATAAAAAAAGTTAGCAATCAGTTTTGACAAATTTACAACCTTCAGCTTGGGTAATCGGGTAAGACATTGTTAATTTATTCAACTGTCTAGGTTTACAGATTGAAAATAGTTTATACAATTAATGTCTTTCAATCTATGAGAACAGAGTTTTGGAGTATTTTGAGGTCCAGGATTTGAGATCCAGGTAATTTCCCCCCCCAAAAAAAAAATCGTTCGTTAATAATTTAAAATTCGTTTGGATTTTTAAACAAACCCATAAATTATTTAAAGAAAAGTTTGATACCTAAAAATAAAGGAATTCATAAATGTCTACACGGAATCTAAGTACACATTTTTTTCAAATAACCCCAAACAAACATTTTACAAAATTTGATCAAATTCAGAACAGCAATTCAATGACCTAACATAATAATCTCCAAGTTACTGCACCTTCCCACATAATTGACACTTTTATTAAATGAAGAATTTTTTGTCCCTTCTTCTCACTGACTCTTATGTCAACATCGTTAAAAATTGTCATGATGATCTCAATGCTTATTAAAAATGAACTCAATACTTCACACTTTCATTGCTAAAGCTGAATAGCGTAAAATTGCATATTTTTTGGTCACTTGAATTTCTTTAACGAAACAAAAGGAGACTTCAGTGAAAGTTTTTAGTTATTTTTTTCGCCAGCCTTTGCACTCACTGCCTGATCTCATTTATTTGTGGGCACTGAATATTTTTTTGCTTTGTTATGTATACATACACATATCTTTCTCTCTATATAAATATATGTATGAGCAACAGGCAAGCATGATGATAAAAAGAATTATGAAGATTGCGCAATTTTTTTTTTTTGCTCCGCTCTTCTTTCTCCTCCTTCTCATTTCTTTTGTAGTCGATGGCTGGTACTGAGAAGATATAATATTTAAGTTTTATATGTTTTGGCAAAGAAGTGAAATATGTAAATGTAAATAGTATTATGTTATGAATACTATGAGACTCATTATTCTTGTCTTTTTTTGTGGAGCTGCTTTGTAAATATGAAAGAAAGTGGACGAAATTATTTGTTGTGATGTCTTTAAATTGATTATGATTTTTGGGAGAGGTTGTTTGTATTATTGTAAAGTAAATTGGTCACTGTGACCTGTATTGACCTCAAAATACCAAAAATTTTAGAATCTTTAAATCTCTTTTGACCTCTGTATTCTCATTACAAGTGTCACCTTACTCACTCATGCCTTATACAATTCAACATCCTCAACATTCATCAAAAAAGCCGAAAAATAATTTTTAAGTCCAAAAATCTCATCGCCAACCATCCAACAAGCTCAACATAGTACTTATGTTATTAAATCTAATCATACTCATCTTAATTCCATTTTACATTATAATTTTCATATTTTCTTGGGGGACGGAACTTAAATGATATCAAAGGCGTTCAATTTTTATTCTAGGAAAGGTTTTTAGTTAATGTGTTAGCCTCATTAAAAATTTTAAGTCAGAAGAAGGTCGAAAAATTCAAATTTCCAAAGCCATCATTTATGATCAACTCCGATAATTAATTTTATATTTCTTCTTCACACTTTTGTCATTGATGTTTAATTTGCTGCTCTTTAATCACTTTTTATGAGACAAACTAAAAAAATAAGTAAAAATAATTTTTTTGTGTCTTCAAGGTGGACATAGAGTACAATTAATGATCATAGTGGTGCAAAAGTGAATATCGACAGTAGCAAAAAAAAACTGAGAGTTGTAAAAATAATCATGAATTGCCATACACGATGTAGTTAATATAGTTGACAACTCTATCTCTGTTTATAAATCTTCTTTTATTGCCATATTTGCCTAGTTTAGCAAATTGCCATAAATTATTAGCAATTGATTGTGGATGTCATGACGACGAGATCTTTGAGGTTAGTTTTTCGTGACGTATTGATAAAAGAAAAGAGTAGTAAGTAGAATTTATGGGAAATCAGTGAGTATGTTAGATATGTTGAAATGTTGAGATTTTTGAGGATTCTGAGATTAAATTTAAATCAATATCTTCAAACTAAAAATGACTAGCGACTATTGCAAATTTCTCAAAACCATAAATCATCATCAATTTCCATAATAATCAACATGCTGTAAATGAGTAAAATTTTTATTAATTTTATTGCCTCCTTAATAGCTAATTAAATTTCTCATATGATTAATTTTTAACATAGCTTAATAACATCACTAGAACAGATGATTATAAACTTTTATCGTTCATATTCTCTATGCAAATTATATTGTTTTAATTACACCTTTGCTGGCCTCCTGCTGATTTCCTTATGAATCTTTAATGCAAAAATATTTTCAATTAATATTGCATCGCGCTTCCTATAAATTACAAATTTATCGATACAAAAAAAGATGATAATTCTTACAAAAATAAATCATCAATTAAGCATGTCACATATTAAAGCTGTTAATCAGCTCGAAACTCGTTTTTGTCACATGTGTCTCTCGTTACATTCACAAAATGCTCATACATCACAGTTGTGCAGTTGCAAAGTTACAAAGCTAGAAGAAATAAAATTACGAAATTGCATCCATCGTATTTCACATACACACTTCTGCTCTTTGTTTTAACGCTATGTGGCGCCTCACATGAGTGATCATCGATCGGGCCAATTTAATTTATGCGAGATTATGATGAGGATCATAGTAATGTTACTGTAATTGCAGCTTCTGATGCTGATTTTTTTTGTAATATTTTTTTGTGCTTACTTTTATTTATACTAGCTCAATTTAAATTTATAATTATTTATGCAGGCATTTAAAGTTGAGAGGTTCTTGAAAGTATAAATTTTTTGCATATGTTAAAGTTTTGAGAGGATTTTGTGGAGTTTGTGTAATTGACAGATTATAAGATTGATTATTTCAAGGAATGATGGCTATTTATCATATTCGAAAGGGTTTTTTGATTGATTAATTCAATAGAAATTCCTGAAATTCTCAGCTGCCAATAAAAAAAATTTTCAGACAATAATCAGCAATTTATCATCCGTTAAAAAATTAAAACTGATGAAAACCGACTCAAAATTTAATAACTACCAAATCTAGAACAATTATTCTTCAAATTGCTACCTAAATCCATAAAAATTCAATTTAAAAAATCCTTGAAGCCCAAGAATTTTTTTAAACTTAAATTACCCTCATTTAGTACACGACTTTAGCAAAATTCCAAGCCATCTATTAAAAAAAATCTAATTTTCCATAGAATTGCGAATATAAATCGTAACTAACCTCAACTAACCTAAATCATCCAATTATATATATTTTTTTAAATTGCATACAAATATTTTCACAGCTGATTTAATCCACAAAGCAGTCAAAAGTGTGACTTTTAAATTAAAACACAAGCAAAAAGAAAAATTATTTCAGTGACTTTTCAACACGCTTTTTATGTCTCTATTTAAATATTTAATTACAATTACAAGCAATAAAGGTTTGTAAAGGAAAATAAAAAATAAAATCTGACACCATTCACAGAATTGATCATTATCATCATCTTCATGAGATGTCTATCAAATTTTGTATGAGAATTATTCCTTTAATGTGAGCACAACTAAACTTTAGTTCTCAATTCTCTGCTTCACATCCGGATCTGAGACATTTGAGAAATAATAAAAATAATAAAAAAAATTCTCAAAATGGGATGGGAAAAAAGTTTTTTTTATATATTCAATGTGTGTTGAAATGACAATTAATGATCTCATGATATAATAAAAAAAAATTGCGGGCTTTTTTTGCTGCTGTAAACAAATTATTGCTGACGAATTTATTTATTTTTTTGATGCTAAAAGCATCCGTGTGTGTGGTCTTGATGAAATTTGATGAGATGATTATGATTGAAGATTTTTAAGAATTTTTCACCAATGCTGATAAATTTGATGATGCATTGTCGAGGTCGTAATTGCAGAAAATCTCAAGTAAATTAATAAAATTTGTCAAAAATTAATGAAATCTTATAAAAATCATGAAAATCTCCTTCCCAAAAAAAATAATTTTATCTATACCACAAAATCACACTTTATCATCGAATCTTTATTGCTGTCATTTCTTTTGTTGAATTGATGCTGATGAAAAAATTTACAAAACTGCTTTAAGGTTTATTTCGTATGATAATCTTTGAAAATTTCAATCACAATGATTGTTGTTAACTATTTAGTAGTCAAATTTATTATTGAGCTATTTTTCTATACATATTTTTTTGTGGCTTTATTTTGAGATGGAAATGAGGAATTGCTTCAGTTTGACTGATGAGTTTTATGGCTTATTTTTAGTGGTTTTTGATAAAAGAAAAGAGAAGAAATGTTATGTGGAATGTGATGGTGATGAATATTTTGATGGGTCTGGCAGTGAAGTAGATATTATCACGATAACATATTTTCATGAAAAAAGAACAATTTTTTTTTGGTATTTTTTTCTGATATCTAGAAAAATTAAAGGAGTTTAAAGGATTCACTAAGGTTCAAAAAACATTTTTATACAAAATAATAAATAATTATAGAATTTCTAATTAAGATCCTTTTTTCTGAAAATTCAAAAAGTTTCGAGAAAAATACTGTTTTTAGTTATAGTTTTACTTAGGGGCCGTTCACTTAGTACGTTACGCAAAAAACGCCTTTTTAGACCTTTTTTTGTTACATTTTTTGTATGGATTTTTTTTCTGTTGTTTGACCTGTTACAAAATCTTAGACTCCCCTCTCTCCCTAAAAAGCGAATGTACTAAGTGAACAGCCCCTTACCACTCCCGAGTCCCAAAAAATATATAAACTCAGTAACTAAATCTATAAAAAAAATAAAAGATAAATTTTTCAATCTCTAATTCATTGCATATTTTTGGCGCCAATTTTAACAAACCCAACTTGCAAAATTTACAAAAATTAATCCAAAAGAAATTAAATAAAAAGGAGATTGTCGTAAGTTTGATTGAATTGTACTATTGAGTAACTCAATTGACTGTAAGTCAAAGAAGAAGAAAAAAAAATCGCCACAGGGAAGAAATTATTCAGTAAATGTTACTGATAATTGTTATGAAATAATAACAGTAATAACGAATAGATTATTATTGTCTGCGAGGATTAGTCAAGAGCAGTTACTTAATAGGTCGATCAATTGATTTTTTTTATTATCTGCATGTGAGGATTTCTTAACTATCTGATGATTAATTTGATTGGAATATCAGACTAGCTTGAGGTAACAAAAACAACAACAAAAAAATTATCATTCGGTTTTTAAATTGTGAATAACAAGCCGATCAAAATTTATTAATTTGAATTTGAATAAAGGAAAAAATAAGTTTTACATTGATTGTGATAATCAAGATAAAATGGCCACATTAATTATCATGTCTATACAAATTTTAGAGAAAATTAAAATAAATTTGATAATTTATGGGTTTTAATAAATAATTTACTTCCTAAATAGAAAGGAAGGTTGATGCATTGAGAGTTAAATAAATTAAAACAATTTTAAGGTTATGATGTGCATCATAGCTTCAAAAATCCCCTATTAGATGCTTTCATGATCGAATTTAAATAAAATATTCTTCAATAGTTCCAGTGCGTCCCTTTGCTACATCATTAGCATTAAAACTCTAAAAGATTCAATTCACAGTTGAAATCACACAAAACATCCCTAAATTGACAACTTCTATCCATTCACAAACCATAAAAGCCATTTTTCTCCTCAAGAGAATTGCATTCAAATGTCAAGCACAAGTTTAGCGTGAAAAAAATTCAAACGTAAACTAATGAATAAAGCATAAATAGATAATCATCACAATGCAAGCCGCACATATTTTAATTAAATAAAATTATTCGTGACATATAAAATCCACAAAACAATTGAATTCTCTCGCGGTTCTCTATCTCTCCTTCTATTTTGTGTGTCATCTTAATGCATTCAAAACCAGCAGCACAGCAGCAATCAACATTGAAATCAGAAGTGCGAAAAGAGAAGAAATTCCATCAAATTACGTCATTTACAGTTTATTCTTCGTCTTCTTCATTTTTATGATATCGTAATGTAAGTAAGCGACTTATTCAGTACGAAAAATGTAGAATGAAAGAAGAGAAGGAATGAAAAAGTTCAGCACAGAAAAAAATAAAAATTAGCATACAAAAAAAACATATTTTTATTTTTCAAGTTTCACCATCAGGGCAGTTCAATATTGCGCAATGTAGTAGACTGACTGCTACTGAATGAGCTGCAGAAAATGAGAGGATGGAAGATTGGGAGGGAATTTTGGTGGTTTTGGTAGATAAGGCGCATTTTGAAGTAAGGAAAACTTTATGTACCTATTTTTAACAAAAATTTGGGAATCTAATCAGAACTGCTTGAATTTGGTTTGATGAAAAATTTTCAAGATGCTGAAAATTTTAAAGTTTCTTGTTCTAGACAAAAAATGATTTTTAATATTTCAAATTTCAAAAAAAAAAAATTAAATTTTTAAACTTGGTCTGATTTTTAACAAAATTTTATGTCAAAAATGATAAGAAATTTAAATTTTCTAGATCACCAAGTCAACTACCCAATAAACTTCATAACATTACATTTTCCTCAAAAAACATGCTTACACCAAAAATATTAAAATTTAAACAAACCAAAAAAGAAAAATTAAGATAAGAAAAATGCTTCAATTCAATTAATGATCTCTTTGTTTTCATCAAAAAAGTCAGTCACAGTACAATAATAATAATGATGATGAGCATCTGTGAACTTGACAGTTGTAAAGATGGAAATAAACAAAACAGATGAGACCTTTTTCTTTGTGAATTAATTTAATCGCCATGATTTTTCAATTTTGCAAAAGACAAGACGAAGAAAAAAAAAGTCGACGGTCGATGACGAAGACAAAAGACGATATATATGCATGCATATAGTTTTTATTACGTGCGTGTAACAGAGGGAGCCTTGCATAATCGTCGCAAGGTCGTTGCTTTTTCACACTTGAAGGTGTGAATTGAGAAAGAAATTCAACGTTCTCTGCATGTAAAAAAAGCACAGATTGTAAAAAAAAGTAAATTCCATTGTTCAGTAAAGATCACAAACGTACATTTACAATATCCTGGAAATTGGCATGCATGTATATCCACGACATGCTCGACATTAATTAAAGAATTTTATTTTTTCTTATGTCTGACGTCATTGAGAGATATGTGAAGCTCAGCATCAACATGCTTCACTTCATCCAATTTATCTCGCAGCAATCTCTTCTGAATTGTTCAGCACACCTTTAAAAGAAAATTGACATGAAATGCAGCACTTTTATGCCTTTAATTTAATTCAATTTAACAATATCAATCAGTTGCTGTAAAAAAAACACGATCTGATGAAGAGTGAGGATGGAAAGGCAGTACAGAAGAAAGTGAAAAATTGTCGTTAACTGTTAATGTCAATTCAATTTTATGCTACCGAATATCCTTCACACATCATTGCTTCTTGCACTTATGTAAAATAAAAATTCAATTTAAATGACTTCCATTTTTGGACTTTTTTTTATGTGGAACTGACCAATAACTTTACACAAATCATCTATAAACATTTCTCATGTGTCATGTTATTCATCATAAATGAGACAAATTTGAAGTGTAGATTTTAATCATTTATGGTTCATGATAATTAATATGGATTATCTAGTTGGATATAAAATTTAATTTCATGCATCATACATTAATGAACAGGTGACGTCCTGTGGCTTTCCATTCTACTAAAATTCATTTCACTTTAAGCAGCAAAAAAATTAAATTACATAAGTTTATGGTCTTTATGTCATCAATTAAGTAATTCGAGGGGAGAAAATTTAAAATTCTTGTTATTTTTGCCATTTTATGCATGAATCAAATTTATTGACTTAAAATCTATGAAGTTGTCGGTATGTTTACTTACATCCAAAGTCATGTATGTTAGCAATTTAAATTCAATTTTAAGGATTTAATGTGAATTAATTAATTAGTTTGGTTATTAAGAATTCCTTTGGACATTTAAAAAGAATCCGAAAGTTTTATTATGGATTTTCGTTGTAAATTTGAAAAATCTTTCTGGACAAGTTTTGAATTTTTTACACGCTTTTTAATCTTTTAATCTTAACTTCTTTATTTGAATAACAATTGAATCTTCTTTGCTTTCAAATTGATAAAATTAATAGAAATAAATGGTTTGTTTAAAAATTGTTGAGATTTGAACCTAAATTATCATTTTAGCTTCCGCGCAAGCTCGGAAGCTGTTTTTTGAAATTCAGGACAAATATTTATTTTTTACAAAAATGATCAATTTATTTAGAAAATGTCAACAAGCTATTTTGATTAATGTCTAATATAAAAAAATCATAAAAATTCCAAAAAAAAAATTTATTGCCTAAATGTGGAAGTCATATAGGATCAATCAAACTTCAAAAATATGATAAAAAAAATCTTGGATTTGCTATCCAAATTAGTCACAACAATCTCCTAAATCTGTCAATACTTTACTCATGTGAATACTAGTCATAAAATTCGGAAGAAGTTGTTGCTCTTTTAGGAAGTTTAGATCATAAAATCTTAGCACTGTTTTGGCAACAGTCTATTAACTTGATGAATATTTTACTACTTTATAAATAAAACTGATTTATTTCTCTGTGGATTGTTTATTTTAAAATAATTCTCATTTTTGGATATTGACCCCAAACAACCATGTGCCTAACCATCAATTCTTGATTGAGTTGTTGTTGTTTTCATTAATTGAGGAAAAACAAAGATACTGAAATGATGAATATCTTTATTATATTTGGATGAGAAGGACGTTTGATTTTTGGTCATTTGTGTAATTTACTTAAATTGATCCCTAACACATTGCCACATACAAAGCATTAAGTACTCTTATAATTAACATTTTTATAGGTTCGAAAATTAAATTTAAAGTGAAGGAGATTAAAGAATAATGTGAACAAAAAATTACGTCTCGTGCACGTCTCAAAAAAAATATGCTGTAATTGCCAATAAAATTTAATCGTGAATACGGTATAAAAATTTCATGTTGATGCTGCCGTTGTTGATGATTATGATCGTGATGTGAAAATTATGTGAATTAATATTTTCTTGTTTCCATCGAAAAGTGATGTAAATTTTTAAATTAATGAGAGCTTTAAAGGGTGACGATGATGTCATGAGATGAATTATGAAATTTATTGACCTCAAATGCGACAAAAAATCACAAAAAAGATGTTTTGGGATCCACCAAAATGTAAATAAAAACTCCCCACGGTCAATATCAAGGCAAATCTCATTGGAATGTGACAGTAAAAATTCTTAACCGTTCAAATTCAATTAATTATCGATGCATTGGTGTGAATAAAGCAATTTGCACCTATGTGTGATAATTTATAAATGATGCATCGACTTTACGTTAAGTGTCCCTTGAGACATGTGAATATTACTTGGAATGACACATGACACCAGATGGAGAATGTAAATGGAATGTGATATCGGTCAATTTGATTATTTTTGAGGTTAAATGCATAAATTTATCAAATGTCTAATCTTTTAGGTCAAAATTTAAAGTATCAAAAAATTCAAAACAGCTTCCATAAAATTCTAATTCCTGCATCAATTCGTGACATGATTTCCAAATCAAACAGAGAAACCCAACAAAAACTTTGATGTGTCACGAATATTATACAAATAATAATAGTAAAAGCCATAATAGAATCACCGAAAAATAAATATCATGATCAGATAAACTAATGGTTCTATTTAAGATATTCAGCTATAAATTCAGTAGGAATGGGTTAAAAACAAAGAAATAAAGAGTGAAAGAAAGAATAAAAGAAAAATAATAACCGAATTAAAAAGAAACGTGTGTGCGGACAGCGAGAAACTGAAGAAGCGATGAAGATAATATTATTAACCTCTTTAAAAAAAATTCTCCAAAAAAATTGTTTCTTTGCTCCCGGATGTCTTCCCAAACTTCACGAGTTTCAGTAAATTTCAAAATTATCAAATTTCAAAAATATTCTTTCGAATTTTTTTCATTAATTAAGTAGTTCCCGTGTGAGTCACGATGCTTTGCAATTTAATAAAAAAATGACGCAAGATTTCAATTAGCTTGAAGTGCTGCTAACCTTAAATAGGTCAAGATCTAAAGATTACATCACAATCTTAATGTGAGAACTGTAATGTTCCGGAAGGTGCTCTTAAAATCCTTTTACATGCACACTCACATATTACTCGTTAACCTTAAACTTAAATGAGATTAAAATTCTTTTTATGAAAAAGTCATCGTCAATTTTTTTGCTGACTTATTTCATTGAGCTATAAATAAATCAGCTTATTAAGTGAGAATTTAAAGTACTCAAAGCTTTTGTAAATGGAAATAGCAGATGAATATCTAAAATTACAAATGGAATAAAAAAATATTCATCTAGCTAGTCATTAGGCAATTGTTCGTCATTATCTTCTTTTTGCTTCTATTATTTTAACTAAGTCTAGTGTAACAATAATGTATGTGCCAATGGACACTTTGTGAATCATTTCTGAAGAGATGCTTTGTGTGGAGAAATATTGAATTAATTTGGTTATTTATTTAGTATGGAATAGCTTGTTCAGAAGACGTTGATTAGATTCTAATTCAAATTTGGACCCCCAAAAATTCTTAACCTCAAATTAACTACAAAAATTAACCAAAAAATATAAATCATTTGTAATTTTGTGCCTAAAAACCAAACTAATAATGACCACCAAATGCTATTGTCCAATTTTACATAAGAAAAAGCAGCAAATTAATTCTAAGATGCAAATTAGATCATGTCAAGTTCACAAAAAACGTGCTCAAAATGCTGTTTTTCTTCATGACTTTGTAATTTTAATTTTTTGTTGTTCATTTTGTTTTGACGCCTTTTTGGACATTCCATCAAGTGTGCGCTTGCCCAAGTGAGAAAAAACTTTAAAAATTTGTGAAGGAGTTGTCGTGGAATTTGTTTTTTGAGGATTGCTAATTTCATATGTAATATGTAGAATTTGCGTAATTCCGATTTTTTTTTTGGTAGCCAGTAGCAGCTTAAAAATCACTTAACGATCGTTTCTGGCAAATTATGAAGTAAACAATTTTTTTTAAATCCTCATTAATATTTATAAAGACCCAAAAGCGATTTCTATGTTTGAAGCTTTCTCGCTACAATTTCAAGTCAATTTTGTGTGTTCTGTGACTTCTGAAGACAATGAATCCTCAACAACAATAATAATATGACACAACAAATGGCCTCAGAAAAAGTGCCAAAAGCGCGTGCGAGACGTTCGCAAAAAAAAGTAATAAGAGCTGATTACACGTCAAGTGTCATCACAAAAGCCTTTTTTTGTTGAATGTCTCGAGTGATGAACATCTTCTGGATTTAAATTTTTTTTATTATTATTTCTATTGTTCGATTTTTTTTTCACGTTCGATTCGGGGTAAATGGTCACTAACATCAAATAACCGAGTAATTTGCATCCGGGTCGGTCATAAAATTTTACACCATTTTAAAGCCAAAAACATTCTTGTTTAGATGATTAAATGGAGAACAGCAGCAAATGAGAAAAAGAAGTGAGAATTTAATTTAAGAATTTCCGAACAAAAAACGGTGACGACATTGATGATAATAATTAATGTAGATATTACTACAAATGATCGGTTATTATTATAAGACCTGATGTTGTGATAATTTCTTGAGATGATCATTATAATTATATGACTCAATATGGAATTAAACACAGTCTGAGGTCTCTTGAACGGTATGTGTAAATAGAATGAGGATGCTCGAGTCAAGTTTTGCGAAGATTTGGCAATAAAATATTTTTTATGACTGAATAATTGTGGAATGGAGAAACATAAGGAGAATTAGAGGGATTAAATGTAATTAGTCTGATAAGTTGTGAATAAAATCAATTAACTAATGGAAGTGGATTTTTTTTTGTTAGTTCTATTAATTTGAGATTTGCGAATGGATATTTTATTTTCAAGAACAAAGATTCTATTGTGGTTGAGTTTGATGATCTTGATTGAAGTTGTAGCGGATTTTGAATCAAAAAGCTTTAAATTTATTTAGGAATTTATTCTAAAAAGGGATATCGACTGTAAAATATCAAAAATTGCTTTTTCATCAAATTAATCAATAAATTGATAAAATTCCTCCTCATTAACTTCTTAACGTCCCAACCCACATTCAACCTCTCAAATCCATCATAATTAACATTTTTCTGTCAGCTCCTTAACAATGAACCAACTGACAGTTTAATTAATCCTCAAAACAATAGACATCAACGCCACAACAAGCTACTAACTCAAAAGTGTCAATAATGTCAATAAAAATTTGTTTGTACCATTAATTATCTTTTTAAGGATACGTCGTTATTATTATCGTTTGTTACTGAATTCGATTTCCTTTTTTACACTTTCTAAATTTCGTCAATCTCGTCATCATTTACGCATACTGTATGTGTGTACTTTTGATTATTGATAATTAACATCTGTCACCTGCTATAAAATATTTTTTTGTATACATTACAAACAAAAGACGACTGACTTTTGGTGGCTCCAAAACAATTCAGGTTGATCTGATGAAACTTTTTATTGTTGTTTGATGTCCGAAAAATTCACACATTTTATTTAAAATCCTTTGTCGGTCTATTGCGTGAGATTATCTCATATCAATCAATCATGTGAACTGATTTTTTTTTGTATCAATCAATTTATTAGCAACGCTCCATTAACGTTTCGCAAAGTGATGTGATTTAATTGATTGGAAGATTTTATTGTTGTATTTAGTTTGAGAGGTTTGATGCTGGAATAATCTTTTGTTAAAAATTTGAAAGATTGATAACATAAAGTGGTGGTGCTAACCTTTTTTGTGCCGGGGTACACCTTGTGAGTAAGTCATAACCAAAACCGCAAGCGGAACACTGCTTGTGAACCTTTTTGAAAGAAAAAAGGTACACAAGTGTGCCGCGGCACACCAGTTGGCCATCACTGATTTTAATGTATCGAGAAGTCCGTCAATTTTTAAATAAAAAACTAGCTTCATTAGCCAAAAAATCCCATCACTCAAAGGTGATTAACCAAGTACATGTGTCATACAAAAAAAAATCTAAATTTACAAACTCTAAAGAAGCACTTGAAATCACCGGCAAGTTCATTACTTTGTTTGCTATTTTTCTATCACTTACCAAAGACCAATAAAGCATTCTCACTTCTCAAATAACATTCATACTGAATTCTCGAGAATCTTAATTGCTCAAGAGCTTGTGTCATTCTCAATTTACGTCTTGCTGATGATTCTTAACGCTAAATTCTTTCATCTAAACTCATTTCTAATGGAAATAATTCACCGTTCAAATATTCCAAGTTCTTCTTCCTCTGCTTCCATAATTAATAGCCACTTAACTGGTCACAAGAAGTTTCCCATCAACACATTATAAATCATCTTTTTTTTTGCAACCTCAAAAAGGTCAAATTTAAATTATTTTAATGCAAAATTGAATGAATTTATCGTCAGCTCATTAATCCAAAAATTAAGTGTGAAACAAAGGCACAAAAAATTGATAATGAAAATATTTTCTGAAGCAGTCTTTTGTTTTCTTTCGATTTGAATGTTAATAGCATGGGGCGTTAGAGGTCTCACTCTTACTCAATAGAGAGTTAAGCGATAATCTGAAGTATTTATGGATAACATTAATTTTAATGGTCACATTTGTTTTGACTAAATGTTGGTTAAGTCCTTGTTAGGGAATTTTTTTTGTGGAGTTTTTTGCATTTTGAATTGAGATTGGGAAAATTTGAAAAATATTTGAAACTTGAGTAATTTAAGAAAATTTATTTATTTTTTGTCAATTCAAAATAATTCGAATTTAATTTTTAACGAATTTTATTTTGAAAATTTTAAAAATGGTGGACATTTTTAGCTTACCGTCCAAGAAGTTATTTCGCTATTTAAACTTAAAATGCTCAATGAATCATAAATATTTTGTTACAAAATGTTAGATAAGAGTAGCAATAAGTTGTGTTTTACAAAATTTTGCTATATGAGTTTGTAAGCTGTTCAAAAAAAGAAAAGTTTGAAAACCACGTGTTTTTAAACAAAAATTTTTTATTTTTTATCAAAATTTTAAATTACAATTAAGATTTTTAAAATAGATTAAAACGGATCTAAACCCCTCAAAAAAATATCTTCCAAATATTTCCAAAATACTTACTGCAAAAATGACAACAACTCTTTATCAAATCATTATCATGTCAAAGTCAAGAAAACAAAAAAATTGTCTCTTTCACTTTTTTTCAAGTTACAAACAAAAGAAGAAAAAAGCCCACAAGCAACACTTTATTGCCATGCATTGCTCTTGATGACATGATTGAGTCGTGCGCGAGCTCATAAAAAAAGTTATGAAGTAAGAAGAATAAACAAGAGACTTTATTTGTGTGACCAAACGAGAAAGATGCAATAAAAATGCCAAATGTAAAATGACGATCATTAAGAGTCATTAAATTACTGTACCATATTTAGATGACCATAGACACTGGTCAAATGTGAATGTGAATGCAAAATGTCTCGTTTCATTCATAAAATGTATCACATTTGTCCGGCTGTAAGGATTATATAATGATTCTTGGTATTATATTGTGGCGAGTGTTGAGACACATTCAGCAAGTCATAAACATCTTAATGTCTGTCTATTGTTTTATATAATTCTTATAATACCAATCAGATATTAGAGGAGATTTACTTGATGAACTTTAATTTGATTTTTCGATTAATTTTTGATTCCTGGACAATTTTATGCTTTAATATTTCCTGATGAGTCATGCAAAATTTTGCGATTGTCACATTGACACGGATAGAATTCAATTAACTCATCTTAAATCCATTCCATGAGCCATGATACACTTTAATTGATCTAGCATGATGGCATAAAAAACTAATAATTCGCATAACAAATTTCTGTCCAAGGCTATAATTTTGTGAATCTTTAAGCTTTATTGGATTTGAATTGAGGCTTTTAAGTAAATTGCTTGGTTAATGATACAGATTGAAGATCTCATTTGATTGACAGATTAAAAGTTGAGATGAAAAGGATTTCGAGTAATATTAATTTTAAATTGATGTAATCGAGCATCATTATGTGAAAATGAGGTAATGGATAATATTTAGTTTTGAAGTACGGCATCATCGGATGATGAATAGCTTCGATATTTAAGATTTATCTCGATTATTTGTAGCTGCTGGATGTCTCTGCAATTGTTTTGACCTAGAAGAGAAACAAATGGTGTGATGGAAATTAAAGTTGCTTGATTGTTTGCATTTTTTTTTGTAAAATCATGTCAAATTGTCAAAAAGTTGAAATACTAGCTAGAGTGCTTTGAGACGTTGACTTAATTATATAACATTAGACCTTAATGTCATTTTGTGGTCCTGTCGACTTAAATTTAAAAGCTATACAAATCTTAATTCAATTTTCTTCTAGACTACCAAGAAATTCAGCATCAATTTCTTTCATAATTTCCCTCATTTCATATCCAATTGTCTCAACCGTCAGCAACAATAAATTATCACTGCGCAATTGCAGCAGCAGCAAAATAACAATTTAAATTTTCATCATGTAATTATAATCCACGAAAGAGAGCAAAAAAAATAAAAATTAGCCCGATTCGATCAGATAATAAGTAGCTTAACTACCTCATATCCAAAACTTACTCTCGATCTGGCTACCTAAAATACAATCCAATAAATCAACATGCTCAAAATTTACTCGAAGAAAGAAAGAAAAAATTAAAATAATAATAAATTGCATTGCAATAAGTCATTAAAAAAATGGAATGAGACTCAATTTGTAGAGTCAAGTTAAACAAATCCCTTTCGATTTTTTTTTTGCATTTTGCTGTTAAATGTCGATGGTGACAGCCCCGCTTTAATAAATTTGCCAATTTCGTGAGATTTCGTCGTGATTTAATGTTTATTTGTATTTTTATAATCGTAGCTTGTTGCTGATTAGTAAGCACAACCTAAATGGCAAATTTGTAATTGATAACTTAATTATTTTCTATGGATTAATGAGGATGTGGAGTCAGCAATAAAGTAGTCACAGAAGCTACTTTGTTGCTATGAAAATTCGAATAATTTTAGAAATTTCTGTGTTGTCCACAAATGGACCCAGCATTGCACAGATCATGAATAAAAAAATTCCAAGACTAATAAAAATATTTATATCCCTAAAAAGTCAAAATTGGCACCAGAAATATTTTTATTGACCACCTTCAACTCATCAAAATTGTCCAAACAAATTTTTTTCCTATTTTAGGAAACAAACAAATTTGTTGTGACTGCACATGATCAAAAATTCCTCTGTCAATGTCAATTTTATTGCGTTACATTTTCTCCACATCTTAAAAAAATGAAAATTTCCATAAATAGTCATTAACGATTATTTTTCTTTCGTTGTCAATGCCAATGTTTCTATATATTTCCGATATGTCACGAAAAAAAATGATCCAATGAAGATCACCCAGAAGCGGCATATTAATGCAACATAATGGTCACTTGTGGAAGGTCAGTGTGACGATAAAAAATATGAATTTTGATAAAATGTCTGATGCAAGTCAGACATAATGCACCATGAGAATCTAGCGGTGTGAAATGATGACGATAAATTGTCCAGTCACACGAAATGACGCTTATGATGAGATAATTAAGTGGTTTCATCTTACCATCTCTAACAAGCTTAACTCTCTCACAAAAAAGTAAATAAATAACAACGATGATGTGAATATGCATAAATGATGATGTTTGTTGTTGTTGTTGCTGCTTTTTAGACATTTTTTTTGGAGGTGCTTGAAACTAGCTTGAATTTCTTTTTGAATGCATTTTTGTAATGTTTTGTTGTTTCTTGTTAGTTTAGCAATGAATTAATTGGAATTAATTTTAACTGCCTTGAATTCATCATCATCTCTAGCAGATTAATTGATGTTGTACATAAAGATTGAATTTCTTTGTGATGAGCCGAAGGATGAACATTATGTTGATTCTGGGGATTAAGTTTTTTTTTTTCAACTTGATAATTAAGTTTGTTTTTGCTGGTTTTCTGTGAGATATAATTTTAATAAGAAAATGTGGATGATATTGAAGATTGGAGGACAGTTGGGTTAGAAATCATTTCACTGTCTGGGATTTGAAGGAAGGTTGAGCTTGAGACTTGATTCTGAATGGCAAAAATTTTAATGAAAAAGTAAGAATTAATTTGAATTTATTTTGTGCTTTACTGATTTGCAACTTAAAATATGAAATTTTTCTAATCATTATTTTCAATTTAGGTAAATCTCAAAATTGAGTTTTTAATTTGAAATATTTTATTTTTTTAAAATTAGCTTCATATATTCATAAAAATGTATTTGAATTTAGACAAAAACAAATCATCAAAAATCATTTTATCGCTCCAGAACTGACCAATTTAAGTCTAAAAATAATTTAAAAAGTTGATAACATTTTGCTTTTATTACTAAATTAGTAGTTTAAAGTTTTATTAATGATGATCAGTGAATCAAAACACATAAAAATTTTTCATAAAGAATTCTGAATTTTGTAGCTTGAATGTGTAGGCGAGTGAGAACTTATTCATTAATTTTTATTGGCATACGGCTTCATGGGATATTTTGATGGTTATTATCGTGTTTTCTTTTGGGAGTAAATTGGGATTTTATCAACACGTGCAACTCATTTACATTTTGATTGTTTCTTAATTTAATGATGTGATTGACTTTTACAGGAATTGAAAGTTTTAAAATTATGGTTTGTGCTAAAATTTATTTATTTTTTAAAATTGCAGTGCAAATTTTTTTAAAAAATTTTATTAATTCAAATTTTATAAAATAGGTATAGTTGAAATTATAAATGAAAAGCTATAATATCTTCATATTTTCAAACAAATTAATGAAAAAAATTTCTGAGTTCAATTTAAAATTCTCTCCAGTTGCAAACCCAACACTCAAATATTTTCACAACTAGAAAAAAATTCGTCAATCGAATAAGGAATGACATTTATTGCGAAAAAAAATATTGTACCAATTTAGCAAATAGTTCTCGTAAACGGACATGCTTTCACGTCAAACTTGTTTAAATTATTGAGTCATTTAAGATTTTATGAGAATTTTTTGAGACAATTTTTCACCTTTAAATGATTTTGAATTTTTAAATATTTGAGAAGATTTTTTTAAAGATTTTTAATGCCAGGAAGTTGATTATTTTTTCATGTATTTGATTTTCAAAAATGGATTGAAGATTGATTTTCAGAGGCAATTAATTAAGATTTTAACGATAAATTTTTGTTGAAACTGTGGGAATCTGCAGAATAAATTAGAAACTTATTTTAAAGCTTATCGACACCTTTTATGTCAATCTTATTAATCGAGAATCTTAATTTATATGCAAATACTTAAGATTGTATAAAATTATCATTATTTAAGACACGATGTCTTTGAAGATTGCACAAAAAGGCATCATTTCATAATTTGTGATAAAATCTTTTAAAAGTCCCGAAATTTATTTCTGATGACTTCAAAATTTATTTTTAAAAATTTTAATTTACACAAAAAAACTTCTTAAAAATCTCCTCAAATTTCTGAAAAATCCTCAATTTATTTACATTCAAAATAACTGTAAATTGTAATCAGTTTCAAGCTTACCAATAACCATAATTTACCATTTAACTCATAATTTGTAAGCATATCATCTGAACCTGATAATATTCATAAATCTTTTTCTTCAAATTGAGCCGTGTGAATTTTGCACAAAAACACAAAGAGGTGCGAAAAATGAATTTTTTTATGAATTTTTTTTTCTCTCTTTTTCAAATTTAAATAACAGTTAACTGATTCTTATCAAATGTTTACTGATGATCGTTTATATTTAGGCTTTATCGTAGCTTGTCAAATTAATAAGATTTTGTTTAAACGATATTATTAGTTTGGAGATTTGTATGTGGGAGGTTTGGAATGATTTTTCTTAAATATGAGAATTTTGTTAGTTTCGATCTTGACTGTTTAAAGAATTATTTAAATACAGCAATTTTTGATAATTTTTTGAGACCAATCAGTTGCTAGGAAAACATTGAATTGATTTTTTTAGATTTAATAATTTAAGATTTTTTTGAAAGTTGAATTAGAACTTTATAGAATCAAAAAAAAAAAAAAATGAATTTTTGAACATTTTTAAACTTGTTTAAAATTTTTACGTAAAAAAGCATCTGAGCGACTTAAAAATTAAATATCATAAATTCTAATTGATACTTTTAGATTGTATAATTATGTTTAAATCAAAAAACCTAAAACTATTAAGAAATAGCAACAAAAAAATCAACAATTTCATAATCATATTTCAAAATCTTCAGATCAGAAAAAATATTAAATTAGTCCAAAACACGAAAACACGTGTTAAAGACATCAAAATTATTTACAAATGACAAAAATGTTCAACTGATCGAAACTATTTCAATGATAAAATTTGCAGTTTATCTTCATGATGATTCACTGCTTAAGGATGTCATCATCACGATTTTGGCATCTAAAAAATCATGGAATGTTTAAAAATTCGAGAAATTTCATCAATCATTCTTCATAACTCCACTTTTTTGTCAGTCATATAAATTAATTAATTTTTAGTAAAAAATTCCACGAATCTAAAAATTAGCGAATCATCCTCAAGTGCTCTTATCACATCACGTTAATTTTCTCTAATAAATCCATTGTATGATTAGCAAGTCACAAATTCAAAAAAACTCAATTCAACTTCCCTCAAATATAATACATAATACGGAATTTATCAGACAGATGATCATCGACATCTCTTTTGTTAAATATTTGTCTTTCATCTCTTTCACAAGCAAATAATAAAAATCTATACATGATATATGACTTTAACAGCTCCTCATAACATCGTGGCTCTTTTTTTTGCTGCCGCAAAGGAAATAAAGACGCGACAGCAAAAAGATTAAGAGAAATAAAACAAATTTATCAAATCAAACCAAGAGTGGTAAAATGTGTTAAATCAAAGAAGAAATGGAGAAAAAATAAATTTAATATTAAAATCTGTACAATCTGATCAGTTTTGAGTAACACTTTTATGGATTTGTAGAGTATGGTTTGTGGAGAAAATGTCTCAATTTTATATCTGCTTGGAATTTTTATTTTAAAAAAAATTTAATACAAAATTTGTGGTGATACTGGTTTGTGATAATACGACCAATTTAACGTGATTTCATGAAAATTTTATTTACTTTCTTGCAAGGGCGTATCCAGCAATTTTTCAATGGGGGGAAAGAAAGAAAAATTTACACAGGGTTTTGGAATTTTTTCTTCAAAAAAACCAACAAATTGAAGAATTTTTCCGAAATGGGGAGGTTTCAAAACTCTCAAAACCCCCCGTGGCTACGCCCCTGCAGAGTCCTGCTTGCTTGTAATGAATTCAACAAATTATTAAGCCCAAAGATATATATTGATTGTTCAACAATTAACATCTTGCAGAAATATTTACGTCAAAATTTTAGTCACATACTCACATTCAATTATTTTATTCATTATCACACAAATTTATGTCTTTCTCATTGTCAACAATTGCTGATTTTAAGTTTAAAAACCCATTCGTGATTTGAATTCATAATGTAAAGTATGAATTGTTTTCGCACATTTCATGTGACGTGCCTAAAGAGCGACATTTGATGTTAATTAATTTACAATTTACACTTTAAAGTGTCAATTTCTCCATCTCGCCTTTTTTGACGACTTTTTCGTGAGAGGTTAAATTGTCATCCACATCTATATATAAGGTCAAGTAGACGTGCGACATAAATCGAATAGGAAATGAAAAAAAAAATAATATGGAGATGAAAATCATTAAACTGATTACTCATGACAGCTCCTGAATAGACTTTTTTTTATCCTTCATCTCACTCGAAAAGAAATATAAATTCGAATAGGAAAAGAAAGAAATTTATTCAATTATGCTAAAATCGAGACAGACATAATTTTTTTTGCGATACATGATATAACAGCGACATTTCAACCCGTCGTAAACTGCTGCGATGATGAGGCGCGACTGAGAAGAATGGAAGAGATAAATTACTTGCATAATTAATCGAATGATTATTGATTAAGTTTTTTTTGGCTTCACTGTCTTTCACAGTTACGACTTATCTCTTCGGATCTGATCTGTTGAGTTTGCTAATTTTTTCGATGCTACTGCTTATGGTTGTTGATTTTTTCATGGTTGTGGATTTTTATAAAATAAATTGAGGTCTTGGAAATTCTTCACATTCCTTGTATTTTCTTATCTTCTAAAATTCTCAACTTTATTGCCTTTCTCCAATCTACTAAGTCATTAATTATGCATTCTTGCTAATATCACCAAATCATCATAATCATCATCATCATCATAATTATAATATAAACGTATGAATTTTATATGAACTTTACTCGCATATCTACGGACTATTGCGAAAAAAAAACTGATTAGTTTGCTATGCTAATTTCTATAACAGCACGCGATTCCAATAAAAACTGTGATATACATTTTATTGTGTTGTATAAAAGAAAAAAAAAGATGAATAATTTTTTTTTGCATGTTGAGTGGATGTTAAATATTGGATGGGAGTGAATTTATGGAAAAATGTTAAAAATGTTTTAAATTGGTTGACAAATTCGCTTCAGATCAATCAAATAATTTTAGAGTGACTCTTTGGAATGAATTGAGATATTATTTTGAATGGGATGGAAGGTAGGGTGTGTCTTGAAATTTTGCAATTTTTGAGATATTTATTATCTTAATAATAATTTTTTACAAAAATGTTTACTTATTATTTTATGTTCTATTAAAATTTATTTTTTAAAAATTGTTTTAAAATTTTTCAAAAATTGTTTTAAAATTTTTCAAAAATTGTTTTAAAATTTTTCATAAATTTCTTTCAAAAAATAAAATTCGAAATGAATTTGTAAATTCACAAAAAATTCACAGAAATTTTACACAAATTTTGACGCCACATAATTAATAAAGCAATTCTAATTAAAAGCCTATAAAAAATCTCACAAATTTCAAATCCAATTTCATCATAAAAACCATAACCATACCTACTTAAATAATTTATTCAGCTTTTAAAAAAATAGCAACAGGTCAAAACAGCATCAGCAGTCGCATCAAGACACGGCAACCACACCTTTTGCGAATCTTTTTATTTATTGTCAAATTAAAATTTTTACATGAAAATTTCTTCGGATTTTTGAAAAATTTGAGACATCAAAATAAAAAAACACAAGAAGCACTTAAGCTGCAGATTTATTTCGCACATCATTGTCTTGTCTGATAAATTGGACTTATGAGATAAATGTGATAGACACGAAGATTTAAACAAAAAAAAAAATTTCAGTAGTCTTTTTGTTATCTCGTCAATTTTAAAGACTTTTAAACAGTCATTTCTCACTTTCTCGGGTATTAATCATGTAGGGGATTAGAAGTGTCATAATTTGCATTAAAAATCAATTTTTTAAAGATTACAAAGGTTTGAGTTGGGGATTTATTTTTGTTTTGAATGATTTGTAAAGGGTTTGGAATCCAAACTTTAAAAATGATTTAAAATTTTTTAAGCTTATGATTTTCAAATTTTTTGAGTTTTTTAATTAATTTAGTTCGATTTTTAGCGCATTTTTGGAAACTTGTTTTCAAAAAGGAAGCTCAATCATACACTTTGATCGGCAGCAAATTTTTGAAAAACTATCTTTTGATCTAGACATCGTAGAGAGCTCAGGTTTGTTTTATTAGCTTCGTTTTATAAAGTTATTGTGGCCACGGCTATTTAGAAGTCTTAAAATTGAGTTTAAACACCTTAATTATCAAACTTTTAATTTTTTCATACAAACAAAATATGAGTGCGTTCAGAAATTTGAAATTTAACGGTAAAAAGTAACGGATGTGTTTAGAAATTTAAATTTTTTTCTAGCGGAAAAATTAGAATTTCAGAAAACCGTTAAATCGTAAGAATATTTTTTGCATTGCATGTTATGAAATTCGATTTTAATGTATAAACTTTAAGAGAAAGTAAGGGTTTTGATCATTAATTTTAGAAAAGGAGTTTTGATCATTAACTTTAAACTTTTTGTAGTAATATTATGATTAGAGAAATAGCAATAGAGTTTTAAAACTTGTCCATCTTTTCTATTAAATCAATTGCTAATTGCTGCGTCAAAAATGCGCTAAAGTCCCTCGATATAAAACACGAGGACTTTTGTAATTTTTTTAAAATCAGTTCCAAATAAATTTTAAGCTTTAAAAAGTAAAATTTCAATAAATTTTTAAAATCGATTTTTATACGAAAATAAGAAGCCATAGGAAGTGATAAAGAAAAAATTATAAATCCATTTTGTGATATAATCGTTTTATCGACTATTCAAATGACATAAATCAACATTGATTTATGATTCTTCTTATTCAATCTGATATATTTATTAATGTAGGATATAGTCTGTCTGAACTTTAAATAATGTCATGTTTTGAAGATTTTTTGTGGGTTTTCTTCTTGTTATGTTAAAAACTTACATGCCGCTTACTATGGAAGATTTAGAGTAGAATTTCGTTTTGTTGGATTTTTTCCTAAATTTGGTTTTAGAGCTAATGAGAATTGACATTTAAATATTGAATGATTAGCAATTGCAAATTATTTATATTAAGGTTCCTCATAATTTTTAACAACATCATCAAATTAAATGCAATAATGCTCAAATCCACATCGAAAAACTTTACTATAAATCCTTAAAAACAGCATGAAAAAAATCCAACATAAAAGAAATTAGCAAAAATCGAGTCATCGAAAATTTCTCCTCAAAGAAAGAAAAAAAATCCAAAATGTCAAAACCTGAACCAACCTTAACATTTCAACTCTCAATTTTATGCCAAAACATCATTTTTAATGTGCCAAATTAACATTTAAATTCCAACTTATCACTGAATAATTATTATTATTTATTGAATGGACATCTCTTCATTTACATCGATTGCCACTTATTTCTCTAACCAATGTGTATGTATCTTCGATCACGACGTAGTAGATGACGATGATGAAAATATTTATGAGCTATTAGGTTGTATATTTGTAACATTTTTATTAAATAGAGTTGTAAGCTGTTTGTGCCTCCTATGACTAACTTATTTATGGAAGATTACAAAATTTTCACTTCTTCTTTTTTTTTCATTTATTTTTTTGCAATCGTTGGCGCTTGCTGACTATTTACAGCCATTGCAACGAGGAATAGAATTAAAAGACAAATGAAGATGACAACATTTTTTTCTCTTTCGTGAATCTCCGCTGTTAATAAGATAACTGAAGTTTGTGGGACTTCTGCATGATTTTTTTTTTTTTTTTTTTTGCGAAAGAAGCTTAAAAAAGTTTTAATTAATTTAAGTCAGCAAATGAAAAGAAAAATTGACAGCGATTGTGAAAAAGTAATTCTTTTGCAACCATTAACACGTAAATATCAAGTAGCTTTGCTTTATTGACCCAAAGGATTGGCAAAACAAAATATAAATAAAATTATTAGTCTCATAACAAGCGCTGCAGGGTATTTAAAACATAAATTTTCAAAAATACAAAATACATATTTTTGAGTGTCAATTTCTCCTATGGGGTTTGGTGGAAGTGACGTCAATCTATTTTACAAACTATAATTTGAATTTGGAATGGCTTAAAATTTAAGTCTCAGTAAGATACTCGACCTTTTAACAATTAGACGTCATTAACGTACAACCCCCATTTCTAAATAGCTTCATTTTTATTTTTTTAAAAGCTGCTAACACGCAAGGTCGTCTGACCGTCTCCAATGTTATTATTGCCATTGTCATCATCATTAAAATCGCTCAGCAAAAACAAAAGACACAGAAAGAGAGAAGTTGAAATGAAAATATTTGAACACACGATTATGATTGAGAGGATTGCTTTTTTAACGCCTGACGATTTTTAAGTTCAATATTTGTAGAATGATTTTATTTTTTTGCTCGGGGGAAAATAAGAAGTTGAAGCTTTTTTCAAAAACTACGTAATTATTTGAGTCAATATTTAAGAAAGATTTTAATATGCTTAAATAAGACAGTAAAGTGAAAAGTGTGCGAATTTGATGACTCAATTGCTTAAAATAGATTTACTGACATTTTGTAGCTTAACTTTCTAATCAATTTCAAAAATACTCAATTCTAACCTCAAATTTCTATCTTATCATCTCATTATAGAACGGTTTCTGCCAGCCATCAGAAGTTTGTTGCCAATTCTCACAAAGCAAATCATCAAATCTCATCTTAGACAGTGACTTTGCCGCAGCTGCTCAATCAACTTCTGAAGTTCTCACAAAGGAAGGATATGTTGTTAATGTTCCAAGCAATCAATACTTGCCAGCACGTCCAGAAACAGAATATAATCCAGACGCATCAAATCAAGATCCATCGAAACTTAAGCCAACAACTTCTGCACCAAGATGTACAAACGGAGCTCCAAATTATCCAGATTGTTGCACAAATGGAGGATATGGTAAGGATCTTCTGATTTTGATCAAATAAGGCATGCTTAATTTTGTAAATTTTAGGTCCATACTGTTGTACAAATGGAGTTACAAACAATCAATATTGTTGCACAAATGGAGCTCAAAATCCATCATGCTCATTTAACGATGAACAACCAACAATTGCGCCACAGCCAAGACCCACACCCGGCCCTCAGCCAAGACCCACTCCCGCACAGCCAAGACCCACACCCGGTCCACAACCAGTTCCAACACAAAAACCATACCAGCCACAGCCCACCCCAGCTCCCCAACCAAGGCCCACACAAAAGCCATATCAGCCTCAGCCATCTCCAGCCCCTCAACCGAGACCAACACAAAAACCTTATCAGCCACAGCCCACACCCGCACCTCAGCCAAGACCCACACCAGCACCTCAGCCAAGACCCACACAACGTCCATATCAACCAAATCCAAGTGTAAATGTTCAAGACGAAGCTATCTTCTTTCCCGTTGCTTGCGCTGCTGCCATGAATTGTACAGCTGCTGAATTCTGTGATGCAAATGGAAGAATCGCAAAGACACAACAAGATACAAGCAATTTAATGAGAGTACCAATGACTGATTGCTTGATTGGAGGACCAGGTGGACAACCAGGAAAATGTTGCATTGATCCAGACTACACTGATCCATGGCCAACTGGCAGAACTGGTCAATATGTTGCTGATGAACTAAATGCTGTTTTCGATGATGGATCATACAGACCAAATGGACAAGGACAAAGAAAACGTCAAGTACAAAATCGTGGACAAGTTGCTGCCAATTCTGATCAAGTTGTTACTAGAGTTGCACCACCAAAGAGAAATATCGCAAGACGACAAAATACAATTCAACAAGGTAATCTAGTAGCTAGTGAGAACAAAAATTTTCCACAAATTGTCGCTGCACCAAAAACACAAGTGTCAGATGAAGCTAAATGTGGACTTAGAAATTTGGTAAGTTTAAAGTTGCTTTTGAAATTTTGATTTGTTTGAGATGTTAATAATGATATGTAATTACAGGGAACACGTCCAAGAGGTAAAGCTCCATTAGGTACAGGATTCGGTGAGTTCACATGGGTAGCTATGGTTATTTTGGAATCAAAGAAAGCTCTTCTTTGTGGTGGTGCCATTATTCACAAAAATATTGTTGTCACATCTGCAAACTGCGTTAATGGGTAAGTATTCCACTTAATATGGATCCTCTAGTCAAAAATTGACATTTAACATAATCAAAATTAATAATTAACTCTCATCTTAGACAACGACACAACGACGTCCTCATCAAGGCTGGTGAATGGAGATTAGGTAGCGACGAAGAACCAAAAGGATTCCAAATTGTCCGTGTCCAAAGAATCATCTTCCATCCAGAATTCAAACCAAATACATTGCAAAATGACATTGCATTGCTTTATTTGGAAAATGATATTAAATGGGATGACACACATATCCAACCAATCTGCTTAGACGAAAGTGATGCTGAAGTTAAATCAACTGACGAATGTGTGACAACTGGATGGGGCAAGGAGGTCTTGAAAGGTTTGTTGGTGTTTAAATGAGTCTTGAAAGGATTTATTGATGAAATTTTCAATTTTTAGTTCATCTTGGAAATGCTCTCATGCAACACGTCAAAGTCTCAGTCCTCCCACAAGCCGACTGTCAATCTCAACTTCAATCAACAAAATTAGGATACTCAAATTCAGTACTTTGTGGTGTAACACAATACGATGCATGTCAAGTCGATAATGGAAGCGCCCTCGCCTGTACTGACGGTTCAGGACATTATGTATTGAAGGGTATCTACTCAGCAGAGACAGCCTGTGAGAATCCAAATCAAATTGTCGCATTCACACGAACAGATCTTCAATGGATCACATCAGTGATTAGAAATCCAACACAAGCAACTCGATCATGAAGAACGAATTTAATTCCTTAAACTTTCTTCTATTATTGATTTATTAATTTTTCCCCTACCAACTAGTTTCTAGTTTACTAGTATCGACTTAGGATATTTCGAAAAAAATTGAAGACAAAATTATTTGAACATACATACACACATACACATGCATGTATTATTTTTTCATAAATTTATCATATACTCGCACATAACTACACATGATGTCCCCCCTGATCCATTTTAATATAAGTTATGTATGTTTCTTCAACTTACGACTTTTAGTTTTGGGAATATGGCAATTAGGATGCATAAAGATGAGGACGGTTTGAGATGATTCTCTAGCTAAGCTAGTCTGCCACTTCAAAAGCTTCACCATCTTTACCATCCTCGCAAAATTTTTGAAAACTCCCCCAACCCCAAAATCTATTTTTGTATTAAAAATTGTAATTTTTATGCACAAAATGAATTGAATCGTTGATATTATGCTTAATTGTACTTATTATTATTACCCATTACGTACTTTTTATCATTGTTTTTAAGAACCATTAATTTTACTTTAAAATTAGAAGAAACCCACTTTGTGCTCTTTAAATCCTTAGACTAGATGAAAATTTATAATTTAGTGATGATCACCCTTTTTTTCTTAGCAGTGCCTAAATGTCATGTATGAGAGACAAAATTGACGGAAATTTTGTCAATGAGGTTATGCTTTCTTTTTGAGCTCTAGATAGGCTTGAATTGACTTTTATCAATTATTTTATACAATATAAAGTCATAAATTTTGTGAATTTTACTTGCGCTAAAATTTAGATTTTTTTTTTTTTGGTGTTTCGAGTTACCATTTCCAAGTGCTATCAAGAGTCATAAGAAAATGTGTCTCATTGAATTTGTCCGTCATTATTTGAATTTATTTTCACATACCTTAAATTCTCATTCATCCTTTGTAAGTTTTAATAAAAATATGAATTTTTTGTGCTACATAAATGATCAAAATTGTATCAAAAAATTCACAAATTTTACAATTTCAACCATTATGACCACGGAACTCAAAAAAAAAATTTTTTTGAAGACTAAGGTGACTTAATCCTTAATTACAAAGTAATTTTGAGTTAATCGAATTAGTTGTGAAACATTTTGATGTATTTTGATCATTAATCATTAATATTGTTTAAATACACAATCATGCTGAATTGTCTTTTACTTATACGAAAAAAACTGATGTATTTATTAAGTTTGATTGAAATCACAATTGTAGAAATTTAAAGAGAAAAAGAAAAAGAAATAAAAAAATCTTTACACTGAAATTTGGCTAATGATTTTATGAATTTATTGTTAAAGTTAAAGTTAAAGTTGAAGAGATTTTAAGAATCTTTGAATCTTTGAAAAACTTTGAACCTGAAATTTTTGAATTTTTGAACTTGAAGAATTTTATGTCTGATTTCGCCAGAAAAAAATAAGAAGAAAAGGATCACAAAAACCACAACCAAATTAAAGTATAACAGCAATTTTTATTAGGTTCCAATACATAAAACTTTCAAATAATCAATGATCCCAAAAGTTATTTCTCCTAGACACCAAGTTATGATCGTCAAACTCTTTCCAAGGAAAAATATGAAAATTTTTAGGGCAGGTTGAAGTAAAACGCTTGTAAGGATGAAGATATACTTGAAAGCTACGAGTGCTGTGCCTGAAAAAAAGCAGTTTTTCAGATTTTAGTGCCGAAAAGTTTTAATTTTTCAGAGATTTTTTTAGAGAATACAGGACATTTTCAGGTTAGCGTATGACACATGCATGCTGAAAAAACAGGATCAATGGTATTTAACCATCTTTCATAAACAATTTTTATGCTCTTTTGCAATTTTATTAAATTTCCAAAACTCACCAAGTAATGAAAACAGAATCAAAATCAACGACAAAGAAGCTATTTCAAGAAATCTGACTACAATTACTTCAAATCCCATTTTAAAATACTTTTCTGCTTTAAAATCTTCAAGAAATTTAGAAAAATGAAATTTTACAGTAAAATTTTGACAACTTTTCTTGTAATTTATGAAAATGAACTGAAATTTTTGATCATTAAAAAAAGTAAACCGTTACTGCGATCATTTGAATTTATTTTCTTGTTTTACGCAACGCAAAACGTAAACAAAAAATTTTAACAGTGTAGAATTTATACAGGTGCAAAAATCAAGCTAAATTGCTAAATTTTAAGTAAAGTCAATTAGTAGATTCAATTGAAAAAGTTTCAATTATTAAAGTTAACAAATGTCTGGTGATTTGTCTATCATAAAAGTTATTAATTCCATCAATTTTCATTCAAAAACAATTTAATTGAATTTCAATGCTTACGTCAGAAAATCTTTGAATGTATTTGTGTTAAAGCAACATCAAGCAAAACATTACGAACGGAGTAAAAACATTTTGTACAACTTTTTGTTGTGTCAGTTCTCAACTTTTCTTCTGTGATCTTAAAAGCAAAAAAGTGAATTTCTGTAAAATAATTATTTTTAAATGCATTTCTATTAATTTAAGTGAAACTTTCCAATAAAAATCTTATAAATGACTACATCCAGTGCTCCTTAAATTGAAGTTAATCTTCCTAAAAAGTCATTTAATTGCCTAAAAATGCAAAATTTTGAAATTAGTGATGTAAATTTCGATGACCGTAAAAAGAAATACGACATGAATGCCATTCATTTCCAAAAAACAATGGCTGAAATTTCAAAGTTGAGATCAAAGTCACTTTTATTCGATATTGTAATCAAATCAGGAGATAAAAGTTTTCAGGTGAGGATTGATAATCAATAGGAAGTACTAAAAAGTGTTAATGTAGGTCATGAAATGAGAGTGAACGACTGTGACTTGATTCAATGACCTCATAAAGAAATGTGTGTATATGTATAATGTAAGCAAATCAGTTACTTGCTGTGCTGCTTTGCATTACTTGCCATTGTTATTGTTGAGTAAATTTTTTCAACTTTTTTTTAATGCTGTGGTAAATGAAATGAAAAAGTGATTATTTTATTGCTGGTGCTGCTGCCACAAACTGTTTATGGAATTTATGTCTGAACTCTTTTTTTTTGGTGGATCTTTATGTGAATAACGAACAAAAGACAGCTGTTTGGGATGACTGAAATGACGGAATTATGAAATTTTGAATTTCTAAAGATATTAAAATGTTTGCAATAACTTGCGGCTAAATGCAATTTGTTTTGGAGAAGTATTGTAAAATGTAGGGCATTTCGTGTAGCTTAATGTGGATGGAAAAAAGTGATCATGCAATTTTTATGAGCATGGAATTTTAAATGTTACAGGAGATTTTATAGTCATAAAAATAAAATTTAGTAAATATATTGCATCCAAATGTATCCGTAATTGAAAATTTGATAAATTTAGTATGGTATTCTAGGTTCAAATCCTTGATGTACTACTAAGGGGCTATTCACTGATGACGTCCATCAAAATCTTGGATTTTTAGACTCCCCTCCCCTCCTCTGTCACAAAATCTTCATTTTAAAAAAATTCTATTGTTTAAAACTGCCACACAGCTCCAGACCCCCTCCCCCCCTCTAAAAGTGGACATCATAAGTGACCCCTATTTAATAAAGTTGATTTTAATTTGTCTAAAAAAATGTAGATTAAGTTTTGATAGAAGATTGACCAATTTTTGAGAATTCTTTAAATTTGAATATTTTGTCAAATTGACCGTCTTATTAAATTTGAAAAAATTCGAAGCCAATTTACACATTAATCCATGCTCCATAAAAATAATCTCCAAAACTAATTCCCCCTTCCAAATCTCATTTCAGGCTCACAAATTAGTTCTTTGTGCATGCAGCGACTACTTTCGAGCAATGTTTACAACAAATGGCAAAATCCTTGAGCTTGAAAAGTCTGAAATCCAAATCGATGGCATCTCAGCTGTTGGAATTGAAAACGTACTGAATTTTATTTATACTGCCAAGTTAGAATTATCATTAATGAATGTCCAAGAAGTCCTATCAGCTGCAAATTATTTCCAACTACCAACTGTGATTGACGCTTGCCTAAATTTCCTCGAAGGTGAACTTGATACTGAAAATTGCATCGATATGCTCATCATTGCTGAAAATTATTCGCTGATTTCATTACGTGATAAAATTTTGAAGTTCATTTGTGCTCACATTTCGGAGATTTCTAAAAGTGATGAGTTTTTGAGACTCCAAGACAATCAAATTGAGCAATTATTGTCATGTGATCTTCCTGTTGATTGCGCTGAAGCGGAAATTCTTCGAATAACATTAAGTTGGTTGATTAAGTGCGGAAATGATTTGAAAAATTTGACGAGAATATTGAGGAATATAAATTTTAAAGAAATTCCAGTTAATGAAGCTGAGAAAGTCATGAAATCATTAGAAATTAAAAGATCTGACCAGCTATATACTGCCGTATGGAGTCAAACAATTCCCTTTCAAAGCACATCAAAATCATCAAATGACAATAAATTACTCAATAATCGTGGAATGGAATTGGCAATAATTAAAATTGGTGGATTTGAAATGACTGGCATCACAAATGAAATTACTTATTCATTTCCATCCAACGACTCATCATCATCATCATCATTGCCATCAATTCAAGAGCCATGGAGATACTTAACAGAAATACCACACATTAAGCAGGGATCATATGGAATATCAGTATTAAATAATTGCATTTATGTGATTGGTGGCAGTTACGATATAAATTTAGACAATGAAGATGTGCATCCATTTGGTTTCAAGTACAATCCACTTACATCCGAATGGAGTACAATTAAGCCAATGAACTACGATCGATGTCGATTCTCATTGAATGTCATTGAGGGATCACTCATCGCCGTTGGTGGACATTCAGAAGGTCTTTTTCAACGACATTTGGAGAATAATGAAGGTCAAAATGTGGCAACGGCTGAACGATATGATGTGAATACTGATAGTTGGACAATACTTACATCCTTACCTGAATATCGTTCACAACATGCTGGTGTTAGTTATGAGCAATTTTTATACATATCAGGTGGAATTGATCATTATGGAAATGTCCTCGAGTCATTTTATCAATATGACAACAGTACAGATAGGTGGACAAAAATCTGCAATTTGACGCCACGTGCTGATCACGTAATGTTGCGTGTTGATAAAAAGATTTACATTTGTGGTGGTTGGAATGAGATTGATGGACAGAGACGATTAGTCTCAGCTATTGATTGTTATGACATCAAAACATCAACTATAAGTACAATTACGAATATACACACGCCACGATTTCATGCTGGAATCACGCTGATCAATAATAAAATTTATGTCATTGGGGGATTTGCGACGGATGGTGAGTTTGTCTTGCAATTTGCTTTTACTTCTGTTGTTTATTTGTGATTTATGTTTGGGATTGGGAAAGTTTAATTTTTTTTTTTTGGTTGGGGAGTTGACAAATTGGTGAATCAAATTTTTTAATTGTTACTTACTGTGAGTAGCATGAAATTAGGAAATTAAAGTTGACAGTCGTGTGGTTTTTGTAGCTTTTTTTGGTGGTACACAGGTTAGCATGAAATTTCTTGGTGGCAATTTGATTTAAACTTTTAGTTTCTTGTCAAAACTAAGTTAAGAAAGGTTGTTTAGAGTCAAGAGAATAGATTTGTAGCCTATAACAAGGATAGTGTAGCTATGTGAATTAAAAACTAAAGATTTGCGAACTTTAATCTTCCAATCTTGATTTCTGGTGATTTTTCATCTCTAATGATCAGAAAACTAGATTTGAACCCTTGAACTCAAATATTTCTATACTTTAAGACACAAAACTAAACTCCAAATTTATTCCACAGACATTTTCCGGCACACAGCAACAAAAATCGAAATTTATGACATAGTTGAAGATAAATGGTACTTCCCGAAAATATCATATCCAAAGCATATTTGGGAGCATTCACTAACCACAATCTACATACCGAAAGAAGTTGGAATTAAGTAAATTATAACGGCGATTTTGTTTTGGATTGAAATCAATAAGCATAATCAATAGCAATTAACACTTTTATTTCATATGAGAAGAGAGAAAAAAAGCTGTTTCTTATTTTAACAAACTGTGAATCTTCATTATAATTTCTTATGAACGTACAAAGCATTGACCTTCAAAAACCTCTCCGTGGAAACTCTAATTGGAACATGATTATTTATAAGATCATTGCGGAAGTGAATCGTGACGCCTTTATTCCTTTGAGAAGCGACAAACATTTGTTCCATGATGACCTTTATGGATCGATAAAAATATCGACTTAATATTTGTAAGACTTAACGAGAACTGTTAAACTATCCAGTGAATTTAATACTTTACTATAACTTTGTGATTTACCTTTAAAATATTTTTTTTTATTATTGATATTACTTGTAAAGTAACTGATCTGTCTGTGCATACTTTAATTATAATTTATGTGTTAACGAGTTCTGATTTATGAATTAAGGAAGGCAATTTTGTAATTTTATGTCGAAGTTTTTTAATGATTATCTGGAATAGAAATGCTCTTTATATTCACATGTTTATGAGTAGATTGACCTATTACTTAGTTAAAATAACATCTACATCCTGGTTTCTTGGCCAACTTTACCTGCAATACAAATTATTCACTCCAGCAATATAATTTGTGTTGACATTTCATACTTAATAATATCCAATCAACATATTTCATATTAAATGGAATAATAATCAAGACGCAATTGATATCCTAGTAGAAATTGATCCACATATTCATCAACCTATAGAATCGAGTATGTTATTACAAAACTGATAATTAAATCTTGTTGTTGAGCTAGAAACAACGCGTTGTGAATGAGAACTCGTTAGTCATAATAATTTTCAA
The DNA here is from genome assembly GCA_026123125.1 of Chironomus striatipennis. NCBI lineage: Eukaryota > Metazoa > Arthropoda > Insecta > Diptera > Chironomidae > Chironomus > Chironomus striatipennis. The sequence continues at coordinate 30,867,466 of CM047394.1, forward strand.
TGAAAATGATCGAAGATAATTGCCGTAATCGTACTTATTGTAGTTACATTGTAGTTGAATAAGAATGCAAGAAGAATTTTTTATATATATTTTTGGGGGCGTTTGTAAATGATGTTTGGAAACATATTTTTTCTTTTGAGATTACAAGTTTTTGATACACAATTTCAAATTAAAGCATTTATTTCCTTGAAAAGTTTGACATCACTTATGAACAACCCCTCTTAGAATTAACTGTAATAAAAAAGAGATATTTATTTATGATATAATTGTCAGTAGCTTTGGACTGTCATGTTTATTAGACTGGATTGTTAGACTCTTGAACCTTAAGTTGAATTTAATCAATTCTTTTTATGCTTAATGACTTTTATTGTTACTAAAATACATTAGAACTAGAAGATACATGAGTAAGATGAGAGAAGGTAAGTATCTTTAAATTTTTGGATGGTCATATTTTGGATAATATTTTTTTATTTTGTCTGGCAGTCTGTTCCATTGTATATTAGTAAATCTTTCCTACTTTTCATTTTTTCCAGGCAATCAATCAAAATAAATAAAAATATTTGCCAGCAACGGAAACCTAATTTCATGAAGTATTTGAAATAAAACTTGAGGACTCGAACCTTCAAAAATTTCAATTTTGATTCAATATTCTTTATTATCATAAACTTAATAGCTACTTAAACATTTGTATACATCTCACTCATTTCAATAACACTGTCAACGCCTTTTTCAAACTTATGAACCCTCAACTGATGCTTTCTCCTTCCACCACATGTCTTAAACACCATTTCACATTGTCCACAAGGATATTTTGTTGTTGCCACATTATGAACCCTCGAATGGATGTAAAGTAGCTTCTTTTTCTTGAATTTAAGTTGGCATGTCGTGCACTGAAAGACAGGACCATTATAATGAATGAAGGAATGATTTCTCAATTCCTGTCGTCTTGTAAATGTTCTGTCACATTCTGTGCATGGATAGATTATTCCTCTATTCTTAGCTTCATGAACTTGTTCTTTATGTTTTTCTAATTGCTTCTCGTATCTAAATGCCTTCCCACAATGGCAATGATGGTTCCTCTCATTGTATTTATTGCCATGTTGAATATCCATGTGCAACTTTAAATGCTTCATTTGTAAAATTTTTGGACACATTTCACATTTTATGAATATTTTTATTGGATTGTGAGTTTCTTCGTGCTGCTTCAAAATTGACATCTTCTTGAAGCTTTTACCACAAACTGAGCATGTGAATTTTTTCTCTTCCTTATGTGATATTGATAAATGATATTCCAGCGCTGTCTTTGTTCTATAAAATTTCCCACAATGGTCACAAATAATTTTTGGAGAATTATGAAGCGCCATGTGTGCCTTAATCCTTTCAGAACTAAAAACTCTTTTACAAAATTCACATTTAACTGAGAATTTGCTGTATTCGACAGTTCCATAAGCTCCTCTGCCATGAAGTTTCATCGAATGAGTGTGTAGGTTTTTCATGCTCTTAAAAGTCTCCCAACAGGTTTTACATTTGTGCCTAACTGAGGAAATATGAAGTCGAATGTGAGACAAAAGTTTACATTTAATTTGGAATGTCAGTCCACAAATGTCACATTCATATTGTGATGCTGAGTCAGGTTTGATGATTCTTGTTGTCTTTTTCTTGATGTAATTTCTTTTTGGGGTGTCTTTTGGCTGTGTCGTGTCTTCAGGTTGAGATTCGGGGTTTTCTGGATTATCAATGTCTCCTTCAGACTGAACAACAGTTTCACTTTTGTCAACCTTTGAAGCTTCCAATGCCAATTTCTTCTTTTGTTCCTCATCTTTTGTAGGAACAACGACCGACCTTGAATAATCCTTAGTTATATTAATCAATTGCTGTCTCGCAATTTCTGCAACTTCCTGATTTAATTTCTCACTTTCATCTTCTTGCATCTTTACTTTACATCTTCCTTTCTTTAAATGCTTATTCAAATTTGATTTGTACTTGAAAGTTTGATTACATCCACTACACACAAAGCTTGTTGCTTCATGCTTCTGCATGTGAATATTCAACAGCTTTTTCTTCTTGAAAATTTGATTGCAGTCAAGGCAAGTGTGAATTGTACCATTGTAATGAATAAAGCTGTGAATTCTCAGTTCCTCCTTCATCTCAAAGCCGGCGGCACATTCAGTGCATTTGAAAATTTTCTGATTCTCTTTTTGGTCTTTATGGAGAAGTTGTTGATGGGAATCTCGGGTTGTTGTGTTGGCGAAGAGTCTTGTACAGTCTGAAATTGGATTAGAATATCAAGTTTGAGTAATTTAATTTGGAAAGTCAACGAACTTACATTTGCATTGAATTGTCATTGCTTCCTCGTGTATTGCTTTTATGTGGTTCTGCAGCAATCTTCTATATTTGAAAATTTGTCCACACAAGTCACATTGATGCTGTTGGAAGTGAGTTCTTAGATGCTTTCTCATTGATTGATCAGTCTTGTATTCCTTATTACAAACTTCACATTTTATTCTGTAATATTTGCGATGATTGAACATATGAAGTCGCAGTGAGTCTTTTGTATTGAATATTTTTCCATCAAAATCACAAATGAATTGTTTTGGCTGATGGATTGTGTTCATATGCTTTGTGAAATGTGCTTCACTAGAAAGCTGCTTCTTGCATATTGTGCATTCAAATTGGGATCTTTTCTTAATTGGTTTCGGCATATTTTTGTAGATTTTTTGAATAATTATTCAATTTTTTGATTTTTGAGATTTTAAACCCTAATTTAGTTTTCCATGCACTAAATAGTGGTCAATTTTAATCATTATTGAATTGTTTTAAGTTCTTAATTATTGAAAATTTTGCAAAACTTCCAGTTCAAAATGTGCATTGTTTTGTAAACAAAAACAAAAACATTGAAAATTTACACAATTTTTTATTACACTTTCTTAACGAGCATAAAAGTATTAAACCTTCAGTCCTTAACTTTCAAATTATTTAAAAATTTCATTCAAAAATTGAGTTATAATATTTTATTTTCCAAATTCTTTTAAAAATTTATCACAAAAACATTGAGCCGTAAACAAACAAAACGATCGACCATATAATTCTTAGTACAAGTTCGAAAATTTTTGTTTATATTAGAAAGTTCATTTAAATTTAAAAAATCCGTTATAAAAATTTCATCACTAGAAAATTCAAATTCAAGTCACATGTGGCTTAAAACTGATGAATACCTTGGCATTGAAATCTGGGGTATTTTTAATTTGCATTGTTTATTTTAATTGTTCAATATGTCAGATACGATTTGATTTAATTTCATGGATCAAATTGTAACGGATTATTCAATTAATGTACCATGACATTTTTAATATACTGTTAATTATTTGTGTCGTCGATCTTCAGAGAATCTATTGTTAGATTTTTTGTGAGATTTTGATGAAAAGATGTCATTTAGATTGAAATATTTTTTTCTAAAAGTTTGTTCCTGAATAGGTCAACTCAATAGTTTACCGTTGCAAATTTTACAAAAGTCATGCGATTAAACGTGCCACAAATTATTAAAAGGTAAATAAAAAAGTGCTAAAATGCTGTATCATTTTGACCAAAACAAATAAAACCGTAAGCCTATAGAATATTGAATGTGCTATGCCTGAAGTTGAAAGGCCTTTTGTTCGATTAGCCATCAGATTAAGCTGAATTTTGTTTATTACGTTTTCTTATTATTCTTATTTATTTGACCTGTATTCTATAGACTATGCCTTAAAGATTAATCTTTTTATATTGTGTTGAAAAGTGTGAAAAGAAATATTAAAAGTTTAAATGGGGTATGATCATAAATGATGTCAAAACTTTGAATGATAAAGAAGGATCTGCAATTATAATAATAAAAAAGCTTGAAAAAAAAAACTGAAATAGCTTTATTTATGTGCAGGTGGTCCTCGCTTTAAACAGATTCGATTTGAATTGTTTTGATTTGAAAAACCAAAGATTTCTTATGTAAAAATTCAAATTTTCATTTTTAATGGTCATTTTTGTATGAAAGTAAAAGAGATACTTTATTTCAAAATTGGGATGTTTGTAATTTTGTTACAACTCTATGAATCTTAATTTGTTTTTGTATGAAAAATCTATTTTAGAATGGATGTCACCTATAAGGGCGTTTCCACAGATCGAAAATTTCAAAAAATCGACTTTAAATGAAAAATTCTCTTACTAGAGCTATCTAGACGATCAAAATAATAATTTTTGTCATGTAGAACGTTGAGTTCTATCTATTTGTCCTTTAATCTTGTTTATAAGTGCATACATTTGTGAATAATTTCGATTTTTGCGAGCGTTACTTGGTAAGAAAAAGTTGAATTTAATTTTTTGCAAAGTAACGCTAATAATTTCCTAATTAATGCGTTTGGAAGGAAGATAATGAGACAAATGAGTAGAATTCATTGTTTTACTCATGAATAACTAGTCATTGCATCGTCTAGATATCTTAATTTAGAGAAAATTGATTTTTGACCAAAATTTTTGAAGAAACACATCCGTGGAAGTTCCCATAAACAAACTTTTTAAATATCTTGAAAAGTTCTCACAATTTTTAACGTTTTTAAGAGCGGAAAACGTTTTGTTCAAAATTTTTATTTTTTATCCATTTTTAATTCCAAGCACTCTTAATTCTGTTACAATATATGAACGAACGCTTCAATTTGATTCTAAAAATTGCTTTCAAAATTCCAAATAGGAGCATGGTTACAGTAAATAAGTAATTAAGTGAGTACCAAAGCTTTTACAATCAAAACCCAATTAAGTAATTATTTCATTAAAAATCAAATATTTTTAAATTATTTGCATAAAATATTCAAATTTATACAACTCATCTCTAACTATTCGTTTTTAAGTCTATCTACAAGCATTCACATACCTTTTTTGCTGAACTAAACAATACATTGTCATATAATTGCTATAAAACTTTTATGATCACGAAGAACTTCTCGCAGCATCCTTCCACATTATAAAATAAAAATAAAAAAAAAAACTCTCCAAAACGTGTACTCTTGCATCTCGAGAGATAAACCAAAACATGCTTTACATTTCTTTATCCAATTAGCATTAACATGAAGATGAGAATGTAAAAGAAGTTGTGAGTATAACGAGAGAGATGTGAAACAGAAAAAAAATCAATTGGATGTATACAATTTTATTTTATAGGAGGAGAGCCGTAATGAACAGTTAGAATGCTTCTTGTCTCGCATTTTAGCATAAAAAGTCTATGTAAGTGGACGTCTTTTTTAATTCGTGCTACTCGAAAATGAAGTTTTTTATATTTTTGAATATTTTCGTCGCAATTTCTGTGACTTTATGTGACGATAGTCATGAGAATAAAGTGATTGATAAAGTTGAAGCAAGAACAGAAATAAATACTGTTGAGAACGAGACATCCGAACAAAATCATGTAAGCTCAATGTCACCGACCTCACCGCAACCTACTTTACAGCCAACAAAAAAGAGAAAAATTTTCTACATAAATCAACAGCAAAGTGGAAAATTTAATGTACATTTGGAATTTAATGATGTTAGTCTTGTTGTGATACCAAAAGCAAAAGATCCGCAGTTATCATTATTAAATTTGCTTCTTGAATCAGCTAAAAAGTCGAACGTTAAATCGAATGAGGAGGAAAAGAAAGATGAAATTATAAAAGTTAATGGCCATAATGAAGATGACTATTCGAAGTATAAGATGGATAATTACATACATACATCGACTATTGAACCATCCATAGAATCACGAGCACCATATCATGTGGATATATCAAGTACATTAGCGAGCGTACAACCTGTTCTTAATATTCAACCAAAGTCAAATAATAATGCGCAAATTACGTCTAACATTACGAGAATACCGCTGATGAAAATTCTAAAGCCAATTCCGATTGCAATTCAAGTGCCACAAGTGATTAAGAAAATTGCAAAAAGATCAATCGATACGAGTTTCTTGGGCATTGATAGTAATGTATTAGGTGATACCAACATTCCAGATGAAAGTGAAGATGAACGAGACTTGATAAATACAATTGAGAATAGCGACAATGTTAATGAATTGAGTAATGATCACATTGAGCATTATAAGACTGATTTTGTTCTTTTGGGTGCTGCTGAGAATTGTGGACCTGGAAGAAGGAGAAATTCTTATCAAGTTTGTGTACCAGTGACTGATTAACGTGTCTGATTTATTTATCGATTAGAGGTCGGTTTGGAAGGAGAAATTAAATTATTTAAAAAACTTAGTAATTAAAATCTAAAGCTCAGTATTTAAATTTAATTTTAATAATTTTTTGACGATGAGCTCAATAGCAAAATAGTTTTGAAAAAGTTACGAGGATTAAAACAAAAGCTCAAAAATTTTTTCATACAAAAAGTTTTCAAAAATGTTTTTTACCTGAGAAGTTAGAGGTGAGTAACAAATTGAGTTAGAAAAATTCAAACTATTTGTTTGTGAAGTTAATATATTTTGATAATTATTAATTTGGTATGTACCAAGCATGTAGTTAATCAGGTGCAGTAAATTTGATTAATTTATAATCTACTTAAAATCGAGAAAATTCTGACTTCAAAAAATCAACTGAAATAAATTTTGAAACTTTAGCTTGTAAGAAAAATTATTGGAATTATCTAAAAATTATTAAAAGAAATTTATTTGAAACGAAATTGACCCTTTCATGAAGAATTTATGATCTAATAGAAGCTAATAGATTTTGGAAACATGGGTCAATTTTGATTCGAATTTAATTATATTTATTTGTACTTGAAAGAAATGGAAATAAATTTAAGATTTAAAGAATATTTAAAGATTTTTTTTAAATTATTCGAATTTTTTTAAATTTTTCTAATTTTCAGCAAGGGGTCGTTCGCAAAATTCGTAACGTTTAGGGTGTGCGAGGGGGGAGGGATCTAAGATTTTGTTACGTTCCATATAAATTTTAGCTACAGTTTTTGAACAAACTTCAAAATACTCTAATTCAAGCTTCAAGATATCATCTAACAAAATGTTCATTGACGCATTTAAATCATCCGATAAGTCTAAAGTCTTATCATTGATTTTAAAACCAGCTTTACTTTCTTCCATTTGTCGTTTTATGAAAATTGATAAAAAATACTTGATTCAATCTTATCATTCTTTTTAATGCAGATGCTATTAAATAAATTACTTAATGACGTAAGTATCAAGGTCAAAATTGTTTACATGTCAACAAGGTTGATTTGTCATTTTTGCTCTATCAAATTAACCGCTTGACCGCAAATAAGCCTCTCTTGTCTGCAATAAAACAATTGTCCTTGAATTGATTTTCTGAACAATCATTGCGATCATTGTAAAGGACTTTGACATGAGCTTATTATGGTCAATTGTTTTAAAATCTGTTGATGAAGATCGATGAAACAGTTTTTGATGTGCTAAATATGGAAATGAGTCTTTCGAGTGCCGGTAATTCACAATACGAAAGAAAATGAATTCAGAACTGAAATTTTAAAATTTTGTTATTTTTCGAGTTCAAAAATTTATTTTTTTTTTATTTTCAAAATTTTTATTTAATTTAAAATTTCTCGATACAAATTTCAACCAGCAAAGCCATTTTCTGTACCAATAAATGTAAATACTATTATTTAGTTACGGTAAAGCCATCATGCCACAGTAAAATCTTATAGCAATAATAAATTGATAGTCTTTAATTGATATCGTTGTTTAAAATTATTTGATTTATGAAAATGAAATAAAACAAAAATCGTTTTCATTTAAACTAGATTATGACTTAACTTTGGTATTTTTTCTAGACTAAGGTAATGAAAAAGCTATAAAGCATATTAAAGCAAAGATATGATAAAGGTTTACCTCTCGAATTAATACTAAATACGACAATTGTTTCTAATAAATTAAAATATTATATATGGCAATGTAAATCATCACTCAAAATATAAAAGAAAAATTTAAGGAATGTGGAATTTGTGGGAATTTGAAAATTTAGTTATTAACTTCTACGCGTAAGCGTATAAGTTATTGGTTTTACTTTTGCCCCTTTTTTACTTTTTTCGCATTTTTTGAGAAAACTAAGCATTTTTACCCCATATAACGTGGTCATCAAATTGTCGGAATTTAATTACGCGTCGAATGGTGTAACTCATTTTTCCGGTGGTCCCCTGCACGATTTATGAAAAAAACAAAAATGCTTAAAAAAACGTCATTTTGGTGGACGAGGCCTGCAAGCTTCGAGATTGGATTAATATATTTTGATGAGGTTTTGGTGCCATTTCATTAGGCAAGCAGTGAATCATTCGGGAAACTGGTGCGCTTAGCGTGATTTTGAGGTTAAGTAGGTGTTTAACCTCCAAATTCGAGAGGAAGTTGAAAACACATGTTTTTGAATTCTGATGGTTGGTTAGGTCCAAGGAAGCTGAAATTTGGCATGTAGGTTCCTTGGACATGCCTAAATATGGAACCAACATCATGCCAAGATCCAAGGGGCATGCTACTAAGAAAACCACGTGTTTCTATATAAAAAAGAATACACTTATTTTGATGCTTGATTAGGTCTAGGGAAGCTGAAATTTTGCATGTAGGTTCCTTGGACATGCCTGAATATGGAATCAACATCATACCTAGATCCAAGGGGCATGCTACTAAGAAAACCACGTGTTTCTATAAAAAAGAGAATACACTTATTTTGATGCTTGATTATATCTAGGGAAGCTGAAATTTGGCATGTAGGTTCCTTGGACATGCCTGAATATGGAATCAACATCATACCTAGATCCAAGGGGCATGCTACTAAGAAAACCACGTGTTTCTATAAAAAAGAGAATACACTTATTTTGATGCTTGATTATATCTAGGGAAGCTGAAATTTGGCATGTAGGTTCCTTGGACATGCCTAAATATAGAACCAACATTATGCCAAGATCCAAGGGGCATGCTACTAAGAAAACCACGTGTTTCTATAAAAAAGAGAATACACTTATTTTGATGCTTGATTATATCTAGGGAAGCTGAAATTTGGCATGTAGGTTCCTTGGATATGCCTAAATATGGAATCAACATCATACCAAGATCCGAGGGGCATGCTACTAAGAAAACCACGTGTTTCTATATAAAAAAGAATACACTTATTTTGATGCTTGATTATATCTAGGGAAGCTGAAATTTGGCATGTAGGTTCTTTGGACATGCCTGAATATGGAATCAACATCATACCTAGATCCAAGGGGCATGCTACTAAGAAAACCACGTGTTTCTATATAAAAGAGAATACACTTATTTTGATGCTTGATTAGGTCTAGGGAAGCTGAAATTTGGCATGTAGATTCCTTGGACATGCCTGAATATGGGACCAATATCATACTAAGATCCGAGGGGCACGCTACTAAAAACCACGTGTTTCTTTTAAAAGGTGTAGACTTATTCTGATGCTTGATAAGGTCTAAAGAAGCTGAAATTTGGCATGTAGGTTCGCATGGCTACGTCTGAATATAAAACCTGCACCATCTGGTCTCACGAATAGACTGACCGCGGAGCAGCAGCTGGAGCGAAGTGGAAGTTGCAAAACTATCGAAACTGTAATCTATGATAAGGAAGAGTCTGATCTAACAAAAAGACCAACATATATGAAGCTCTGATCTAATGAATAGTCGAACGAAACGAAGCGAAGCGAAGTGGGTTCACGACACTCTAGCAATCTGCGCCATAATAGTCGAACGGAACGAAGCGAAGCGAAGTAAGGTTCATGCCTTCCTGTAATCTACTAATGTGGTCGAACGGAACGAAGCGAAGCGAAGTGGAGTTCACACCCCCGTAATCTATAAAAGTCGAACGGAAGGAATCGAAGCGAAGTGGAGTTCGACACTCCTGTAATCTATAATAGTCCGAACGGAACGAAGCGAAGCGAAGTGGAGTTCGCACTACTGTAATCTATAATAGTCGAACGGAAGGAATCGAAGCGAAGTGGAGTTCGACACTCCTGTAATCTATAATAGTCGAACGGAACGAAGCGAAGCGAAGTAGCGAGTTCCTCCAGTCCTGTAATCTATAATAGTCGAACGGAACGTAGCGAAGCGAAGTGGAGTTCATTACCTCCTGTAATCTATAGTCGAACGGAACGAAGCGAAGCGAAGTGGAGTTAAACTACTCTCGCAATCTACATCGTAGTCCGAACGGAACGAATCGAAGCGGAAGTGGGTTCGCCAGTCCCTGTAATCTATAATAGTCGAACGGAACGAAGCGAAGCGAAGTGGGTTCGACCTCCTGTAATCTATAATAGTCGAACGGAACGAACCGAAGCGAAGTGGAGTTCGACACTCCTGCCTTAATCTATAATAGTCGAACGGAACGAACCGAAGCGAAGTGGAGTTCGACACTCCTGTAATCTATAGTTAGTCGGAACGGAACGAACCGAAGTGCGTAAGTGGGAGTTCGACACTCCTGTAATCCATAAAAGTCGAACGGAACGAAGCGAAGCGAAGTGGAGTTCGTACTCCTGTAATCTATAATAGTTGAACGGAACGAAGCGAAGCGAGTGGAGTTCGCCAGTCCTGCACCCATAATCTATAATAGTCGAACGGAACGTAGCGAAGCGAAGAGTGGAGTTCATTTCACTCCTGTAATCTATAAAAGTCGAACGGAACGAAGCGAAGCGAAGTGGAGTTCATGCACTCCTGTAATCTATAATAGTCGAACGGAACGAAGCAAAGCGAAGTGGAGTTCGTACTCTGTAATCTATAATAGTCGAACGGAATGAAGCGAAGCGAAGTGGGAGTTCGCCAACCCTGTAATCTATAATGGTCGAACGGAACGTAGCGAAGCGAAGTGGAGTTCGACACTTTTCCTGTAATCTATAATAGTCAGAACGGAACGAAGCGAAGCGAAGTAGAGTTCGAGCACTCCTGTAATCTATAAAGTCAGAACGGAACGAAGCGAAGCGAAGTGGAGTTCTACCGACCTCCTGTAATCTATAAAGTCGAACGGAACATCGCCGAAATTCCTAAATAGGTCCATATTTTCAAGAGGCCGCCTTGGACATTGGCCGCCTGAACCAAGAGGCCACCAAGGACAAGAACTATGCGGACTGGACCGCCGATTTCCAGCCATGATATGGAGATTTTAAGATTAAAAGCTTAACTGATTGCATAAACTGTAATTTTTCAGTAAAAAAATCTATCAGAAAGTAGCGTAGAAGTTCTGCAAAGAAGCTTTCTACGTAAGTCATCATTTTAGAATTTGTTTAAACTTCTTAAAATTTTTTATAGATTTTAAAAATTTTTAAGCATTTCAAAAGTTTTTAAACACTTTAATCAACTTTTGCAGACATTTCTGAAAAGCTTTAAATAATATAAACCATTTTGACTAGAATTTCGCAGTGATTATTTTTTTGTTGGTTGTTTTAATCAAATTTTGCAATATCACTCAAAACAATCTAAATAGTCATTTTAAATTTCATTACACTTGCAAAAAATATTTAATCATTTGTTTACAAAATCATTACCGCATATCTTAATCTCCTGAGAACACTAATTACCCAATTTCATAATGATAAGAGCACTTGAGTTGAAATTCTAGAATTGTTCGGACTACTATCGCTGAAGATTATGTTATCATAAATTGCAGACAGGTGATAAGATTATCACATAATTTTTTTTCCTTTTCAAATTCTAGTTTTTAGCTTGATTATTCCAACAAATAAATATTCACAAATTCCACATTACGCACAAACTCAGCCATAAAAAATTAATTTACTCTTTTTTCGTATTACGCATCGTGACACCAAAGCAAATTCTATTAAAATGCACGCACATTTGTTGAACTACAACCGTACCGTAATGAATATGAGTGATCAACGATAATAACAACATTGAGTATAGGAAAAAGACTTCAAGTCTCGGCATGTAAATTGATCCGAAACAAGCGATTGCCAAGTATGGTGTTATCCAATTAATTGCTTCACATCTTGTATCACTCATTTGTGAGACAATTAATCGACAACATATATTACTAAATATTGTCCCTATGAGTACGTAGACAGCTCTTGGATGATTGTTGACAATATTTGAGGGTGAATAATGAACCCAAATTGTTGAGAGTAACAGAAAGAGTCCGAAAGGAATTAATGGTCTCATGGCTTCAGAAAAGCTTCTCATTTTTCCTGTTTTATCAGCATATGAACGATATATGTTGTAAAAGACAACTGGGATGTTGCCAAGGGCAGTGATATGTAATACGTATTCTGTGGATTAAAATATGTAATTAAGAACTAGCTGGTTTAGATATATAGCAGCACGAACCCATTAAATGTCCACAATGAAGTCCTCCAACCAAAGGAACTGTCCAAATCCAACAACCCCAAATATAAGATGCCAAAAACATCAAAGTACTTCCCCACATAGCAAAATCGTAACCCCACGGAAGGAATAGAACTCCAGTACTGAAATAAATTAATAATTCAAAATTAATGTCTTGAATGTCAATGAAAGCTATAAACGGAAGTGACTTATAAATTGATTTTGAGTCTAAGAATAGATTGAAGTCTATGAATTATTAATAAAGAAATCAAATACTTACTTGTACTTTTCCCAGTGTGATATAAAGAAATTAAGGATGATAGCCAAAAGGACATAATAAAATCTAATTGGTTCCACAGAAAATTGCTCGCCACGTCCAAACACAGAGTATAAACAAATTGGAATCAATGATGCTGAGTATGAATCTAAGCCATGATCAAAAAGTTCACCTAACGGTCCACTCAATTTAATTCGACGTGCTTGCTTGCCATCAATGCCATCTGAAAATATGAACAGTAAAATTATTAGAATTAAAAATTTTGAACAGGATCATCACGTAAACTCACCTAGTGTATAAGCTAGAAAAATATTGATAGCAGCAACAAGCCAAAACCAATTTGGTATAGGCGGTGAGTCATCATCAGTTTGAGCATAAAAGTCCCAATCATAATACGAAAGAATGATTAAATTAGCTGCCGTTAATACAAAACCAACAAATGTCATCAGGTTTGGAGCAATCCATCGTGGAAAGTACTGCATGTGATGATAAATTTTGATATTTTTATGATCAACAAATGATTTTTAATTAGGAATTATTATCAATTTTTATCAGTAGATGACTTTTTTTACCTCGACAATCCAATTCCAAAACGGATGCATAACATATATACTTAGGGGACTTGTATCCCTTGAAGAATACTGGAAAATGTTAAATTAATCATTAGATCAATTTAATCGATTGTAAAGTAAGGACACGAAAGAATTTTTTTGATGATGGAAGTTACACAAACCTTGTATTTGTCAAATCCATTTAAAATTTCCTTTGTTAAATATTCCATTGTATTAATTCTTGTTCTATGTTAGTCACTTAATAAATTAGAAATAAAATTATGAATATTTTAATTAAGCATTTCTATTTTTAAAAAAATAAAAAAAAATATTTAACACTCTAAACCTAGTAATCGGTAAACTTTTCGTTCGATAATGAGGATGTAAAGTTCGAATTGGCGGTTCTCGAAAATTCTGAAATTGTTTTGACCGTTACAAGAAATTATTTTTTAAATATTTTTTTATAATAACGGATTTTTTTAAGAACTTGTTGATAGCAAGTGAAGATAAATTAATTGTTAAATTTAACAAAAAATTGATAAATTGATAATAATTTAAAGTCATTTGATTTTTACACATTTTCTTAATTGAATTTAGTTGAACATTTTTGAGAATTTATCTAGATACAATTTTTTAATTTTTTCGGAAAATTCAGTAGAATAAATTGTCAAAATTTGTTCAGACGAAAAATATATAAATTTGAATCTTTAAAAAAAATATCCAATATGTATGAATTTTCAAATTGTTCAATCTTGAAACTTAAATTTATAAGGCGTCATTTATAAATACTTATTACTTTATAGAGTTGAATAACTTTTGGGTTTTTCCAAGAAAAAATAATTTTTATCCTTTGTTCATTGTTATTGTCATCAAAATTCAATTTATCTTTTAGCATTATTTATAACACGACATGATAACAAGTTATTCCCCGTTTCCCATTCTATTGTGTCAACAAATTGCAATTTTTATTATTTTCCATCTTATGATTTAATTAATTGCTCTCTTGTACATTTTCTCATTTTTTTTTATTTATCAAAAACCTAATCTATTCTCTCATATGCATCTAACCATGACCTTCAAAAATCTGACACAGTTCATAATTTCGTTATCAAAGAAATTTGTTTGAGATTTTATTTACTGTGAATCATTCATTATCGCTGCGATTAATTTTTTACAAATTTTTAAGCGGCATTTTTTAATAAAATGTCTCCTAAATTATGAAGTTTGTTTCTAAACATTTTACTGTTTCATTCAAAATTTCTGTTATTATCACAAAACTAGACTCTTATCATACCTATCCGTTAAACTACCAAAAAAATCTATTCTTTAATCAGAAAATTTATTTTAAAAATTTTTATAAACGATTACTGCACCAATAAAAACAATCATCGTATTTATGACCATTTCTGATAATATCTTTGCTAATTTAATATCAATTGTATTTCCCCATATCAAATTTCCAGCAATATTTAATGCCACAAAATTTCAATAAAAAATTAAAAATTCCCATGGCGTCGTTCACTTATGATATCCAATTTTTAGGGGGGTAGGGGTTCTGAGGCTGTGTGACAGTTTTGAACAATAGAATTTTTTGTATGAAGATTTTGTGACAGAAAGGGGGGTTTAAAAATCCAAGATTTTGATGGACGTCATGAGTGAATGGACCGCATGGACTCTCATATTTCAATTGATTTGCAAGCTTATACCATAAAAAAATCAATATCAGCAGTCAATTGACAATCTCAGAAAGTAGGACTTAATTACTTATTGTATAATCACTTGCACTAATTAATTAAAATCATCTCAATTACAAATTTGTAAATTGATCGCATTTCTCAATTTTAAATATTTTTTTTCTTGTGATTCCTTTTCATTCATCAAAAAACATCAAGCTTGTATAGTAATCAAAAAGTATCACATGTATGGCTTCATAGTCTCTCAATTCTCCGTCTTTTGTTGTTGTTTGACTCTCCGGTGAGTATTATTATTTTTTCTCGTACATTAAATTTCTTTTGTTTTCAGTTCTGCTCAGACACTTGAAGAATTAAAATCTGTGATTATATTTTTGTTAATTGAGTTAATTATAAATTTATTTTAGTGCCGAAAATGGTATTTTCTTGAGATTTTTGGATTAATTAAATTTTGGAGGTCATAATATTCACAAATCAGTCATGGCTGATCCAACAATTCAGACATTTTGGTGAGTAATCAATATACACAAAAAAATATCTTTAATACTCAAAAAATAAATAATTCTTTGTGCCACAGCTGTCACCGGAGTGTTGACAATTCCGCATATTATTTAATGACAGAATTTAATAAACAAAGATTCATCATCATATCAATAATATCATCAATAATTGGAATTTCCGGTTCCATATATCAAATATTTGTAAGAAAAAGTCATCAGGAAGCAACGACACCGAGAAGCCTCATTGGACGTAAAATTATTATTTATCTTGCATATTCTGACATGATTGCATCGATTGGGATTCTCGTGAGATCGGGAATTTGGAGTTTTGTGAAACCAAAGATGCCATATGAAGATGATAGTGTTAGTGTTTTGTCTTGTTCGATTACTTCGGTGAGTCTTTTTATTTGGATTGGATGACAAATGTGTAATTTTGAGAGAGAATGTTGACATAATCGGACTTAACCTTTGTGGCGCTTGCACATCATTTAATTCTATTAGAAATGAGGAAGGAAAAATTAGCATTGTTTTGTAAACAAATATTTTAATTGATAATTTTTGCAATCTGATTCATTTTTCGTGCTGTGATATGGATGATCAAGTTTATCAGTAAGGAAGTAGTCTAGAATGTTTTTTTGTGTCTTAACTTAAAATTTTTAAGAATTCTGCTATTTTGCTGTTTTCATTTAAACTTATTTCAAGTTCCATTCTCAAATTTGACATCATTTATGAACGAACCTACAAAAGCTAATTGGTAATTCCAAAATAAACTCGTTTCAGTCACAATAATTTCGAAATTCTCAAAAGAATCTCTTAATATGCTCAATAATATCCAAAAACTCCGTAAACATCAAAATAATGCATCTTAATACTTAACCTCAAAATCACCTACTACTTTACTAAAATATTTTTCAAATGACTCAAAACAGTTCTATACTCATGATGAGTAACTCATCCTATATAATGTGTCAACAGTATATTCTTTTTCACACATCAACTATCTTTTTATTTATTTTTTTTTTTCCCGCAGGCTTTTATTCAACTTTTCTACACAGCAACTTGGTTATGGACATTTGTATATGCGTATAACATGAGATGTGCCTTAAGGAACAAAACTGTTCAAGTGAGAGACTTACACATCATTGTATGGTCAGTGTCCTTTCTATTGACTGCCATTGGCACAACAAGTCTTTATGTTCCTGATGCAAAGTGAGTATTTTAATGGCAGTTGTTGATTTTTAATGGTGGTTTTGTGGATGTTGTTTAGGGTTAGAGGTTCTCGATAAAAAAAATAATTTAATGGGGTTGTTCATAAATTATGTCAAATTGAATTATGTTATTTTATTAGGTATTTAAATTTTTTAATTTGTTCAAAAAATTAATCATAAAATTTAAACATCATTTTTTAACAACCTATGGATTTTTTGAGTGATTTTAAGACATTTAGCTCATCTTAAATTCCAAATCTAAATGCTTAAAAAATTCAAACAATAAAAAAATCTTCAAATCAACACACTGACCCACAATTCACCTCAAAATCACTAATTTATGCATCATATCCACTGACCATAACATTCATCTTTTTTTTTGTAGCTGCCACGAAATTGAAGACACAACCACCGCACTTTTACGTATTATGCCAAATTATTTCGTCAACTACGGACCAATTGCATTCATTATGATTGCAAATCCAATCATATATTCACAGTGTAGCAAGGAAGTAGATAACCAACTCATTCAACGTTTCGGACAGTACACAAACAATGAGAGACAAATTCATGATTTATTTAAAATTAAATTTTCTCTCATAATCATAATTTTTTACTTTTGCTGGTTCCCAAATGTTATTAATGCCATTCTGATGTGGACGATGTGGCCTCAATTGTCATTTAGAAACACAATTGGACAGATTGTGGTGTTTAATTGGTACATCATTGCTGTCGTTAATCCACTTCAAGCATTCTTTAATGCTTTCATTTATCGGAAGTGGGGTGATAAACTTTTTGGATGTTGTTGGATTAAGGATTTGTTTTTGAGATGTTGGGGATCAGGGAGGGGTGTAAATCATACTACACATGTGATAACTGAAGCAACTCCACTACTACAAAGTACTTCAACAGGATTGAGTGATGTGAGGGTTGAGAATGAAGAGATTGAGACGAGGGAAGTTGATAGAAGGTTTTATAAGTACTCAATTCAATGTCCTTTGGTTTGATTGAGTGGAAGTTTCAAAGATTGCTTACTGACAGCTTTTTGAATAGTTCTTTGCAACTGCTTGACTTTGACGAGGATTCAATATCATGTGAGAGATCAAAACTGCATTCACTGACAAGAACAGTTACGATTCGATCAAAAATGATAAATTTACCAGGTTTTACTGAAAAAAATATCAAAAATTCAAAATATAAATATCAACTAAAAACCAACATCAAAAACTTACAACACTGCTCAATTCCACAACATATAAAATATTCAACTTAATATGTGATCATTTCCAAATTTTCCACAATAAATAATTTTATTTTCACGCAAAATATCAAAAAAAATTGTGT
The DNA here is from genome assembly GCA_026123125.1 of Chironomus striatipennis. Classification (NCBI taxonomy): domain Eukaryota; kingdom Metazoa; phylum Arthropoda; class Insecta; order Diptera; family Chironomidae; genus Chironomus; species Chironomus striatipennis. The sequence goes on from CM047394.1 coordinate 30,885,331, forward strand.
ACCAAAAACTGACATTTGCCGGCGATTTCTCACGTCCAACAGAATGAGAAGTGAAAAACTTTTTCGTCTCACCTTGAAAATTCTGAGTACATTTTGGACATTCTCGCTTTATTAGAACAAAAAAAAATGTATCAACAACTGACGCTCGATTCAGTGAAATTTATTCTTTTAACAATAAGAGTTTATGGTGAAAAATTGTCAGTTGTTGTTGAACTGCTTGTGAATTAAGACATAAATTAGAACTTAAAAAATAATTAAGAATAATAAAGTTGATGTAAAAAAGTGAAGAAAAAAAAATATAAAAATGAAAATTTGGTGGTTTTCTTTGATTTTTATGCTGAGTTTTGTGCTGCATGTGCCAATTAATGGAGATACTTATCATTATCAAGTTATTCGTGTACGTTTGGATATATTTTGATTAATATTTAAATGTGATTTTTTTCAGATTTCTAGGTTAAAATTCAATTGAATCGAAAAAGAATAGATGGATATTTTCCTATAAAAGGCTGTGCCATAATTTTAAATTTTTTTAAAAATTCATATTTAGCCTCGAACTTATTACTTTATAAAGCATATTTGAATGCTGAAAATGAAGGAGAGATGTAATAAGATTCGAACTTAAGACATTTCATTTCTCATACTTATGATAAACACGTTCATGAAAGTTTTATTTGATTATTTAGAAAAATACTTAATTTAAACTATCCATGCTAAAGCTGAATTAGTCTTAAGTTCAAATAATTAAAAAAAATTGTAATTGAATGTTTTCTGCATTATTTGAATATTAGGAAAAAATTCGTTCATTATTTCAAGCTTAAATTTTCTAATTCTGTGATAAGGTTCTTAAAAAAAATTCTGTGATAAACACTTAAAAATTAGTCCGTTTGGAGCATCCTGATTTTTTTAACAATCCAAAATAATTCCTCAAAGAAAATCAATCAGCTATTCCCTAATTTCCCTCCAATTAATAATCATATCATCATTCATTTAAAAACATCAACAAATGACCGAATAACATACACAAAAAATTTAAATAGTGCCAAAAAATGCTTAAGCATGCAATGTCATGCACGCCGAGTCAATGAAAGTTCTCACTTGTTGGTTGTGTTCTGTGACTATGTGTCTATTCACATTACATACATAATTATAATTTTAAACACACATAGTTCGTGCATTTTTACATAAACAAATTTGATGACATTTGCAATAAATTTTTTATTGCTTTTTAATTTTTTCTTTCTTCTTTTTTTTTGTGTGAAATTTATTAGAAAATTTGTCCAACTGGAACGTATCATGATCCAATAAAGGACAAATGTCGAAAAGTTCCTGGTGGTGGAGAAATGATAAAAATAAATCTTGATGCTCGATGTTCTGCTGGATTTTTGGGACTTTTGGCGCATTCAAAAAAATCTCGATATTATTATGTCTGCAAAAGAGATGGAGTGCTGACATGCATGTGTAAACCGACTGAAAATTTCAATAGAATTAAATTGAAGTGCGATGATAAAAGTCATAAGAAAGAAGGATTGGCGCATGAAGTTGTAGATCATATTGTGGATAAATACAAATGTGCAGTTATGAATGGAGAATATGGAACTACAATTTATCCACAAGTCACTCAACCGATGGTAGATGTTGATCATGATAAGGTGAGTTTACCCGAATAGACAAAGAGTACACTCAGAGTACGTTCAACTTTTGGCTGAGTATACTCACTTGAGCATGCTCATTCATACAAAATTTGATCGCACTACTTTACGCATTTGAGCACGTTATTTGAGCATACTCTGAGCATACTCATTGAGTGTACTCAGAGCATACTAATTGCATACAATTGAGCATGCTCATAAGTATACTCATGAGTGTACTCATTAAGCATGCTCATAAGTATACTCTGAGTATACTCAAATAATCGTTCAAAATTTTAAAAAATAAATATTTTTTTTATACTTTTTCACATTTTTGGAATATTTTTTATTAATCTGTAGCATTTGTACTGTTCTAAGATAAATTTTATTTATTAGTAAATCTGAAATGAAACTTAGAAAATTTTTGATTTTACCTGGATTCGAACCCATGACCGCTCTGTTGCTGTTGAGACCTTCACCTTAACCGTTGCGCCACTGCTACTTTTTACCTATATAATAATTTTTGGCAAAAGGCACATATAAATTATTATATATGTAAAATACTCTAAAACAGGTCTCATTATGTCTTATAAGACTTTTAACATGTTTAAAAGTCATAATTCCCAAAAAAAATATTTATATTAATTTAATCTTTCACTTGTGAAGTATATAAAAATATGACAAAATTTTTGAGCATACTCATGAGCATACTCAAAAACTTAGAGAAAATTTTAAAAATCAAAGATTTTTTAAGGATTCTAGTGAGCATGCTCAGAGTATACTCAAGAGTATACTCAAAATGAGCACGTAATAGTCTAATGAGAGAATTTTTTTTTTGAGTGTACTCAGCACGTACTCAAAAGTATACTCAAGATGAGCATACTTGATTTTCTAAAATTTAGCATGCTCATGAGTATACTCAATCGATCTGAAGTGAGTGTACTCAGCTGAGTACGTGGAGCAATATTTTGAGTATGCTCATAAGTATACTCAGTTGAACATGCTCATCAATATATTTTTATTTTTTTTATGAGCATATTCTGAGTATACTTATGAGTATGCTCAAGTGAGTGTACTCACCTGAGTACGTGGAGCAATATTTTGAGTATGCTCATAAGTATACTCAGTTGAACATGCTCATCAATATATTTTTAATTTTTTTATGAGCATATTCAGAGTATACTTATGAGTATGCTCAAGTGAGTGTACTCAGCTGAGTATGTGGAGCAATATTTTGAGTATGCTCATAAGTATACTCAGTTGAACATGCTCATCAATATTTTTTATTTTTTTTATGAGCATACTCAGAGTATACTTATGAGTATGCTCAAGTGAGTGTACTCAGCTGAGCACGTAAAAAAGTGTTTTTGAGCATACTCAGGACCGTGCTCAAAAAACTGAGCATGCTCAATGTTTATTCGGGTTAATTGATGCAGTATCTTAAAATTAATTTAAATTAATTCTCAAAATCCACATCCAGATCACCCGTTTACAAAACATCCTTAGATACCTGACCTTCATCAGAACAATAAACGATCGTCCTCAAATTTTTGAGTCAGTCGAAACCACACCAATTGCAATCACTCAATCTCCTATACAACCTCGTACAATCATAATTTCACTTGAAGATTCACCAACGACAGAATCAATCTTAAGAGCAACTGGACCACCTGAAGATCCAAGAAACATTGAAATTGATATTGAAAATTTCAAAAGAAATTGGGATCCAACGACACCAGCTACAACAATTCTAACAGCAAAACCAGTAAATCCACGAATAAGTCCAAGAGTTATTAAAACTACAACAGAGAGGTTTAGACCAACTACTGGTGTAACTTCTAGAGTCTCAGATGATACAACAACTGTCTTGTCCACAATTACTGAAAGTACGACTTTAGCTGCTACAGAATCGACAATAGACACTACCACTGTGACACAAGAAATCACAACAGAAAACGATTTAACAACAAATGAAAGCGATGCATTAGCTCAAAATGTTGAAACTACAACCCAAGCAAGTGAAGAAGGACCTCATGGAAGATTAGTATCAAGAATTGTACCAAGAACCACGACTGAAGGCATTGATGGAAAAACTAATCCAGATGTTGATGATGATGAATATGAGGAATATTTTGAATACTTTTACGAGCATGAACCTGATAAAGTTATAAAAACATCTAATGCTACAAAGAAAAAAGTTACTGGAAAGAAATTTGATTATGATGATGACTGGAAAGAAGTTAAAACTTTCACTGAAACGATAATTTTAAGAGATGAAACTACAGCTCCTAATGAAGAAAATCCAGCTGAAACATCAACTTTAGGAATCACTGAAGAGACTACAATTGTGGAGACCACAGAAGCGACTCTAGACACAACAACTGACATTCCAGATACAACTACAGAAAATGATGAAAATTCAACGACAACTGAATTAATGAAAGACGACACAACAACCACAGAAATTCCAACAACAACATCAATGGAAACAACCACAAAACTTGAAGAATCTACATCTGACTTACCACCACCAGAACCGCTTATTAGAAAATTTCCTGGTGATTTAAATTTTAATGACTTTCAGTCTGTTGATGCAAAATTTCTAGAAAAGAAATTGGAAACATCCACAATGTCTATAGACTCGACAACAAAATTTGACGAAAGTACCACAGATGTAACTTTATCCACAATAATTACACTTCCAACTACAACATTAGCATTTGAGGGTATTACACCTCCATCAACAAGAATGTACAAATACACAACGACAATAAATCCTGAAACGACCACAACATTTTATTCTACAACCACCGAAGAAACGACTGAAGCGGCTAATGATGACCAAACCACAACTGAAAATGCTAAAGGAAGAAACTTTGATGATAATTTGGATTTTTTGACGAATGAACAAATCACAACAGAGAATGAAGGAACGACCACCACAGAAATGTCAACAATTCAAATTGAATCTACAACTTTAGAATTTGATAATTTGGATCCAAAATCCTTTACAACAGAAATTCCAAGTACGACACAAATTTCCACATTACAAGATTTGACGACTGAAATTGAAACTTCAACAGTTGAAAAATATGCAACAACAAGTGAAGCTCCGGCTTTGGACACAACAGGTAAGTAGTTATTTTTAGCCGGGGGCTTCAAAGAGGGTTTTGGGGGTTAAAACTCCCCTATTTTCGCGAAGTTTACGCTAGCTATTATTGGACTTTTTCAGATCCGAACTAAAAAAACGTCGAAAAGTACCAAAAACGCTCCTTCATAAAAGTTCCTGGCTACGCCCCTGCCAAAAGCTTATATAATCCTCAAAGTTACACATTAGTCCCAAAAAAAATTTGAGTTTAAAAAATTTAGTGCAAAAAATATCAAAAATTCTATTTTTTCTCACATTTTATTTCACAGATACCACAACTGTTCTTACAACATCCACCACAGATATCACAACTTTAAGCTCTGAAAGCTCAACAATTTTGGATTCTAAAACCACAGCAATTCCAAGATCAATAAAAACTCGAGCAAATACTGAAGCCACAACCACAGATAGATCGGAACCAACAACAACAATAACTTCAAAACCCAAAAAGCTTAAGAAAATTAAAGATGAAGTTGAAAAGAAACTTGAAACGGAATTAAAATTGCCACAAATCTCATCTTTAACTTTGAATAAAGAAGAGCCAAAGAAAAAGGAACGTGATGATTACGAATATTATTACACATATGAAGAATATGCAGTAGATAAGGATGGGAAGGAGATAAAAGACAAGAAAAATATAAAAGATGAAAATATTGTTAAAAAAATGAAAAAGACTCCGAGAGATAATTCGAATGAATATTATGCAGAGTCAATAAGTGCATCACATGAACATAGAAAGTCAAATAATTATTAAAAGTTGTGATTTTTTGAAATTTAAAAATTTATGTTACCTAGACTTATAAAAAATATAGTTTAAATTATTTATATTTTATTTCCTGTAATTTTAAAAATCTACTTAAATTTAAATAAAATTTATTGAAAAAAAATATTTTTTTTTAATTTTTCTAAAATTAAACATTTTATTTCTTAATTTGTTCCATTTCATCCAAATTTAAAATTTACATGATTTTTATGATTGTGACTAAATGATTTTTCTTTTTCTAAACATGACCAAAATTCATTTCTTTTTTTTCGTAAAATTTAATTCTTTAGAATTTTTACTTAGGTAATCTTAATTTCTTGTTGATGTCTTTAATTTTATTGAACTTCTGTAGAATAATGGTAGAAGTTTTTAGGTTTTACTTTTTTGTTGTTTGGCAAAATTAATTTTTAAAATGAGTTAAAACTTTCCATTTTTCAAATATTTAAATATTCAAATTTAGAATTCTTGGAAAAGTGAAATAGAAACGAGAAATTAAAATAAATGAATTTTGAATTGAATAGATTTTTTTTTAAAAAAATTGAAGTTCCAAATTTAAATGCTTTCTTCTTTACTTCCTGAATACATTTTTCATCTATTCTACAACCTTAAGCTTAATTTTCTTACAAATTGTTGTTCATTTCATCAATTTTATTTTTTCTATTTTTCTACTTCAACGTGAAAAACATTTCACAATTCTATGCTTAAATTCATGAATTTCATTTGTTATTTTCTTTTCATCTTAAAATCTATTTCATTATCGTTAAATTTGACATTCTGCAACCATTCAGAAATTTATTCTATTTTTTTAGAACACTTTCAATTGTTTGGTGATTTTTGATGAAATGTTTAATCAATTATGAAATTTTTTCAAATTATTTTGAGTCAAATTTTTTTTTTGTTAAATTTGATAAAATTATTTGACTTTTCGTTTGAAAATTGAAAACTAGATTTTTTTTATTGAAACTTAACAAAGAAACTTGAATTCTTTGATATTATGATTTTGAAAATTATTAAATTTGAATTTTATATTTCATCAATTTCTAAACACAACATTACAATTTATTTCTCTAATTTGCCAATTTTAGAATTTTACAAGTTTTTTATAATCTAACATTTTACATTTTATGATTGTTTTCTTTTGGTCTAAAAATGATTTTTTTACTCTTAATTTGGAAATAGTTTCATTTACAATTTTGGTTCCTATCATGGCATCTACGTATATTTTTTTATATTATTAGGTGATTCAAAAAGAAAATATTAAAACTTAATTTTTTGGGATTATAGTAAAATCTTAACATTATTTCATAATTCTTTCGTTAGAAATTCAACTTTGAATTTTTATTAAATTTAAATGTTATTCAAAAGTTTAAAAAATCAATAAACAAGAAAATTCAACAATTTTTGTAAAGGATTTTTATACAATCATATTGATTTTTATTTTCATAAAGAAAGAAAACATTTATTCGACCCTAAATAAAATATTCTCAAAGATTTTGCAACAAATTCTTAAAATTTTTAAATTTACTCAGGATTAAATTTAAATTTTCTTAATTTTATTTTTTTTTTTTTTTCGTGATATGAAGTCATGATTTAATTTTATTGATTCTTTATTTTATGAAAACTAATCTTAATTCTACAAACTAAATCCTGTTTCTTAAGGATCTTTCATACTCTATTGTAGTAAATATCTCGGTATATTTTTAGCGCATTTTCCCCTTGGGAAAAGGACGCTATTGTCCGCACTTTGTCCGTCTGTCCGTCTGTCCGTCTGTCCGTCTGTCCGTCTGTCTGTCATCGCATCTCCTCCTCAGGGTTAAGCTTTTTTGATGCGGTTTTTGGCTTAAAATGTGTGTAGTATGTCTGGCTAGAGCTGGCGAAAAAATCAGCATGAATGATCACTTCCTCTGCTGGAACCAGCGTAAAAAGTACCAAAAATGACATTTCTTTGTATGTGTTAGTGTGGTCGATTGCACTAAAATGTTGACTTTTCAAAACCTTAGCTGTCCTCGGTTCGAATCCCACCGATGACAATGTTCTTTTTTTACTTTTTTTGATACTTTTTTGATTTCTAATGACATTTAATGTTGAATTATGTCATAATTTTCAATTTCCACAATTTTCGCGAGTTTTTCCGAAGATTTTTGTTAAAATTTTCAATATTTTCATACAATTTTCATAGATAATTACTTTTTCCATATTTTTTGATATTTTTATTGTTTTAATTTTCTATTTTCATGGATTTTTCATAGTTTTTCAGGAAAATTTTGTGAAAATTATAAAAACTTGCATTTATATAAAAAAAAAACTCATCAATATAAATAATTAAATTGCCACTTAAACTTCTCAAAAATAGCGCAGCAGTGGCGTAAGTGAAAGAGCGTGCTACTAGTAATTTGAAGGTCATGGGTTCGATCCTAGCCCATAGCCGACTTTTTTTGCTTTTTTTATTTATAAAAAAAAAATTTATGTCGCGTAATGATAACTTTTTATTAAAAATAATTTTTTTTCCTCATGTTTCACACACATTTTTTTCTGTAAATTTTAAATTTCTGGTAAATAAAGAATATTTATAATTAAATATTAGGCTTTATACTTTTGGGGTTTTAATTCTTTGTGTATTTACTGATTGCGGAAAATGCGCTTTCGTCGGTCACGAGTGACCACGTTGATACTAGTTTGTTTAATTGGCAATAAATGCTGAAAAGTTTTTTGTTAAATAAATTTTAATCTATTTGAATTTTTTATAAAGGAGAGAAAGAGTTAAAAGTTGAAAAAAGAATAAGTTTGAAGATTATTGTTCGTAAATCATGTTTTAAAAATATTCAACAATATAAAATTTTAAAATTTGAGTTTTAAGTTGAAAATTTAACAAAAGTGAAATTTCTTGAACTTTTTTTTACTTTTTAAAGTGCAACAAATTTAAGATTGTTCAAAATTAAAAATTAATTTTAAATTGATCAAATTTTTATTTTATTTATTAAAATTCCTGTGAACAAATTTATTTATTTTCATTTGTAAAATTTCTTCTTATTTTAAATTCTAAATGTGCTTCAATGATGTTATTAAATTGAAAATATTTCAATGGAAGGACACTTTTTTCATATTATTTTTTATTCATTAATTCTGATGCTGAGTTTGTGGCAGATTTTCGCTTTTTAAAATGTTTGTGTTTCTTTTAAAAATTCAAGTCTATATATTTTGAAAAGTTATTATTTGAATTCGATCGAAGAGAAATATTGTGAGCAGATCACAGGCGTGTGCATCATTTTATTGTATTTGGGAAGCATTTACGACTCATTTATCTACAGCTTAATATTGTTTAAAATTTGTGGAAGTTCTATTTAATTTATTTTTGTGTGGTTTTCCTGTCTGCATATTAAGGAGTTGACTTCATGAATTTTAGGATCTAAATTAAGATTCCAAAAACACCCACCAGCCCATCCATATTCCTTCTCAACAGTCCTTCAATCGCCATTAGATCAGAATCTTAATTTAATCTTAGACAGGAACGCCAGTCCGATCCTTTATGCGTCCCATAACATTACCACCTTGAACTTTATTGTATCCAGTGCTATGACTCTTCTTCAATGTTGGCTGTTTGCTGTCTGCAAGGCATATATTTCCACTTGAACATGCACCAGATATTCCATTAGTTATGTGCTCGTGTGATGGACCAACATCATGTGCACCAAAAATAACTGGAGAACTTTGTTGCTTCTCAACTTTTGCATGAATTTCTGTTTGCTTTTTTAAAATTTCCGAAAGCTCGTGATCACTTTTCTCACTTTTTATTGACATTGTCGATGACCGTGTAATTCTATCAAGTTCATCATCAATGGCTTTAAATTGCCAGCTCCAATTTGCTCGATACAAAAATGGACGATGATCAAAACGATTATCATCAGGTGAGTAGCTTTCCATATGAACTGACGGTGTCAAGACAGTCATTTTATGACGATTTATTGCATAACAACGGAAGAAATGTTTAACTTTGTCACTAACTTCCTTCGGTGCACATTCATTCCTCCAACTAGCAACAAGTTTACAAAACATTGAATATGGTCCACAAGCTGCCTGTTTACGAAGCCTACCAAATTCACTTAATTCGCTATATGTCATTCCCATATCTTGTTCATCGGTTTGTGCTAATTGACCACCTTGAAGTGGTTCCAATTCAGCTGTTGGTGGTGCTGAAATAATCTCAGCTAAAATTGGAACGTTAAATTTATCCATTGCATAATGAAGGAACTTCCTCAAGTCAGTTTTAGAAATTCCACCAATTGGATTAACGTCTGCTGATGAGCAATCATATTTGGTCATGTATCCTCGCAATGCTTCATCAACGTTTGCCGATCCAAGAACTAAAAGTCCACCAGGTCGATTACGAACCCAAAGCATAAGTTGAGCGAACAAATAAGACAAAACCATTCGTACACGAGCTTGAATATTTTGTAGTGCTAAATTTTGACGTGGACAGCCACCTTGTGTACGGAATTTTGGTGTTAATCCAGTCACAGCATTGAAAATTGACAACATACTTGAAACTGCACTGTCAATATTGATTTCCAAATGATAGCTGCCAAGCTGATTAGCCAGCATTGATGCACGACGACGTGTCTCTTTACTTGAATTTTCAGATCCCATGAAGCATGTAACGAGCAATCGATTACACAACTGAGCAGCATTATGAGGCGTAAAGTCAGGATCAGCAAGAATTTTTCTCACATCGTGCAAAACTTGAGCTTCACCATGCTGAATTGCATCGACGACCATACGACACATACTATGAATTATACATGCACTGCTACTTGAATCAACACCACCACTAAGCGGTAAGAAGAAACCACCTTGACCAGATCGTCGTAAATAATCCCACAACCAGCATGCTGGTGCTAATGCGATTTCTTCTTCCGGTGAATGATAATGCCATTGAATTGGTGAATTTGCGGAAATGAAAATATCACCGCGACTTGAAAGCTCACAATCGACACTAATTCGTGGATATAAAGGTGCCGATGCACCGAGTGTACATCTTGATCTGAGTGCCATTCTATAGCTTCGAATGTCTTCCAAATCAAACGTTGCAACAGTGACTTCAACATCAGATAATGAAAATTGCTTGCTACGTGCAATGATGTCACCGTTTAAGGCAATTGCTGAATTTCCACCCCACCAAACACGCTGACCATCACATCCACGAAGATTTGAGAATAAATAAGCACCACCAGCTTTATATGATGCATTTCTAATCAAATCTGTTGTAATGTAAGCCTTTCTTAGTTGAATGTAACTACCACTTCCATTCACCATAATCTCAACTCCTGCTAAGCTCAAATCAATGTGAGTACTTCGTGGATTCCACAACTCTTCACAAATTTCAAATCCAATGCATGTGTCTTTCGTGGACACAACAGCATCACCAAATGGAACTGTTTGCTGACCAGTCGCATTTGAAATAATTCTTGGAAGATAAAACTCATCAACATGTCTAACCTTCGTCCATGCTGAGAACCAACGAGTTTCACGATAATTTCCATCATCACACATCATCATTTTTGGTCTGATAAGGACAATCTTTTTGTTATAAAAAATAACGCGGCAATTGTAAGCGACATTGAAGTGTTGAATTGGCATACCGACATCAATCAACATGTTTTGGGATATTGGTGACATCATAATCTCAAGGAGGACTTCCCAGCTATGGAGAAATGTGTCGGATTCAAAGAAATGATCCTCGCAGCTGTATCCACTAAAATAGAAGGATTTTTTGGTATGGTTAAAATGGGAGTTGTTCATAAATAAGGTAACAGATATTAAATGATTTATTCATAATTTAAATTTAATTGAAATTCAGAAATATTCTACAACCCTGCTCCTTGCTACTTAACAGAAGTCTTACAAGTCTTATCCTTCAAAAAAAAATGTTCAAAGTCCTCGTGTTGTTAATCGAGGGACTTAAGCGCATTTTTGTCGCAGCGATCAGAAATCGATTAAATAGAAATTGCTTTAAATTGAAAAATCTCTTAATTCTTCTTTTATCATCAAAAAACCCTACAAGAAAATACAATTTTTATAAAAAAAAAACTGTACAATAATAACAGAATCCATTAAATTCCGTCTTTCTAGCATGCTCTATGCATGAAAAGTCTGTTTTCTTGATGATAAATACAAAACCTTACAAAAAAAAGAAAAAAATTTTGACCGAAAATAACGGTCAAAAAATTTTTAAATTCCAACGGTCAAAAAAAATTCAAATTTTTATCGAGGGGTTTTCAACAATTTTTTTCCTTATTTAATGTTAAATCGTTGATTACAGGAATAGTAGATCGTTTAACGATTTTTTAATAAGCGATGCCGGAATAACTCGATAGTAGAAAGATAATTCATCATAACAGAACTCTTAACTATGTCTGGTTTCTGAGATCTCAGAGCTCATACAGCCAGCCAGCCAGCCAGCCAGCCGAACAAAGTGAAACTATAAGCGTCATTTTTTGCAAAAATGCGCTAAAAATCGATGAGCACTTATCAAGAATCAAAATGCAGAACAATAAAAGAAGTCATGATAATTTGCATAAGTAACTTTTGAAACAAAAACCCCTTAAAATGTCAGCTTGACGGAAACTTTGAACATGTAAATGTCAGAAGCTATTATTTTCACCATAAATATACGTATGATGAATGCATGACGTGACTCCATTACAGGGCATAACTTTTTTACCGTTTTAATATAAAAAATATGAATATCAAAAAATTGTAAATCTGGGAGAAAAATTGAGTTAGTTTTGTTCTTGAAACTGTTCAAAAATATATTTTGTGAGAATGAGCTGAAAATTTATAGGTTTTAGCTTATTTCAATAAGAATTCTGAGTATTTAAGTGAGGGTTTCTAGGGTATGCTCTTTTGAGAAAATTTTTGATTCAACTAAATTTTGATCGAAATAGAGTACCAAAATCAAAATAATATTTTATCCTGTTTTAACATTAGCGAAAAGACCATTTTTTGAATAAGAATTTGGATTCAAACAGCTCAGTGGCGTAGCCAGGAATTTTGAAGGGGGGTGAAATTTGAATTTTTTGTAAGAAAAAATCTGAGGGGGTGATTTTTTGTTTTTTTTTTTCAAGACTTTTTACTTTTTGAATTTTTAAATTATAACAGTAATCTTATTTACCATAACCAAGAAAAACAAAAGTAAAACTTACGGAATTTCCAACTCAGGTCCAGTTCTATAAACAGCTCCCATCTCACGAGCCTCCAAAATTGACTGCATAATTCTCGCCATATTACCCTCAAAATCCAATGCCCACTGGTTGAGCGTACAAGCTGCGACGGTCACTTTTCGACCCATCCTTCGATTCTTTCGTCTCTTAATTTTGAAATATTTTAATTAAATCAAACTTTTGTCAATCAACTGTAAAGAAAGACAAAAAATAATGGATTAAGGATGAATATTTTTTTACAACTGTTTCTCGCGATTATATAAAAATTATTGAAATAACAAACAGAAAAAAAATTGTTATGCGAAGGAATTTTCCAAAGAAAAATCCAAATTGTATAAACAAAATGTTGCCAATGGATACGACTAAATGTGTACAAATAAGGTGAGCTTTTGGCATTAAATAACCGCAAAAAAGCTCTCGCAATAACATTTCTTGTCGCGTGAATTGAAGTGAAAAAGAAATCAAGGAAGTAAGAAGAATAAGAAATGGTAATTAATGTGTCGTGAGCAGCTCAACCTTGGCACTTTTGTGTGGAACTTTGCTTGATTTATCAAAAATATTTTCAATGCCAACTTTTTTGTCCTTAATTTGCAATAAAAATTTATTTCATTTCTAAAAATTTGAGCATGAGACATAAATTTGATTAATTTACGAAGCTAATTCTGATTTTTAAATGAAAACATGTTAAAAAAATTAAAATAACAAACCAGCTATTTAGGGACACATAAAAATTATGCGAGAAAGTTTATTGAATGAAATTGTACAGTTGATGAAAGCTGGTTGTATGATTTGATTTGCAAATTTACTGATTTTAGTAGAATAATGAGTTTTTGAGAGTTGTACGTCATAATGAGGTACAATGAATTATTCATTGAATTTTGCCAAATTAATCTGTGAGGATTATGGCTTTAAAAATAGAAATATTGTGAAAATGATGATTTTATTGGTCTAATTTATATATTGTTCCCTAAATTAAAGCATGTATACTAAATTAGTCATGAGGGTACCATTTTATCTTTTCGGTGGCAAATTATCGAATTAAGTAGCAACTTTTCAAGAAAAATTTTATTTTATCTTCATAAAAATTAAATGAATCCTAGCACGTTCAAATTTGAGCGTAAATTTTAATCTCTACTGATAGAAGAATCCATTGCTACAAATAAAAGAAATTTCATTCTTTGATGGATATTAATTTTGAATGAAACCTTAAATCTGAACTTAAATTCATTCATAAAAGATATTCAAATTTATTTTATTTTTTTAAAACATGAAACATGACCCCCCCCCCCCATTCCCCCCAAAAAAATTGAATCAGGTCATTTAACCCGCAAAGATAATAATTCAATTTTAAACATAATTCATCCAATAAACCACAACCACATCCAACCCATCCCTTTTCCAAACTCCCAATATTTTTGTTATCCCTCTATAAATAATCCAATTAATAATGCCAATTAAAAATTTTATCAAATTACACAATGATATTAATAAATTGCAGATAATTGATAATCATGAAACAATTACTGAACAACAACAATAAATGGCTCAGTAGCATGGGACCTAAAAAAATTCCGCGGAATAAATTCCGCGGAAAAAATTCCGCAGAATTTATTCCGCGGAAAATTTTCCACAGTAATATTTTTTATTTTTCATTAAAGACTTCCGCGGAATATATTCCGCGGAAAATATTCCGCTACTAATATTTTTAAAATTCCGCGGAATTTTTTCCGCACTTCATTTTCTTCTATATATGGTAAATAATTATATATTATTCTAAAATTTTTAAATAAGGATATTTCATAGTATCCTCATTTAAAAATTTTAGAATAATATATAGAATAATATTAGAAGCATTATTCTCTTTATATTCTGACTAAAATGGGTTAAAACTAAATAAAAATGTTAGTTGAATAGATTTATTCGAAAAATCTTATTCCAAAAACCTTAAAATCGGTGTTTTTTTCTGAAGTGACTAAAGCAAAATATTTAACAAAAAGTTTAAAGGTTAATTAAGTGCCTTTTGATGTAGCTGTAAACAAGTTTGTCACGTTAAAACTAATTTCTGCACGAAAGTTCTGAGTTTACAATTAGAAAATAATTTTGTCTTTAAAAATTATTGAAAAAATAGGGCAAAATAGATTTTCATATTAGTCATTTAATTTTAAATTTTTGAACCAATGCTGAATTTATTTGATGAATTTAATCAGAATCTATATAGGAGGAAATCAGAATTTATTGATGTTTAATTTTCAAGATAAGATCAGTATATCAATTTGTTTTTTTCTATTCTATTTCCTAAATAATGATTTAATCGTAACATTATTTATCAATTATATAATTTTTTACTAAGTTCAAACATTACTTACAATGATGGCAGTTACTTAGGCGTTCGCTCAATAACAACTGTACTCACCAAATTTGAGTGAGCATCAACAATTGGATTGATGATAGTCATGATAACTTTCTTATTTTATATTAAAAATGATTAGATATTTTGAGAAAAAATCTGAGGACCAAAAAATTTTAACTTTTGTTTGGCACTTAAGTGTAAATTGATTTAAACCTGGTAACTTTAAAAATACCTAGAAAATATACGACAATTTCAGTGGCAAATCAAAATTTATTGAGCAAACCCCAAACAGATGCTTAGTTTATTTTTAATCCTTTGCAAGTTTTGCAAATGAATATAAATTGCGAAAAATTAAATTGTTTTTTACACGCTTTTTTACCTTTATCTTTTACAAAAAATATTTTTAGACTTCTATAAAACGGACTTTTTTTGTAGAAGGAAAATATAAGTTTTAAATAATTTTAGAGTTTTTTTAATCATAAAATATTTTCCATTTTATATGCGGAAAAAATTCCGCGGAATTTTAAAAATATTAGTAGCGGAATATTTTCCGCGGAATATATTCCGCGGAAGTTTTTAATGAAAAATAAAAAATATTACTGTGGAAAAATTTCCGCGGAATAAATTCCGTGGAATTATTTCCGCGGAATTTATTCCGCGGAAAATTCCGCGGAAATCTTTAGGTCCTATGCAACGCACCCCAATAAATCTCATGTAATTAAAATTCATTATATAAAGTGCTAATTGAACATCATATCCAGTAACAACAAACAAGCACAGACAATTCACACCAACAAAATTGATTCCCGAGTAATTAATCATTCTGTTGTTCGTAAACAATTTAAAATTGAATGAGAATCAAGAGAAATTATATCCCTAAAGTAAAATTAATGGACGTAAATTGATAAAATTACAACTGAATGGAGATCTCTGAAATTCAATCAGTACTGCTTGTTTCTTTTTAAACATGCAAATATAGGCAATGATATGCCACAATAAATTATGTAAATGCTCATACAAAAATATAGAAAATCAATTCTAACGAAATGAATATGGAAATTTTCATATTTTACGTTTTTTTGGGAAAATATAGAAATGTAGAACGAGCACTAAAAGGAGAGAACACCTGTTTAATAATTTTGATTTGACCTAAATTTACATTTTTATTTATACATCCTGAATATACTTTTCATTCATCAAATAAATAAGTGAAATGAAATAAAATTTCAGCAAAATCAGGACATTCAATAAAATGCAAGTTTATTGATTATTATTGATTGTGTGTGGATGGGAATGATGTATGAACATGTTGAATCATTTTTCATGAATTTTGTAAATTTAAATTCAAAATTTTGCTGATTTGAGTAGGTTTAAGACTGTGTCTTTAAATTGAAAGATTTTTGGAATTTTTAAGCAATTATTTATTGCATTTTATATATGATTTGGATTTTATAAAAATTGAATCAAGCTGAGACTCGAATTAAATGCATTTTGAATTTCTAATTAGTTTTAAAAAATTATTTTTTTAAGAATTCAAAGTACCTAACTTGAATGCTAAAATATGAAATCAAAAATTTCAAAAAATTTGAAAATAGATTTTTGGCAAAATTGATTTGAATTCAAAATATTTAAACAAACCTAATTCATACACCCAACTAACTCAACATATCAACTGCCAACAATAAAACTTTTGACTTTAATAAAATTTCACTTTTACACAATCTCAGTACTTTTACGAAATCATATAATAATAAATTTCATTTCCTTTCTATCCTTACAACTTTTGATTTAATTTTTCGTTTACAATTCAAACATAAACATGAGCTTTTTGACTTCTCATTCTGTTGCTTGCAATATTTTCAGGTAAACTTTTCAAGCATTTACAAAAGCTTTTAGTTTTAAAAATAAATATTTATGTATGCACGAGTTAAACAGAGGTAACGTGGAAATTGGCAGACCTTGCTGGTTAAAATGAGACTTTAATATGCATCGTGCATGCTAGCTGTATATTGTGAATTAATTAAAATGGATTTATTGTAGTTAAGTAAGAGGTTTAAGTGGATTTTAATGGGAACATATTGAAATGTAATGTTTTGTGAGAAGGATAATGATGTTCAAAAGTAATGCAATTGAATGGTATATATTTGTATAGCAGCAATACAGCTTCTATTTTCATAAATCTATGCCATTAAAAATTCAGAATTCATCAAATTTAATCACTTCACTTGAATCGATCATAATCGAATAAATAAATTAAAAAAAAAAATAATAATTTTCAATAAATTCTTAAAATTTCATCAATTTTCCAACATCCTTCTCAGAAAAAGCTTTTCTATTCAATTACATCATTTATAGAAATAGCGGAAACAACCCACGTCATTCATCTCCTTTCATCAAACTCAAAATTGTTTTTCATTGCTTTCCTAGCCACTTAAACCGAATGAATAATTGAAATTTCAATTGGTTTGCGGAATGGTTGGAGAATGAAGTGGGGTAGCTGATGATGCAAATTTTGAATTCGCTAAAAGGAGGGTAATCGATTATCAGCAGTTTTCATCAAGAATAAATGGAAATTTCATTTCTATTTCTATCAACCTTAAACTGTTTAATATTTTACTTTTACTCGACAAATGCAATCATGTAATGAATTTTTTGAGGGAGGTAAGGCTGGGAATATGTTATTTTGTGGCATTTAAAAATCAATTTAAAAAAGTCGTTATAAAAAAATTTTGAATTTTTTTGAAAATTTTCAAAACACGTGTTCTGAAAGTTTATAATTAAAAATTTGCATTGTTTTCATTTAAATGGCGTTTTTTCTCAGTAAATCAACTCTTGCTATCTTTTTACAATAAATCCTCTGTATTTTACATTAATCCATTGATTAAATACTTCAAAAAGTGAGAATAAACTTTCTAGACGAAGACTCCTCAAGGGGAAAAACAACTTATAGCAAAATTCTAAATTCTTTATTTCTTTTAAATGCAAAGCTCCTCCATAACAAGAATATCGCAAAAAATTCATATTCAAATCTTGTCCATAAGCAATTTGTAGATAACACAATAAAGTCCCATCCTCAGGCATCTTATTGTGAGGTAATAACAAATAAAAATTACAATAAAAGCTCATTGTAATACTTTTGATTTCTTTTCCATGAGAAAAAAAGGACCTGCTTACAATGTAGTAGTAAAAGGAAATCAAAATGAGCAACAAGGAATGAGGAATATAAAAAGTTATTTGATTAATACATGAAAAAAAAATGATGTCGTCGTCGAGTCAGAACTTTACTTTATTTTAAGAAGGGAGCGAAAGGAAAATGAACTTATAGAAAAATAATGTAATAAAAAATTTCCATAACTAAATGTAAGTAGGTAACAGAAAAAAAATTGAAGTAAAATTATTTAAGTTAGTTGCTGTTTGAGTGTCGCCGAGTGAATGTGATTGAAATTTAGTCAACATAGAAAGTTTATGTTTAAAGTTTTGTGAAATGTGAATTGTTGGAAGTGACGATTGAAAATAGAAATTCTTATTTTAGTTTTGCATGTTGAGAAGGATTTTATTACAGTTTAAAGTGAAGTTTAGTTGAAGCTAAACAACAGAATATTTACGTTTTATCAGCAGTTGATAAATGCCAGTTAAAGGTAATTAAAAGTTTTTAAATTAATATGAATTGTAAAAAAGTTTGACTGGATCGATTTTTGTGATGTTTTGTGCTTTTATGATGGAGGTAGAGAACAAATGTTCAATGAATTTTTAAATTATTATTCATTCTCTTAAAACAGACAAAACAAAACTCTTGCAGCATTGCAAACCCTCCTAAAAAAATTCCAAATAAAAGAAGATCAAACGAAATTTTAAGCAAACAGAAATGATTTCGAAAAGTATGTCAGAAACAATTTACGATAAGAGTAGACTTGATGTATACATTTGAGCATGCAGAACTTTAACTGAGAAATAAATTACTCGAATTTTGTGTGTCTAACAGAATTTCATTACGAATTAATTCAACAAACTTTAAATTAGAAAGGAAAATAGTTGGCGCTAAAGGATGTCTTTTATGTCAATGACACAGAAAAATTTCAGTAGCAACCGATAAAAATATTTACATTTTTTATTATGATAGTTCCTTTCATGCCTGAGCTGTTGATTATTGCTGACAATTTGACACCTTTTGAATATTTATTGTTATGTAGAAAAATGCAGGAAAATTTGCCACTTGAATATGTTTAATCAATGATAATGGTAGGTATGGACTAAAAACATACAAGTTTCTATAGTCTGGAAAGTTTTTGAACATAAATATTTACTTTAAGGTGGAAATTTGAAAACTTTTTTAAAAATGAAAAGTTTGTTGGAACTGTGAATTAAAAATTTTTAAGGAGCTACTCAGAAATCTGAAATTTGAGTTTCTTTTGATTAAATAAAAATTAAATTAAATTTTAGAGTTTTTCATATGAAAATCAATCCTTAATAAAAATCCATAGTCCCAAAAAATAAAAAATGACAAATCCTCTATTGTTGTCAACTTAAATTTTACTTTTCTTGAACAAACAAAATTTTTTCAATTCAATCCTTAATAATTTTTCATGAAAAATAACATTTTGTCGCAATACTTTGTTTTTCATCATCAATCTAGTAAATGTTTTCAAATGAATCAAATATCTTTCAGTCAATATCTTCGCATTTATTGCTATCATCAATTCCAATCGAAATAGAAAATGAAAATCATAGAAAAAAAAACTTTTTGCAAGAAAGTAATTGAAAAAGTACAGAATTGAAATTGAAAAGGAAACAAGAAAGAAAAAAAAAAATATAAACTTTTCCTTTCTTTTCTATCGCTCTTTCATTTCTCAGTCATTATTCTCTACTTTTCTTTCAATTCCTATTACGGTTAAAAATAGAAAAAAATTACAAAAGTCCTCGTGTTTCATATCGAGGGACTTCAGCGCATTTTTGGCGCGGCGATCAGTAATCGAGCTACGAATTGAAAGTATATCAACTTTCAGGACAGACCTTGCAATATTCTACATAAAAATAACGATAATTTTACAAAAATGTTACAACAACAATCAAAAACCCTTCAGTTTCAATTTCCTCACATTTATTGTTCATGCACAAGTGTGTTTTCATTATGCACAAACTAATAACTTGCAAAACTAAACAAAAAACTTTTCGTAAAAAATAACGGTCAAAAAATTTTCAAATGTCAACGGTTAAAAAATATTTGAAATTTCTATGACGTGAAGTTGCAGTCATGTGTTGATTATTTTTCTTTGTGAAATTAAAAATTAATTAATTAAGGTGTTTAAACACAAATTTGGGACTTTTAAATACATTTGCCGCAAATAACTCGATGAAACGAAGCTAATAAAACAAACCGGAGCTCTCTACGATGTCTAGATTAAAAGATAGTTTTTCGAAAATTTGCAGCCAGCCGAAAAAGTGTATGATTGAGCTTCCTTTTTGAAAACAAGTTTCCAAAAATGCGCTAAAAAGCAGCAACTAAAGGATTGTCATGATTTACTGATTGCGCATTTTTCTTTGCTCCCTTTTTTTCTTGTCATTTGACAATTTCTGTTTTATCTGAACAAAAAGAAAAAGAGTTTTTTGGCACCAAACACGCGATAGATGAGCATAAAAATCACACTATTTTGTCAATCAAATCGCTTATCTCGTCGGGTGTGATCTGGTTTATGTGTATAGATGAGAATGAAGTGCTTATTCAAAGTATTGTGAATGATTTTTTTTTCTTCTGACAATGGCTATCAAAAATAGCAATTATTTTACAGACCTAGAGGAGAATCTAGTCATGAATGAGATTATTTTTTCGTAGTTTATTTTTTATACGATGTATCAAAGGGTCCGTTCACTTAGTTCGTTACGCAGAAAAATATTTTTTAGAATCCCCTTCCCCCTCTCCTCGTTACGTTTTTTGTATGGAAAAAATTTTAGACGACCCCCCAAAAAAGTGAACGTACTAAGTGAACGGCCCCAAAGTATAAAACACCAAAAGTTGAAGATCAGAATTTTTCTAGCAAATATCCAAAGTTAATCCATTTCGTGCATTAAATTTTGATTAATGTAGAAGAATGACCCCAAAACGTGACTCTAAATACATCATAAAAAAGTTCTCAACCATTCTCAATACCTAATAATTATCCTCATATGATAAACAGCACAAAAATGTGACCAAACTGATGATGACAAAGATAATTTATGAGATTGCACAACTCGAAAGAAAATTGTGATTAATTATCGATGATTAAGATTGAAAGGATTTTTTTTTTGTGCTGTTCCATTTTTATCACTCAGTAAATATATTTAATCAATAAAGAAAAATAAATGAATCATAGAATATTGTCTTGTGATTTTTCACATTCACTTTTTTTTCTAAGCATGTGATTTATCATCATTTTTCTCTCGTGTATCGTTATTTATTGTTCAGTCATTCCTTATTTTTGTCTACATTTTTTTCTTGTTGCTAATTCAATACTTGATAGTACGGATGTGAAACTTCCTATAAATATCAATATTGTGGTGGAGAAATTTGAGGACTAAAGTACATAGAAAGCAATTTAAACAAGAAACAATGATGCAAAACTGATCAAATATTGATTCCATGCTTGTCTATGTCAGCTATCGATTAGGTTCTGCATTTTGTGGGTAATGCAACAAAGTAAATTGAGGTTCGAAAGTTTTTCTGATCGAAATGATTGACTTGAACATGATTAAAGTGAAAAATCTTAAATTTGTCATAAATTCAAGTTTTTTTTCGTAAAATTAGCTAAATTTAATTTTTTACTGTTTAATGTCCTCAAAAACAACAAAAATAATTTTCTCTCGACATCTGCAATCCAAAAGCAATTTATTCAACAAATCCCATCAGATTTCCACATTAACCTTAATTACTACAAGTCAATTAGCTCAATGAATGCCAACAATCAAGAAAAAAACTCCTTAACGTCAAAATCTGATACCAGAATGTTCCAATTAACAATAAATTATCTAATCCAAATAGCAAACCCTTAAGAGCCCTTTTAAAGATTTAATCGATAATAGATTATGAATCACAAAAGGGGTAAAGCTCGTTCAAAAGTTTTCTTGCCACAGCTGCTAGCTATTTCTGTACATTTATTTTTATACAATCTTTTTCCGTTCAAGCAATCAAAAAATTATTTTTTCAACGCAAAACTGTCTCGAATTATTCATCAAATAATAAGAAATTATTTTAATATAGAAATTATTGGATATACCACATGATATAGGTACCTTGAACAAAAAACAAACTATATTAATAGAATAATTCTAAAAATAATTCAAAACTATTGTGATTTAATTGACTAGAACCATCAACAATAATTTTACGATTTTACGAACGATTAACGACTTTCCGTTGCTTGACTTTTGCTTATTGAACTCTCATTTTTCTCCATGATTGAATTTTTTTTTCTTCTTTCCATTCCACTTATTCATCACATCCGATATATATTTCCAAGTTCAAGAACTTTCATTTAATAAATCATTTCTGAGAATGAACAACAGAAACTCTCATTCATGTCAGGAAGAAAAATTATTATTTTCAGCTTAAAAAAAATGGGAAATAAGAAAGAAAGGATGTAAAAAGTTAGGAGCTAAGTTTTAGTTTGGAATTAAGGGGTTAATTGAGAGGATTTTTGGCTGGGTGTCTGATTAGTTTGAGTTCAAATTTATTGATTAAAAGATGGGGGAGTTAGCGAGTAGGTTGATGCCTGAAATAATCAAAATGTTTAGTATAGGAATAGTAAAATCAGATTTGAAATTTATAAAATGAATAATCACTTTCTTGTCAAAGCCATTTTTAATTTCATATATATATGGTCAAAGAATCGAGAAGAAGCAGACTAGACATTTTTAAATTTTAGCACTTTTAAAAACGTATGTTCGATTTCTCATAATCACCAACTTTTATTTTTAAGTACGAAAAAGTGTGCAATCTTTGCGTGGCATGTTTCCATTACTGTCTAAACTTTAAACGAAGTCCTAAGGCCCAATCATAGATTTTACTGTCATCATCAATCAACTGCGTCTTAAACACCCAACCAACATCCAAATACCCCCATAAACTCGCCTCTCTTCGTGTGCTCTATCGACCAAGAAATAAGCAACATAACTATAAAAATAACTTAATATTTCATTTTTTTACATCACAATTTATTATACACATGGAATTTAATGTTTTTCAATAATGAATTGGCGATATCGTAAGATTGATGTATGCTCAATTTTCATATGTGTCTATTCTTAGAAACAATTGGAAATAATTTCTCAAACTTTTCTTTAGTTTTATTTTATTTTTAATCTTTATTAATGTGTCTCAAAAGTTAAATGACAGGACTTTATTGACTTGCCAAATAAGCTTTTTATATAAGCTCTATTTTATGTGTGAATATTAAATAAATGATAAAAAGAAAGCTTTTGGTTTATGGCTCTTTATGGATGACAGACAAATTGTTTTTAAGGATTGTTAAGTATTCAGAATAAGTCATAACAATAAAGCCTTCTTGTTAAAGTGATTGATGTTTATTGTGTATTTCTACTCGAGTTTCGAGCATGGAAAAATTTTGAAAATTTAATACCGAAAAATTTAAGTAAATTTCAAACTTTTTAACACCCCAAAAAATTACGGCACAGACAGCTTAGAAGCAACACATGTGCCCAACATATTCAAAATTATTTTAGCAAATGGAAAACTTTCGTGTGCTCTTGTGTCGTTATGTCATTTTTGTTGACCCAATTAGTAACTTTATACCTTCTCGATTTTATTAAATTTCTACAATTCTATTTTTTGACAACGTTGTCTCTTGTAAGCTTTCTTTTTTTGGCTCAAAAAGTTCATACCCATTCGAACTTTCCTCGTTCTCTTTTTTTTTCAATTTTAATTCTCTCTGTATTTTATTTTTATTTATTTTCGCATGTTTTGTACACAAAAGTAACACACAAAAAAAAAGTTGTTATTCCATCACTAAGGTAAGCTAGCTTTCTACACTCGTTATGCTTTGTATGTATTTTAGTTTTTTTTTCGGTGGTTGATGTGAAAGTTTGTTGAATGTGGGGAAATACAGAAAACATACAAAAGCAGTTCAACTTTTTTCTTGCTTCTCTTCCTTAACAACGAGTGGATTTTTATTTTCATTCCTGTTTTGTTATTTGTTGTTGAATTAAAAGAGGAAAATGCTTAGATGTGAGGGGATTTGTTTCAGGATGATGTGAGGATATCATGAAGGATTTATTCAAGCTTAAAACATTTTTTGAAAGATTTATTTTTTTTTAAAAAAAAGTATCAATCCACTTGACTTTTAACGGGTTTAAAAATTCTTTTTTTGATTGAATTGTCAACAGTTTAATACTAGGCAGTCTGAAATTTATTATTTATTACTCTTTTTTTGTTCAATATCTAATAAGTCAAAAAACTAAAGCGATTGAGTATTTGATTCAACGTCAAATGCCAAAAAGTTGCAAAAGCTTAAAATTTTAAACTACAAAACATAATTTTCAATCTCAGTAATCAACTCAAACCTTTCTAACTCTCTTAAAGCTCCCCACAACAAGTTTCAACAATCCACATAGGCAAATTCCATCACTCAAAATCTCCGCACGATCCCAAACAATTATTAGCTTGTTAAAGCATTTCGTTCCATCGAAACGTCAAGTTCTTGTTTAGTATTGATATTAAGGCATGCACAGCCTTTGTTATTATTATTTTTTCATTCATTTTCCTCTCATTTTTTCTCGCTATGCATTCTTTCAATAAAAACATATTTTTTCTTCTTCATAAATATTTCTTTTTTCTGCATCGGTATTCGTGGTTGTTTGAATGAATACAATATTTGTGTACCGCTCGTCGATGACTTCTTTCTCTTTAATAATTTTTTGTTGTTTTTGTTATTGTTTCTCATATTTTTTAGCTCATTTTGCTGGTATTCGATGTGCTTGAACTTTTTTGTGTTTCGTTGTGAAAGAGCTTGAAATTTGTTGAAGTTGAGCTTTTTTCTTGATGAGCTTTGGATATTTTTAACAAGTTTTTGATAATCAAAATGCAATAATTTTTCTAATCTTTATAATTCAATGAAAAAAAAAAAACTTAAAAAAAATTTATTTGAAAATTAAAAATTTTTAAAGCCAAAAATTTTTTTCAAAAAATATAAAATTTTGTTCGAAAGTTTAAAGATTGAAGCATGAAGAAAATAACTTTCAAAGTACATTTAAAAATTTTTACACAATCTTAGTTCTTATTTCCTGCCATAATTTAAACTAAATTTGGAATCATCTGTATTTATGAAAATCTAAAGCTTTAAAATTGCAAATTTTTCGCCAATTTATAGAAAAAAAATGCGCCTTAAAAGCCTTAATCCCTCTAAAACCTTTCGCAACCGTTTCATTTCATTTATCAGTCGCTTTTCGAAAAAAAAATCCGCTCTAAACGCTTCGCTCACAGCAGAAAGGATTTTCATTCTCTGTTGATATTCAATGTGTTGTTTAAGTATAAGCAACTCTTTCTCTACTGAATATTGTTTTTTTTCCTTTCTTCTTCTTCTTTTTTCATACTTAAATATTTCGCTCATCATAAAACGCGACGCGCTATCGTGATATAAAGTAGGAAAGAAAAATTTCACTACGATTCAGTCTAGATTGAAGAGCGCGACAGGAGACAAATATTATAATTTTGAGTTCTAGTTCGGTGGTTGGTTGAGATTGAAATTATTGAAAAAAGCGCGCCATAAGAGAAACTTGACTGAAGGATTTTATTTTCATTTTATCAGTCTGCGCTTGAAATTTTATTTTTTTCGTTATCAATTTTTTGTGCTTCTTTTATGAACTGGATTTGTGTGTGAAATATCAAGAACTAAAAAAAATATGAAAATAACTCAAAAGCTCTGACATCGAAAGACTTTTTTGATTTTTATTTGGATGAAATTTTAATTTCCTTTTTTTGTGTGTGTGTGAGTGAGACAAAATAGATAGAAATATTAAAAATATATAAATTATTTTAATGAATTTAGTTCATAAGTGAAAGAAATATTTGTGTCAAAAAAAAAAAAAAATAAATAAATAAATTTTCAATTGAAATTTAAAAAAAGCTCAAAAGCCACAAGAAAATTTTAATTGAATATTTTAAGAAATGGATGCACCAATACAGGAGGACTTTAGAGGAGGTACGTAGGATGATTGTGATTGAATTAATTGCAAATTTCAATGAATCATTTGATGAATGAATTTGTGAAAGTGTGAATAGTTGAATGATCTTGAGGAAGTTGATATGTTTGCCAAAATATTCAGTTTGTGTCACGCTAATTGTGAGATAATTTTGATGTTATGAAACTCACTTGAGATTGATTCGTAATTTGACTATTATGAAATTTTATTTACATTCAAAAAATAAGTTTGAAATTCAAGTTTTATAAGCTGAAATAAAATTCAAATTTTTAAGTTTCAAAATATTAAAATTATGTAAACTTTTAGGTCATAAATATAAAATTTCGCAAAATTTTCCCCACATTATTTTTTAAATTATTTCGTTTAATATTTTTATATTTATAATAATCTCCTAGCTTATGCTTATTAAATCCAAACAATTCTTCAAATATTGAAAAAGTGTGATGATTGAATATAAGTAAATTTTCATATAAGCTCATAAATTTTACTAAAAATCCAATTTAATTTTTTCAACAACCAAAAAACAACCCGAAAAAGAACTGAATAAAGTCTACAAAAAATAAATTTACGACTTTACATATTTAACTGATAACAAAATTTATGCTCTCTACGCCAAGACCTCATAAAATACCACAATATATTGAACATTATTTAAAATTAAGTGTCAAAGACATTATTAATGATGAACGAAAAAGAACAAAAAAATCAGATGTAATAAAAGTTTAACTTCTTTAATTAAGTACGACATAGACTGCTGTAAATGGAACGATGAACATAAAAATTTATGTGTTGGAATAATTTTTGTGGGATGAAGAGTTTTTGATTTTGATTTGGATTTAAAATTGATTTTTCAAAACTTTTTAAAATTTTTGTAAATTTTCAATAAATTTTTTAGAAATTTTAAAAAGTGAAAAATTTACTTTTTTAAAAAAATTTTTGTAACTTTTTAGAATGAATCAAATTTGGCATTTACAATCCTTTGAAGCAAGATTAAAAATATGAAGAAAAAAATTAAAGACAATATATTTTACTAAAATATAATAAATTTAAATTTATATTTTCAAGAATTAAAATTCAAATATCATAAAATGAACTTTAAACTCTCAACTCAGTTTTCTCAACAAATAAACTTTCATAACTCATCCGCAATATTAATAAATACTCAAATAAGCACAGATGAGCCCATTAATTTTATCTAAGATCTCATAAAACTATGAATAAACTCATTATTCTCCTCATCTTTCACAAGAATATAATTCTCAAAAAATTTAAAAATTTAAATTTAAACAAAAAACTGCTGCTAATATTTCAGCAAATGACTTTATGTGGCTTTTGCGGAACACCAAACGATAACAATACAATGATGATTGTGGAAATTATTCTAGAAATTTTAAAAGCTTATGAAAAGATTATGAGGAACGTGATGAGTTTTCAGTACACTCAACTCTTAATTCATGAACTCATTTAAAGATTTAATTTTATTTTAATGCACACAATAAGCTTGTGCATTTGTGAAATTTCACTTGAATATGCTTTGAGAATATTTAATTTTTTTTAATTTAATTTTGAGATTTCTTTGGGATAGTGTACAGGTGTTGAAATGGGGATGAATAAGAACATTTTGATGAATATGATGACATTTAATAGGATTAATGGGATATGGATGATGAAATGAGTGACCCTTGTCAAAATTATGACGTGTTATTGTGATTTTAAAATTATGGAAGCTTTTTTTTGTCTTTTTAAATATTTTTAAAAATTTCTCATATTTCTTGGAAATTGATGAAATTTTTTTAAATTTTCATAAATTTTTTTTCAATTTGTAAAAAAAAAATTTAAATTATTTTTCAAATTTTTTCAAAAATATTTTCTCTGTTTTAAATTTTCTTTATTCCTCAAAAATCCCTCAATTCCAAACTCCAGTTTCATCAACATCGTAAAACTTAATGCAAATTGTTTACAATCTGCCAAAAATCTAGCAAAAAAATATAATTTTTTACAGCCTTACCAAACTCATTTGAGACAATAATGATAGAATGTTAAATTAATTGCCCATTTATGCCTCATGATACATTTTTATAATTTTTACACTAAAAATATATTACATTTTATTACATTATAGAATGTTTATGGATATGAAAAACTTTTCTTTCTCAACCCCCTTTTAATGACTTGCTTTATTGCTTTACTCTCATTTTTTTTAGTATTTTTAATGATAACAAGTTTTTTATGAACATTATTTAACAAAAGAGAAAAGAAGTGGAGGATGAAAAATGTGTTTTGGGGCTGAGAGAAAAGCAAATAAGTTGGTAAAATATGTAAAGTTTATAAATGTAAATTTAAAGTTTCTTGGGGAAGGATTCAACAATTAAGAGAAAATTTTCTGCAATTACTTTTAAATTGGATACAATGGAGACATATGTTTAAGAAGTTTTTAATGCCTTTAAGGTAGACAAATGTAAATGATTATAAAGTTTTTATTTTTTGCGGAAATTCATGTTGTATCAAAGTTAAAGAGGAAAATATGGTTTGTTGAAGAAGGAATTGTCTTTTGTGTGAGTTTGAGAAGGAATTGTTGCTTGGATGGGGCTGAAATATTTTTAACATAAGTTCATTAAATCTATATTTCAAATTTTGAACCCTTTCCACTTCAAAAACTCCAACAAAAACCTCAAAATTTAAAATTTTTGATCCTCAAAACAAAAATCTTTAAATATTCATAAAATCATCTTCACCACTTCCATTTGTAGCTTTGGCACTCAAATATCGATTCAAATATATCAAGCTTTTAGCAATTATGACAAGAAACATTTCCTATGATCCAATTCAGGTCAAATATTCTCATCATATGCTCATAAACACATATATGAATATGTATATTAATGGCTTGAATATTCATTGAGCAATTTCATTTCATTTCGATTCTTTTTCTCTGCTTTGCCTTAGATAACCCATAAAAGCTTAAGTGGTGTTGAGTGATATGAAATTAGAGTGGAGGGTTGGGGAATGT
Organism: Chironomus striatipennis; assembly: GCA_026123125.1. NCBI lineage: Eukaryota > Metazoa > Arthropoda > Insecta > Diptera > Chironomidae > Chironomus > Chironomus striatipennis. The sequence continues at coordinate 30,914,637 of CM047394.1, forward strand.
TGTGAATTTGAAGGTTTATTAGTGATCTAAAAGCGCAGTTTTTGGTATGAATTAGGAGTTTTGAATTTTAAGTGACATTCGAACTTGTGTATTTAAGATGATAGGTATTTAAAAATTTTCAATTTGGAAAAGTTGCGATTTGCAATTTGGAAAGTTGCACTAAAAACAGATAAAACACTAATTTCAATTATTTACTGATATTATTTAGGATGAATTTTTAGATAAATGCAAAAGATTTGAAATTTTAAAAATTTAAATCTTAAAACATTAAAAATTGAAAATAAATTCAAATAAAAAAAAAATTAAAAAAAAATTACAAAAGTCCTCGTGTTTCATATCGAGGGACTTCAGCGCATTTTTGGCGCGGCGATCAGTAATCGAGCTACGAATTGAAAGTATATCAACTTTCAGGACAGACCTTGCAATATTCTACATAAAAATAACGATAATTTTACAAAAATATTACATAAACAATCAAAAACCCTTCAGTTTCAATTTCCTCACATTCATTGTTCATGCACAAGTGTGTTTTCATTATGCACAAACTAATAACTTGCAAAACTGAACAAAAAACTTTTCGTAAAAAATAACGGTCAAAAAATTTTCAAATGTCAACGGTTAAAAAATATTTGAAATTTCTATGACGTGAAGTTGCAGTCATGTGTTGATTATTTTTCTTTGTGAAATTAAAAATTAATTAATTAAGGTGTTTAAACACAAATTTGGGACTTTTAAATACATTTGCCGCCAATAACTCGATGAAACGAAGATAGTAAAACAAACCGGAGCTCTCTACGATGTCTAGATTAAAAGATAGTTTTTCGAAAATTTGCTGCCGACCGAACAAAGTGTATGATTGAGCTTCCTTTTTGAAAACAAGTTTCCAAAAATGCGCTAAAAATTTTCCAAAAAAAATTCTTAAAATCATCACAAAAGGTCAAAGCTCCAATATATTTTCACAAATCCATAAATCCACTCAAAAACTTTCTCTCCATTTTTCCAAAAAGCATTCATTCTTCCTCATCCCACTCAAACAAGTCATAAAAATAATTTTAATGTCAAACTTCCATATAACATTTCATTTGCCTCATTCACATCAAAAACGAATGAAAAAAAAAAATAGAAATAAAAATCGACCAGACCGCCTAAGCCATTTCCAAGTCAACAGATTTTTTGTTGCTGTTATTATTATTTTATCTTTATACAGCAAGAAATAATTTCTATTTTTTTCTATATATATAAAAATCGTTGAATTTTTATTATTTTCTGAATTTACGCATCATAAACTTTTCCACTTCTTGTGTATTTACTTCATACGCTGCTTCACATATACGATTATCCCTCCCCTAAATCCGTTGATCTCTGCAAGAAAATTTTGATGAAAAGTGATTACATTGTTTGATGATACGAACAAAAAAAAGAAGGCAGAGGATAAAAAAAGAAAATTATGGCAGAATCGCTAAATATTTTATGAGTTTGATTACACATAGAAATCCACGCCAAAATAAACACAAAAAATCATGTATGCTCAGTCTTGAGGCTTAAGACACTCAAAATGATTGTGCTATGACACGCAATTTTTTAACGTCTTCTTCTTCCTTCATCCTCTTCAAGTTTTCTGATTTTTTTGATGTGTTTACATTCTCAGAAGACACAAAGGCAAAGAAGAAGAATTGATTGAAGTTTTTTTTTTCTTCTTTCAACCATGAGTGGAAAAAAGGAAATGAAATTGAGACAATTGATGTCAAGAATTGCTGACTTGAGGATATTGATTCCTAGTATGCTTTATAGTCTATCCTTTGTGTTGTGTCTTTGTCATGTTACTGTTTGTATGTAGGACATGTTCATCGTTTTGTCAATCACTTGAGGCGGTGATGTTGATGTTGCAGGAAATTGAAAGTAATAAATGTAATATTTTTTAATGTGAATGTATGTGGATGTTGGTTTGAAGATTTGAATTTTGGGGGATGATATGGCATAGATTGAGGGTATGTATGTATGTATGTATGCATGTATGGTGTATTTTGGCAATATGTTGTATAGAAAAATTTAGGAAAAGAATCAGTTTTTTTTTGGTTAAAGGCTTAACACCTAGATATATTTTGTTAAATTTCATTTTGGACGAGAATAAACCTAGGACATCTTATATAAGGATTTAGAATGACTTCCAGGATAATACATTATAAAAATGAATTTAAAATATATCTATACATATTCATATAAGGAAAGTGACGTTAAATTTACTTACACTACTAAACGATTTTACAAGGAAAACAAAAGGGATAAATTCAGGACCGTAGTCAGCTTGTGGTCTGATACATTCTCTATAACTCTATGTAAGTTGTCATGACTTCGAATTTATCAATAAAATATCAAATCTACAAAATTAATTGGATATACCCAACATATTTAATCCAAAAACTATCAATTCATATATTTATATTATATCCAAATTACACCCAAAAAAAAGCTAATAATTAGATTTAAACCCATAATAAGGAAATATTCAATTAAATCAATTTTTTGGTAATTTTTTATCATTTTTAGGATTTTTCAATTAGTTTTACACTCTTAACACATATTCATTAAAAATTTAGTTTACACCAATTTTATCTCAATTAATCCAAACATCCTTTAAAAAAATTTCCATCCCTTGACATCCAAAACAAAGAAATCCTATATCAGTTAAATCTCTCAAAAGATGCCAAACCATATAGCAATTTCCTTTTCGTATGAAACAGATATAGACTTATGGTTAGGGCGTCTAACGATGTAAGGCAAACAAGTTAGTATCGTAATCTATTAATGGCGTCGAATTGTCTCATTTTACATGCTTAATCCAAATAAAGAGAGAGAAAATTTTTTCTTCCTTAAAAGGGAAAATAAATTCAATCTTTTTTTTTGCGAGCAATTCGCTGACGCTTCCATGATTGCGAAAATTTCTATTACTTTTTTTTCTTCTCTATGATTTTTTTTTTGTTCATTTCTCTTATTATGGCGCCAACTGATTAATTCAATCTGTTTGCAACTAGATATATCTTCATGTGAGGCTTCGTGAGGGTCGTTAATCAAATGTGCACACACATTTTTCATGGTTTTTATAACTCTGTCAGTACACTAAGTCACACATCACATCGTGAATTTCATTTGTGTGTGAAGACATTGATCTTTAAATTAGCGTCGATTGATCGACAATAAAATCGATAATTTTTTTTTTCAATTTCAAGTGCAAGAACGCAAATTTCAAAAACTTAACTCACATGCACTTCATTCTATAAATATCAGCACGTGTAGACGAGCTTCTTTTCAAATTCCGCAAAATTACTCTGTGTGAGAACGGTTAAAGTATTCGCATGCATGCAAATAGTTTAAGTGAATATGAAATTGAAACTACGAAAACATCAACTTGGAAACTAATGCAATGAATTGAATTATTTTATGGATTTTTTTTCGATTAGTTTTTTGGAATTGAAACTGAAACTCTTAAAATGAAAATTGATCAAATATGGAAATTTATTTATTAAAAAAATCCATATGTGAGTCTATTTGAATTTATGGTCAAATATTTTGATATTTTCAGGGGTGTAGCCAGAAGCTTTTTCTAAAGAGGGTTCAAAATTTTTTCGTATGGAAGAAAAATTGGAAGACCCCTCCTAGTCTAAATGGTTTTTCCTCGAAAAACTCTAGCAAAATGAAGAAATTTTCCCTCAAAGGGAGAGGAGGGTTCGGACCACCTTGGACTCTCCTCTGGCTACGCCCCTGGGTATTTTCATCGAAAGTAAATGGAAAGAGGTAATTGAAATAAATGTCTATGCAAAACGGAAGGAGAAAGTATCAAATGAAAACTTATATGTACGAAAAGAAGAAAGAAGAATCGAAATTTGCAAACAAATTTGAAATGTGTGATAAAAAATTCAATTTGGTCTATTGGGAAGGTTTGATTTTGGCAAAGCAAGGGTCATTTGTTTTTTTTTTTCTGAAGAATTGTGCAAATTTTCATTGAAAATTGGCAATTTTAACTTCAAAATTTAAGCTTGAAATTTTTTTCTCCAGATACCCTTAAACCACAATTTTATGCATCTATTCATCGGTCAAATAACTTCAAACGCATAACAAGCAATGATCACATCATTAAATGCATCATTGAATCATGTAAACATGAATTCTAACCACAATATTTGTCAAACCAAAACATCATCCTCAAAATGCATAACCAATTCCGATTCAAACAATTTTCATCATCTACACTGAATAACAAATCAGAATCAGTAATTAAGTCAATGACTAGCCATTTCAATCAATCCAAAAATAAACTCGAGTAAAAAAATCAAACATTATTCAAATCCAACAAAAAAGTCAATTAAGCCATTCACTTTATCTCTTACTATCCAATCCAACATTTAATGCTTTCCAATCACGCTTTTAATTTATATGCGAAAATTAATTTCTCATTCACTAAGCTTTTACGTTATCGTATGAATTTTCATCAATGTAAATTTTTTTCCACCCGCAATTATATCATCATCAGGATAATGGCTTTAACTGCATGTTGTTGTTGTTGTTTCTTCAACTGCCTTTTATTCAAGGTGTCGGGAAACTTTTTTTTTCGCTTTTTCAAATAAAATTTTCTATTTTATTGAATTGAAAAAATAAAATTCAATTCAGTTTTTTTTTTTATTATTTTATTCTGTTAAAATAGCAGAAGCAATTGACTAACAGTTTTTATAGTATGTTCAATTTTCTTTTCCATTGAATAAAATTTCCATATTTTGTTCTTCTTTCTCTTTATTTAAACGATATTTCCGATGGCAGTTTTTTTTTTTTTTTTGAATAAAATAAAATAAATATGGAGTACATTGTTCAATAATAATTGTGTTGAAATTGTTCCCTTTTTTGCTGTGTGCTCTAAATTACTGTTTGAATGTGAGATGACATTGAAGGATGGGAAGAGTTTGTATGATTTTTTTGAGAAAGGCTAATTGAGCATGAATTTGGATGTTTTTGAGTGAGTTTGATGATGAATTTGAGGGTTTGGGGGATAATTTGATGATTTGGAGGGAAAATTTTGAAAATTAATTATTTGGTGTGGTGGGTGGCTGTCTGGGAAGATGGAAATTTTTGTCTTGGTGACTGATTCGTCGAGTACAATATTAAGAAAAAATTATCGTCTTCCATCAGAAATTGAGAAGATTGAAGGCAGAAATTCAACATAAATTCCCATTTTTATTCCAAATAACCTTAAAATTTAATTAAAATTAAATTTTTGTTATTGAAAAAAAAATTCAATAGACATCACATATGAATAAAACAACCCTCAAACCTACAAATTCAAATATATTCAACAAAAAATAACCTTGACATATTCCAAACATATTCAAAACCAATTTAATTAATTTTCATATCAATCAATCGATCGCAATTACCTCAAAGCTCGTTAAAATCGTCAAAAAAGAACATCGAAAAATAATTTTAATATACAACCAAAATTAACAACTCGTGACAGTGACTCATATTACATTTAAGGACGTAAACAAATTACAAAATTGATTTTTGATTAGAATAAAAATATTAATTCATGTGATTTTTTTGCATTGATCGAGATTTTTTTTTTCTATTCTTCCTTCATCTGAAGAGTCATTCAGTCTCTCATCATCCATCATTTCTATTCTTACTCAATTGATTCACGTACAAAATATGTGATATGTCAGAGCACACAACAATCGATGATGAATAAAAAGAGTTACGAGTGCACAAAAAAAAATCAATAAACGAGTGATTAACGTGATTTTTATTTCATGATGCAGCTCAAGTGCTCCTCGACCTGTAATTAATGCAATCTGATTGCGATTTTTTCTTCTTTCTCACTTGACATTTTGCAATTCGACTTTTTTCCTTCTTTGCATGCACAGAATACAATAAACAGCAACTGAGGATTGAGAGAAATTTTTTTCAATTATATGAAACATGAGAATAAGAGAAAAATTGTAGCGGTTACTTTGGTTTTGTTGGCTTCGATATTTATGTAGAACTCGCATGGGAACAAAAGATAAATAGGAATTCAAAAATTTTTTTGAGGTTCCGAGCTTTCAATAAGCTCTTTAATAATGTGAACTTGAGATTTAATATTGAATAAAAGAAAAATGTAGAGTGAAAAGATAAATAACTATGGAAATTAATTTTTTTAGGTTATGGTGATATGAATATAGGACAAGAAATTGAGAATTGGGAAAGTTGAATTTTCAAGGATGTCGTTTTGGAACTTTATGTCTGTCTTTTTTTTCAGCCTAAAATATTCAATTACACGTGATTATGTTCCTAAGAATCTACAAAAATTCAAAAATAATTCTAAAGCTTACAGTTCAATATCCTCAATCGGATCCTCAATAAAGTTAACAACAACAACTCAATTCTCCATCCCCAATTCCTTATTCAAAAATAAATAACAACGTAAAACAAAATATCTCAAAAAATTTCTCCTTAAATTAAATAAATAAGTGAATTCATGGTACTTAACTACTTCCAATTTTTTATGCAAGCTTGACTTTTTATCATTCATTTTATTTTTCCAAGGAAGCAACAAAGCTTCTTTTTTTCGTATTTCGTTGATATTTACTACAAAAATAATATTTTTGTTTCGAGAGACTCTGAGGAATTTCACTGAGAATCGGATTACATAAATTTATTGTTGTGCTTTGTATCAAGCGGTATTTGTAGATAAATGTAGCAAATATTGTTTCTAGGAAGACGGAAGAAGAAGCACTAATGTAGCGAAAAAATTTATTTTAAAATTGGATTTTTGGTGCTGTGTGGGTTGGATATTAGAGATTGAGTGGGTAGAATAATGGATTTGAGTTAGTATTTTGACAATTTTCAATTATTGAATCAGATGGAGGAGTTTTGATGCTACATAGTTACTGAGAATTTTTAAAATTTCAAAATATCAAACAAATATTAAATTTGAGATTATGTTCAAAAATGATCGATATTTTAAATTAAAATTAAGTTTTATAATAATTTTAAGTCTTAAGTTAATTTTAAGTTTTGTGAGTCATCGTGGCTTGGTAGAGCAATAGCTTAGTACTTCGGTATTGAATATTGCAATGCCAATGCAGCGGTCATGGTTTCGAGTCTCGGCAAGTGAAATAAAAAACACTTGATGACTAAGGTTCTGAATCAGAAATCGGAACACATAGCATAAAGTATTTCACTTGTTGTTTCGCGAATCTCATATTACCGAAAAACATGACTCACAGCCTTTCTTTGTAGGCTACAGACAGTAACAGCTAAAATGTCATCAACGGAGTGGTTCGGATCCCACTATAAACAGCTGTAGGTCCATTTCCATAGAATCCTTTTTAATCATCACAAGTTTGCATTTCCCCATCATTTTAAATTCTCCATTCAAAATTCAAGCTTCATCACCACAAACAAAGCTCAAAGCACACCTAAATTTCAAATAAAATCAAATACAATTCAAATCTTAAATAACAAAGCACAAAATCAAAGAGAAATTTAATTTATCGAATGATGAAAATCAACAAGATCTCATCTCAAGAGTACGAATTTAAATGCAAATTTCTCTTCATTCATTTTATTTGTACGTGAAATTCATGAAAAAAAAAAATATCTTTTACCTTCTTTATCCCTCTCTCTTTTATATAAATATATTTATTTTTGCCAATCCGTTTCAAGTAAAACAAAAAAAAAAGTTTTATTTCCTCTTTTGCTATCTTTATCTTTCTCAAAGCAATTGCTCAGAAGTTTCTCGTACTTTTTTTCCTCCTTGTTGTTTTGCAAATTTTATTCAATGATTGATTGCGATGAATTAAGGAAAGGCAAACAACAGACATTTGATTGATGCACGTATTGTGATGCGAGGGGATACAAAAAAGCAGAGAAATTCCAAAAGGCAAGAAAAATATAATTTTGCCAAAATTCAACGTAAAGCAGCAAAAAAAAGTTGTTTCTGTTTCACCAAAGGAACCGCCACTATGGCAATATTTTACTAACACATTTTATGATGTCGGGTTGTCTTGACAACAGGATTATATTTTATGTACATTCATAGGTGCTTTGTCGATCAATTGTTTATTGTCGGAATTTCCTCAATTTTATATCGACATTGCATAAATTATCGGCAATGAATTGAATAACAATAAAAATAATGATAATAATAATAACAGCATGATTCGAGGAATGCGAGACGAATATTTACATGCTCATGTATGCGATGAATAATCGACAATCAATTAGTTATGCCATGGAAATTGGAATTTTTTCATGTGTATGCAAAATAAATGAACAATTTTTTGAGAAATTAATTTTATGCTATTTTTAAATAATGCTGGACTAAATGGAGTGTTTTTCGGACAGAACAATAAGTTACTTTAGTATTGATAGTCATGTGAAAATTTGCGTATATGGTTCTTAAAAGTATGTAGAAATTTTTGAATTTTGTATCAAAGAAGAGTCTTGTGTATTAAAATCTATCAATGGCAAAATAAGGTCAATTTAGTTGAATGGCTAAGTAAAAGACTCAAAGGTTTATGAGGTTTACTTTCAAACTTTTGAAGTTACAAGTTCAATTCCTAGAAGAATCTAAACCAATCTAAACATTCTCAATCAACTTTCAAAAATATTTAAAATAAGAAGAAAAACCACAAAAAATCTCTCAAATTTACCACTCAAAAAATTCTACAAGAGATATTTCAATTTTCAAATTAAATTCCATTCCTAAATCACAAAATATCACTCCTCACATTCATCTCCCTACACATATGCAGCAACAATTCCTACAAAATTGAAAGTAAATCTATTGTGACTCACAAAAAAAAAATATATGTAATCATGTCACTAGAGCATTTCACAAATAACAAACCTCACAAAAAAAGGAAAAGAAAAACCTCTCAGCAGACATCAACAATCCCACCCGAAAGCATATTCACTGATGTAAAATTTATGAGCTCAAAAATTCACACACAGACATATCACACATAAAGTCACATGTCGAAATGGTAAATACCCCAAAAATTCATTTCATTACTTATGCACAATGAGATGTCGTATGAGAATGAGTGGAAGAAGAGCAAATTGGGAGGGAAAAAAATCACAGCGATAAGAATTTTTTTCCATTCATTCATTTCTTTGCCTTTTTTGCTTTTACACACTTAACACATAAATCTTTTCTGAGAGCTTTTAAAGATTTTTTTTTTTTTGAATTCTTTAAAGCAGTGATGGCCAACCGGTGTACCGCGTCACACTAGTGTGACGATTTTTATTTCAAAAAGTACCACGGGCCGTGTTCTGCATGCGGTTTTGGCCATGACTTACTCACAAGATGTGCCGCGGTACAAAAAAGTTTGACCACCACTGCTTTAAAGATATGAATATCTCTTTCAAGTACATGCATTCATTTGAAAATATAGCAAAAAAAAAAGACTATCCATAGGCAAGAGAAACAGTTATCAGAGAAAATGAAAGGAAATGAAGGAAAATAAGAAAAGCACATTCAGTCAGGTGTATGAATATATGTGTCTTGATTCAATGAATAATGAAGACTCTTAAAAAGCGTTTTTTTTTCTTCTCTTTTGCAAAATTATGTGCTCTTTGTTGTTTGAGTATTGCAATGTATTTTCCATCTAAAAGTAAATGAACGTATAAATCGTAGAATAGGAAAAAAAGAGGAAAAAATGTATTCTTTTTGTAGATTGAGAGTAATACATTTTCAGAAAATTGATTTTTATCGATATTTTTTTAAGGGTGAAATTTTTTGATATAGAATATTGATAGTTTGGATTTGCATGATTGATAGTTTGACCTTTTAATCAGGACTCAGACACTTAACTGAAAATTTTCAAAACTGTACTGTATTTTTCAAAGTTTTGAAATTTTTGAAAAGTTTTTTAAATTTTGTAAAAATAAGATAATCCAAAAATTACAAGAAAATAGTTTTGAATCTCGAAGTTTTTAAACAGCGGGGGAAAAGGGGGGGGGGGGTCAATAAAATTTATCATTTCATGACTACGAAACTGCATTAAAAACAAAGAAAACATTCATTTTGTCATCAACGTGTTATTCAACAGAACAAACAAATTGTAATCAAATTATTTAATTAAAGCACCTAACCTTTCTTAAATTGTCAATTTTATCTTCCAAACACAAACTTTCTACATCTAAAGTTACAATTTAATTTTTCAGAAATCGTATAAAAGATTCAAAACTAAAGTTATCTTTAAGATCATTGAATAACTTTATAATACAAACTAAGATTAACTTTAGACTATTCAAACAACTTATTTCAATTGGAAATTCGATCTTTTGTTGAGAGTTTAATATTAAGCTACTCAAATTTCTCAATGATGCATAACTAAGATTGTGAATCTTGCATCTTCTTATTTAATACGTTGAATAAATATTGATATTTGATATTTTTGAACTTCTGATAAGAAGGAGTGAGTAGTGACGTAAGTTAGATGAATCAATTTAAAGGGAAAAAAAAAGTTTTTAGAAATTTTGTGCATTCCAAAAAAATGTTATTTATATCCCAGACACCTATCGACTTCAAACTTAATAGAAACTTTTCAATAAAACTAAGAAATTTTTTCATGCCTTATAAAAATGCACAAAATGGAACCAAAGCTTTAAGTTGCATAAAAAAAAACTTTCCAAAAGCTTCTTTGCAACTTTTTTTTTTCATGCGATGCTGGTATGAAAAGTTCAAGACTTATCGCATACAAATGAGCTGAATAAACTTTCTTTATCACCTTTAGCATTTCCCACACCAAAAAAATAAAATAAAAGAATTGAGAAGAAAAATGAATGCCGGAACTTTTTTCACTCTTTTAGTTCCTTTAGGAATTTTTTGCACTACATTTTTATATAAACAAAATATTTCCATGTCACCATCGCAATTCTTTTCCAAGTTTTTTTTTCATTTCCATATTGTTATGCCAACATATTTTTCATTTCTACACGCTTGTTGCTATTTGAAATATTTTCGATTTTTTGCGAGCATTTTATTAAAGCAAAAGGGTTGCTGTTTGTGGATTAATTTAAAGAATTTATTGTCTGGGCTGGATGAAATATTATGGATATTGACTTTTGAAATATTTTGTCTATTAGATTCACCCAAAAATTCATATCAATCAGTCTCAAATTCATCATCAATTCATATCAAATTCCCATAAATGCGCTTACTTCCTTTAACCAACCACAACTTCCTCTTCAAATATTCTCAAGTTATTCGCAAAACTTTTCAATTCGCATGCCTTATTATTAGCTGTAGAGCAAACAACCTCATACAAACGGATGCTATTTTTGGAAGTACACCACAACCATTTGTCCCTCAATTTGAACAAAATGCCAATAGTCTCAAAAACATAAAATCGCATTTTTCCAAAAAATTATTTTATGTAACATTGTTTAAAATGAAAATAAAAAAAAAATTACGAGCAAAAAAATTCAATAAAATTGAGGAAAAGGTCTTTTTAGTTAGTATCGGTGCTTTTTGGTAAACAGTCACAGAAGTTCTATGAAAAAAAAATTAATTTGCTTCTTTTTTATACAATTTAACATAATTTCTTTGTGATAATTGGAGCATGTAAAGCTCAGAGATATTTATTCAAATATGCTGTTGTCGCTGTTTGTGTTATTGTTATTATCACTGTCACCATTAGAGATTTGTCAACGACATAGCAACGCAGAAGAAATTTCTGAATGTAATTAGTAATGGCATGGATACAATGACTGAAATAAAAGGGACTAATTTAAATTTTATGAATCTAGAATTGTTAGTAAAATTGCAGATTTTTCTGTGGATTTGAAATTTTGGAAATAGTTGCTAAGATTTGAGAATTTAAGACAAGGTTTGAAGGATTTTTCAAATGCTAATGCATTCTACATCGATTTTCATCATCAAAACTGATCAAAACCCAAATTCATTAAAATATCGATAATGGAAATTCCTAATCTACTTAAAATTCCAATGATCTAGATCTAGAAGCAAATGAAATGTCTAGGCTTTCAGCAACATTGATAAATTTCATGAAGTATTCATTTCCCAAAAAAAGACAAAAAAAAATAATATTTTGCAAGGTTGAATACGAAATGGTTTGTTGAATACTTGAACACTTAAAAAAACGCAATACACAACCGAATATAATTGATGTGAATTTAATGCATTCAAATTATGAGTTTTGGGATTCAGACAAGTCATTCGTTATCTTAGTCTAATCTCAAATTCAAAATCTAGACTTGATCTAGACAATAATTCAAATTTGCTTCACTTTCTATCCACAAAACTATCTCCGATTCCCATTTATATTGATTTCAAAATCGATAAATTCACTGAACACACCCGTCTGCTACAGAAATGTTTTGATATCATAATTCATATTGTTATCCTCCCAATCAAGTCAGACTGTGCATGCACTTTATCAAGCGAAAAAATTCAATTTTCAAAAACTATTAATAGAACCATTAACGAAAACCATGTCAGCAAAAGATATTAGCAATAACAAGCAATAACAGTGATGACTACAGTCGTTTGATTGAATATCCTGAGTGCAACTGAAAAGGAGTTTTTACTTGATTATTGAGTGGAACTAAAAAGGAGTTTTTACTTGATTATTCCTATATTTTTTTGCAATACATAACAATGTGTAAACATAATACCGATGGTGAATGTGAATAGATATAAAAATTTTTTTTTGATGGTGCTTGGCTTGTTATTGTATCGGAAATATGTATAGCAATTTGAAATGTTATCACACCTAGCTGTTGAGTTGTGTATGAGGTCAAGGGATGGTGAACTTTTTTAACTAAAAATTTGCATATTTGTAGTCCCTTTCCCTTTCTGTCTCAAAATGCTCATGAAAAGTTTTAAGTTTCTGGATTTTTGACTTTCATTGAGTACCAGTGATTTCTATCTCCTTAAGGCTTAGCAATTATATGAGAATATCTGATTTTTTATGATTTTTCGTGACTAGGCTGGTCAAAATTTCAAAAAAACTCAGAATCATGCGCTTAAAAAGTGACCAACCCTCGTCCTCCAAAAAACAACAAAGAATCACCTCTCCATGCTCAAAGTTAGTGTCTTCGTTGTTGTTATGAAGTATATATCCATACACAAATATGAAAAGTACTCAATATTTTCCGCGCTCATTATTCAGTAAACTATTCCATTTTCCTCCAGTTAGTTTTGTGCCGGGACTCAATCGTTCAACATAAAACGCGTGCATGAGCATGCACAAAAAAATGAATGAAAAAAGGGGAGAAAAAAGCAAGTGAAAAATTTCAATAGAATTCAAAAAATAAACTAGTTCGTCCAACATTATGTGATGAAAAATAATGATCCAACGAACGTGATTCAATTGTTGGTTCCATCATCTATATATATTAAACAACTGAAAGCACTATGAATGTTTATTTATGTATCTAACTCGTGCAACATCATTAGAAAAAAGAAGAAGAAGTGTATAAAAAGAAATAAGAAGTAAAGAGAGAAAAAGGAAATTAAGTGTAGACGAAAATGGATTGGAGTGGTGGATCACGTGTGAGCTTCCTACAAACACAATTATTTCCCGTTTGCCAAACATTGGCTGCAAAAGGTTAGCTAACATACAGTAGTATTATTATTTTGTTAGTCATAACACACGAGTCATGAGATAAATGAGCTTTAGTTTGAATCTTACTCGGGTTATGTGTGTGGCGTAAAATGACGAATGATGTTGATGTTTATTAAGAAAACTGGTGTATTAATGATGAACATAAATATTGCTGGAGGTTTTAAAAGCATTGTGGAGTAGTGGGTTGCATATGATTATGGATTATGTATGAATTGTAGCTTAAAGCGATTTTTAAAGTAGTTTTTGATCAAATGTTTTAACAGAAATGTTTCAAACTAGCTTCAAATTTTTCTATTACTAATTTTTGGAAAAGAAAGTTTTTCTTAATTAAAAAAATAATCAACTTAAATTTTAACTGTAATTATCAAGAAATTGTGCAAAAATCACAAATTCTAAGTAAGTCCTTTAAAATCAATTGCAATCTCCAAAACCACACTAAAATACCATAAAAATCAATTTAACATAATCCTGCTTCCTTTACAATTCAATTTCAACCAATTTACCATCGAAACTACCCGCACAACCAACCATAAACTGAATAATCATAATCATTAATACGGAAATATTCCAAAAAAAACTTCAATTTCTATTTTCAACATTTATAAATATTCAATTCCTCTTAATAAACAAACTAGAATTAGCACATTTTCTATTTAGCCGATACCACAATGCATTCCAGCAAATACCTGTCAGATTCCTCCACTTCACAATGGGCCCAAAAAGGGACTTTTTGGAAATAATTCATAATATTTTGGTGGTTGGTAGCCCTGGTCCTAGGGATCATAAAAATATAAAACTTTTGGCATATAACTCTAATAGCCGCTCAGGAGAACTTGAAATGTGTTTTGGGCACTAGTGATTTTCGAAAAATTCCTGTGCCTCACTGTGTGGATGAAATTTCACAAACTTTTTTTTATTCGTTCAATACTTGCTTTAACTTTTATGGAAAAAATACAAAAATATTTTTAATCTAAAAAAAGTGGTCAAAAAATTGAAAAAGTCAAAAAAATGCGATTTTTTGACATTTTTTACCTCCTGTGCCTACAAGTTGGTCTTAAAAATCTAAAAACTTATGATTATTATAGCTAATAAGTAGACCTACAAAAATCATTTTATTCATTGCTTCCAAAATCGTCATTTAGTGCTTCTAAATTTAGGTCAAAGGTCAAAATTTTCGATTTTTTTGGCATTTTTGGGTTTGGGGGCCCATATGATACTAAATGACCACGGCATAATGTCAAGTGACATTATTTTTGTAGTTTCTATGTAGAACTACAAAATTAAGCAAAAAAACACAAATTTTTTCTGGTCCCCCGAATCACCAGGGACCCCCAAAGAGGGTCTGGTAGGGGGGTCTTCAGAACAAAAAAATTCATATCTCAAAAATATCTTCACCATATTGTCTGAAACTCTCAGAAATGATAGAAAACATCAATACGGATCATTTTCAGTCATTTCGGCCTAATAAAAATTTGATTTTTGGTCTTTATAGTGATTTCACTGATTTTCGAGCTTGGTCAAAAATCAAGTTTTCACTTTTCGACTCCTACCACCTCAGGATGACTTTATATTTTATTTTTTTTGATGAATTTTTATAGCTAAGCATAGTACGCATCCAACGAGGTATAAAACATGATGTATGGTCAAGATATGGCAGAGTTATGGCCAAAAAACTGAAAAAATGGTCAATTTTTTGAGGGTTTGACAACTTTCATCGCACATATTTGCTCATATTTCATCAAAATTTCAAGTATATGTAACAAATTTGATATCGTTGGAAAGGTTATTGCTTCAGCTATACAATAAAACAAAAATCTAAGTTTGGAAGTTCCTCAGTAGACCAGAAAACTTACAAAAGTTTGTCTTGTCCTCCCGTACACAGCAAAAATTAAAAATTTTTATTTTTGTGTTTTTTCCACAGTTTTACACATGAACTTTCATAATATGATCAATAAAAGACTTTGCAGCCATTACTTCCTGCATACACGTTCATAGAAAAACCATCAAATTTTCGAATATTTTCGATTTTTTCGTAAAAATTGTATTTTTTTCTATGAACCTGTATGCAGGAAGTAATGGCTGCAAAGTCTTTTATTGATCATATTATGAAAGTTCATGTGTAAAACTGTGGAAAAAACACAAAAATAAAAATTTTTAATTTTTGCTGTGTACGGGAGGACAAGACAAACTTTTGTAAGTTTTCTGGTCTACTGAGGAACTTCCAAACTTAGATTTTTGTTTTATTGTATAGCTGAAGCAATAACCTTTCCAACGATATCAAATTTGTTACATATACTTGAAATTTTGATGAAATATGAGCAAATATGTGCGATGAAAGTTGTCAAACCCTCAAAAAATTGACCATTTTTTCAGTTTTTTGGCCATAACTCTGCCATATCTTGACCATACATCATGTTTTAGACCTCGTTGGATGCGTACTATGCTTAGCTATAAAAATTCATCAAAAAAATAAAATATAAAGTCATCCTGAGGTGGTAGGAGTCGAAAGTGAAAACGATTTTTGACCAAGCTCGAAAATCAGTGAAATCACTATAAAGACCAAAATCAAATTTTATTAGGCCGAAATGACTGAAAATGATCCGTATTGATGTTTTCTATCATTTCTGAGAGTTTCAGACAATATGGTGAAGAGATATTTTGAGATATGAATTTTTTGTTCTGAAGACCCCTACCAGACCTCTTTGGGGTCCCTGGTGATTCGGGGGACCAGAAAAATTTGTGTTTTTTTGCTTAATTTTGTAGTTCTACATAGAAACTACAAAAATAATGTCACTTGACATTAAATGCCGTCATTTAGTGGAGTCACATGGGCCCCCAAACCCAAAAATGCCAAAAAATCGAAAATTTTGACCTTTGACTAATTTTTGAAGCACTAAATAACGTTTTTGGAAGCAATGAATAAAATGTTTTTTGTAGGTCTACTTATTAGCTATAATAATCATAAGTTTTTAGATTTTTAAGACCAACTTGTAGGCACAGGAGGCAAAATGTCAAAAAAATCGCATTTTTGGACTTTTCAATTTTTGACCACTTTTTTTAGATTAAAAATATTTTTGGTATTTTTCCATAAAAGTTAAAGCAAGTATTGAACGAATAAAAAAAAGTTTGTGAAATTTCATCCACACAGTGAGGCACAGGAATTTTTCGAAAATCACTAGTGCCCAAAACACATTTCAAGTTCTCCTGAGCGGCTATTAGAGTTATATGCCAAAAGTTTTATATTTTTATGATCCCTAGGACCAGGGCTACCAACCACCAAAATATTATGAATTATTTCCAAAAAGTCCCTTTTTGGGCCCATTGTGCACTTATAAACAGAAACCGATCAATAAAAGCGAAATGAAATGAAGTGAAATAGATTCTATGTGTAAAGTTCAACAACCTATTGCTCTGTTTAATCGACCTAAAAGTTTACATTTTTTTCTTTTCCTCACTCATATTCTGTTCTGCAGTGAATATCGAGTATTTACACTAGATGAAAATTTTTGTGGAGGAAGAGAAGAAGAAGATAAAGAAAATTGCACATGATGAAAATTTTGCAATGTGAATTGGGAAATGTTTGAATTATATGAGTTAGAATGGAACATTTTTAAATGAGGCATGTAATGAATTCTGTACATTACATAAATTATATCTTCAACCAATTAGATGTGGAAGAAAAAGGTTGAACTTTTATAATAAAGATGTTTTGAAATTGGGACATTGAATGTGAATTTATTAAGGTTTAGAGAAAGTTATCATTAAGGAGCCGTTCATTTAGTACGTTCGCTTTTTAGGGGGAAGGGGGTCTAAGATTTTGTAACAGATTAAACAAAACAAAAGAATTTTTATACAAAAAGCGTAACGAGGGGGGGAGGGGGGTCTTAAAAGTCATTTTTTTGTGTAGCGTACTTGCGTACTACTACTAAGGGTGATTACTTTTTAGAAACAAGACTGAAAAAATTTAAGCTGAATTTTTTAGATTTTGACAAATCTAAAGCATTGCATAGCTTAAGTAGAAGAGCTTTCAAGGGTAAAATTTCCTACAAAATCTATCAAACTTAATTTTTTTTTTACTCAAAAATTCCAAAACTTTAAATTTTCATAGTGCTTGCTTGCACCAAAAAGATATGAAAAATTTTAAAATGCTCTAAAATTTATTGTTTCAGCAATAAAACAAAAGTAAAATAAATAAAAAAAAAACAAAACAAACCGAAATCTTTGAAAAACTTATCGAACGTCTGACTTGACGCGTCTAAATCTTCAAATTATTCAAAACAAAACATGCCCAATTTCAAATTAAATTTCATGTGAGACTTCAATCAACTCAACCTAATTTATTATTCCATTTTGACAAGGAAGTATTTTATCATATTTTTTTTTATTTTGTCATACAATATTTTCATGTTATTTATTCATATCGGCATCATATACACAAGAAAAAAACGAATTTCCATCTAAATTACTTTTGAACTGACTTTATGTATATTACACACTCATACCCGCAAACATAAATATTACATTCATGCACATATCATTGCTTTAATAAACTCTTTCAGTTCACTTAAAATTGGCAATTTAATTTTGTTGTATTTTTTGTGTGTGTTTCTTTTCCACTTCTTCGTCCTCATCAACAATGCAAATTCAATCTTCATTTCAAATGAAAAGTAAATTTTATGTAAACTCTTATTTTTGCTTTTTTTGTTGAATTTGCCCATAGTAAGGCATATCATTCAACATTATCATGAGCATAATCAAGAAATATAAACATACTTATTTAAAGAAGGGCAGACGAAAAAAAATCACAAAAATGAATTTCGAAAAAAAAGGAGGAAAATAAGGAAATACTTGAGGCAAGACCCATGTGGGAGGACAGAATGAAAGGAATTCCTTTTGGCCATATGGGAAATGTAAAAGCTAATAAAAGAAATGAAAAAATGAAAAAAAGGAGGACATGATTTATGCAAAATTATTCAACGTTAGAAAAAGTTTTCTTTTTTTTGCTCCTTCAATTCAAGAACTGACGGAGGATTAGCTTAAACGACTTCAAATGCAAAAGTTGATAAAGAAAATTTTTTGCATGCATCAGCAAGTCAAAGCTGGAAAAACTTTCTATATATTTGAAATTTAGAAAGATGAAAAAAGTAAGTTGAAGATGAATTTGAATAAGTTGTTAAAAGTTAAGGAGGATGAGAAGGAGGTTTGAATAAAATTTATGTGCGATTATAATATTCTAAATTCTTGATGGGTGAGTTTATTATGAAGATTATTTTGAAATTTCCTGAAGGATTCATATGACATAGCTAAAATCAGATTTTTCAGCGAATCTAAAAATTTTGGTATTAAACTCGCTTTATTTAAAAAAAAAATCTAAAAAGTCAATTAAACGCATACAATACACGAATTAAGCTGAACTGCATGAAAATCACAACTCGAGTAACAATTTTCCAACACATATTAATTTAATCAGTATAAACCGAAAATATTCCACATCCATCCACACTATACATATCACGAAACATCCAACTTCATAGTATAATTTACTTATAAGCAAAAACTTTACGATATGCCAATCTACGTATAGGCAGCGAAAAAGCCGCGGTGGCCGAGTGGTTAGAGTGTCGGCCTCCTATGTCAACGACCTGGGTTCGATCCTAGGGAAAGTCTAGTCGGATCTGGTGCTTTTTCGCTGCTTCTAGTCTGGCAGCTCGGTTTGTGTCGTCGCGAAACACAAATTTTGCTAGGTACATTACATTGATATACCCTAGGTCAATGTAATTGTGCAGAGCTTGCAGAAAGCATTCGCCATATCTATGGCAAAAAAAAAACACAAATCGTCATTTTATGACAAAAACAACACAAAAATCCATCGATGTCAACGCATCAAAAAGGCAATAAAATCTTCACCAAAAATCAACATTTAAGATGAATAAGCTGCTGCTTGAACTCTTAAAATTAATATTTATAAATTTATATATTTGTAATTATTATGAAAAGCAAAATAAAAAATAACATTTTTTTTTTTTAAAAAAAAAAAAAAAAGCCAATCTACGTATCTTCCATTCAGCAAATTTCAGTTTAAATATTTGTAATGTGCTTTAAATTTACACAAAATACATTTTTTCTCATGAAAATTCATACAAATATGCATGCTTATCTCGTAACAGCACCCCCCTCAAAAAAAAAAGAAGCAAAAAATTTACAACAAAATATAATAAAATTTTATGATATGATACAACAAACAAATTCAAACAAGCATAAAAGCTGCAGTAACAGTTGAAAAACTTTCAGTTTCAGTTTTAAAAAAAATACTCAACCCATCTCATGTTAAATTATCATAAAACTTATTCTGTATATATAATTTTTTTAACATCACTTATTGCCCACAGGGATGTTTAATCAGACAACAATAGTACACTATATGAATGTTCAGTAGCAATAACATTTATTCTCATTGCTGATTGCAGTCGTATCTGTTACTGATTATACAAGGCACAAGAATTTTTTTTAGTTCCAAAAAAATGTGTTTTTGTGAGTTTCACAGTTGTTCTTTGCTCCTATAAAACATGAAAAAAGTAACACATTTTTTTTTAGAGGAAACATAAAAATCGCATTCACGTTGACAAATATGCGAACATAAATTTCGCTTCTTTTCACTTCTTTTTCGAACATAGAACACAGTTGAGGGAAAAAAATCAGAGAGATTTTGACACTTCTTTTTTTTTTCTTTGCTATGGGACATAAAAGTGCCACAACATAAATTAATTTTCATATATGTCGTGGATACTCTACGCTCAATGAAAGTGCCGTGCATTGAGAATGTTCATGCTATTGGATGAGTGCTTTGTATTATTATCTTTTTTCGCATGTGGATTTGAATGTGAATAGGTTGGTTTGGAGGGAATTGGAATGTAATTATGATAGAGACGCAGCTTGATTTGTTAGCTTTTAGTTTGTGGCGTTTTGATTTGTGGCTGTTAAGGGAATTTGATGCTGTGCTTATGCGATTTAACATGGGTCAAATGTGAAGAGAGAATTTTTTCAAAACTTGCAGTTGGAGATACTAAATTTTATATTCATGGAATAAAATTGAAAATAGAGATAGAGTGAGAATATATTTAAGCAGACATGACATGTCAAATACAAAAATTTAATTGCTTCAAATATTTTTTTACGCAATTCAACTCCAAAAGGATCCTAAATGAATTACAGTATACAAGTCTATTTATACCTTGCTAATTCAAACCGACCTCACATAAACTTTCACTTTTTATTCCCAAAAACTTGTAAAAAAAATTTCAAAATTCCAAAATTTCTATTTTAAATTCTGTCACCGAAAAAAAAGAATCTCAATAAAAATAAACAAACTCACGACACCGTGTCTGATGAAAAATATACTGACCCAACATTATTTTTAAATGTTCATCCTCCATATACACCATAACCACCGACACCTGTTTTTACATTGGATGGAAATTTTTCATTTGAAAAGAGCAAAAAGAAAAAGAAAATTTCTAAAATTAAATTTTTGCATTTTTCACAATCTTTCATACTTTTATTTCAAGCGTCAGAGAAAATAAGATATGAGTTGAAATTTATAAAATATTTATTATCTAGGAGATTCACTTTATGTAAGTTGATTTACGAGCTAGAAGCAATTTTTTGACCTCTCATCGTGTCGACTGCACAAGAAGGAAAAAAAATTTTAAATTTAAACTTTTTAAATTGAAAAACTTCTTGCTCCTTTTGAGATTTCATTACGTAATATCTTGTTATTATCACGAGAATTGCGCGAAAGCATCTGAAATGGTTGAATGATTTCAACGAGAAATTTTAAGCATGAAACAATGTTGTTGAAATTTTTCAAGTACAAAAGGATGAATTTGACGTGATAAAAAAGATGAATCGTGATGATGTTGAATCAATCTAGAGTGGAAATTGTATTCGAAGGATGCGATGTGATGCTGTATTTAAGCTTTCAGTAAATGCTAGAAATTGTGCAGATGTAGTAGACATAACCTTCAATCGACTTTATATTTTAGATTCGAAAAAGTTCAAAAAATTTGAATTTTTGACGCAAATTTTGAACAATTTTAAATTTCAAAAAAAAATTACTTGACCTAGGGTTGGGACCGTTCACTTAGTATGTTACGTAAAAAAATCGATATTTTAGACCCCGCCTAACAAATGAGGAACATAGGGGGAAAGGTTGTTACGTTTTTTGTATGAATTTTTTTCTATTGTTTGACCTGTTACAAAATCCTAGACCCCTCTCCCTCCTAAAATGCGAACGTACTAAGTGAACGGCCCCTTAAATTAATCTATTCTAACAAATCTAGTTAAATTCTACAAAAAAAACTTTTCCATTTGCTAAGTTTCCCCATAAATCTAATTTCTCCAACTTCTGGTCATAATTTGAACTCAAAAACCTTCTACTCCTTCCACTACGTCCATTACACATCCAAACAAAATATTATATTCTCTTCAACAAACATACAACATCTCAGTATCATTTCAATTACATCCCCATGGGATATCGAGCATAATACCACAGTGTCTATTATATTTTCATTAGCTTCACTTCTCATAAATATCACATTCAAGGAGAAGAGAAAAAAGAACACAGCAAATAGAATTTATTATTATTCCCAATATAACTAATTGAATTATGATAACAATGTTTAGTCAAGGTCATGAAATTTGCCAATAGACAGCTGTATTGTTTCTATCAAGAGACACCGAGGAAAATGGAGAAAAAGAAGAAAAAAAAATTCATTGAACCAACATTGACGTCATGGAAAATCAGAAAGAAAAAAAAATTGTTGTTCCTTAAAGTCTCGTGCTCTGTCAAGTGACTGAGTACACAAAAAAAATTGTACTTTAATGCTTGTTTTGTTCAATTTGAATAAACTACGACAGTTTCAAGAGAAAATACGGCAAGCATTTACCTTGGCCTTTTCGCGCGCTCAACTTTCTTTCTTTCTTTTGTTTATGATCGTTAGCGACAAGGATGGCAGGAAAGACAATATTTGAAGGTTAAATATTTGCTCAATATTTTCTTAAGAATACTTTATTAGACACAGAACATTGTTCTTTCATGTGTTACAATCACATCGAAAAAAATAATATGAATGTTGAAGATATTGTGAATAAATTATTTATTATCGTTGTCAAACTTTTATTTGCAAACATGTTATTGTCTTTGGATGCATGTAAATTATTTGTATTATTTTGAGACTTATTATTGTTATTCGTGAGGAACGAATGTTTGCTGTTAAATCGAAAAAAAAATATGGAATCCAAATATATAAGATTAAGGAAGAGTAAAAGTGGAGTAAGTGCAAGTAATGATTCTAGGTATACGATGAAGCTTAAAAGTTAGGATACAGGGGATCCTCAATTTGCATATTTTTGAAACCCGAAAAATGACTATTTCCACTATTTTAGTATGTGGGCGATTCTCCAGAGCGATGGAATTTTTAAAAAAGTGCTTTGTAATTCCTCTCTTACTTGTCAGTTCTTTCTCAATTCAAATTTTTTCATAACGGAAAAAACATTAAGCTGAATTGGAAATTTATGTTGGAAATTTAATTTTTAAGGCAACAGACGAAAGGAATTATGTTTTTATGGCAAGATCTTCACTTAATGATAATGGTAGTGAAATGAAGAATCATTAAAGATGTTAATTGTTTAAGAAATTCAATTAAGAAATAACGGTTTTTAAGATTTCAAATTTTGAATGGAAGATTTTCCCCTGCAAAAGCTTCTTTAAAATGCTCCGTGACATAAAATTGATGTTCGGAGAATCGATTTATCTCTTTATTTAAGCTTTTTTGTTACAATTTAAAGAATAAGTATCGTAGAGTAATAAAGAATCTATCATTTGGTATGCTTTAGATATTATATAACTAAAGTTTTAATAGTTAATTTTCGATTCTCCTGTTTATAATTCGGCAAAATTCCATTTTTGGTCACGGAGCATTTTTACAAAGAATCGATTTATCTTTGTAACTAGCTTGTTATTTGTTAAAATAAGGCTAGTAGTAGATAGATAATCAAAAAATATGTAAGTAAAATTGAAAAACTGGATGCTTTCAATGGAAAAATTCTTTAAAAAGTTAATTTAAATTCGAAAATTTTCAATTTACCCTGTAGAGAATCGCCCATGTATTTTTGTATTGGTGTGCTGCGAACAAAAATTTGGTCAAAAGTGTGCCGAGGCACCATAAAGGTTGGCCACTACTGGATTAAAATATTGTGTAATAAACATATCACCAACTTTTATCTCTTAACATGCTTAATAATTAACCTTTAATAATTTCACATTCAAAACAACAAAAAAATTAAATAATTTTATTCCCTCAAGTAAACAAAATTCCATTGCTGCTATTGAAAAATTCTCCCACACCCCCACACAAGAAATTCCAATTCAATTCAATAAGCAAGAAAATTCCATCTAAATTAAATCTAAAAATCTTCTTTCTTCAAATAAATGTTCGTCAACAGAGCATAAATAAAAATATTAGAAGAAAATCAATTTATTTCATATCATAAATTTAATCTCCATGCCAGTATCATCATCATCATCATCAAAATTCTATTGAATTGTGAATCTATAAGCTCATTGAAAAAGAAAATAAAAAATGAATGTCGGTGTATATAAATTTCATCGTGGGATATAAGCGTATATATTACGTGTATAATATCGAATGAAGTATGGATTTAGGTATCGCAGTTTTGAATTCGCATTTACATGAGCGATATTCAAATATCGACTCGATGTTGAAGTGGAAAAAGAAAAAAATTATTAAATTTTTATTTTGATTGATTTGAGTTTTTTTTAGAGAGATTTATATGGATTTCGATGAAATTGGGATTTATTGGGATGTAAGGTGATGTTGTGAGCCTCAATTCATCAATTTTTTTTTCTCTAAATTTTTGATGGATGTTCATGAAGATGTAACGTGTCAAAATTTTGTTTTTATACGAAAATATTTTCATAACAATGGTTAGAATTTTGGGTTGGAAATTGTTTATGCTGTAGGAAATTTCTAAGGCTTAATATGTAAAATAACATCAAAGATTCATAAATAAGATTTCATCGTAAAAAAAGAAAAGTTTAAAGCTAAGAAAACATTGTTATGAAATTTACATCCTTTCGATTTGGAATTGCCAAAATATACGGAATAAATTTTCGATAAATACGAGTGGGTTTTAATGCCAAAATAAAATCAGATTTTGTTTACATGCCTCGATATTTTCTTTCCCTCCATGATAGACAACAACCTTGATACATACTTAAATTAAATTTAAATATTTTTTTTCCAAGCGAGATTTTGAGAAAAATGAGCAAATATTTGACGTCATCTAACGAGTTTTTTGACGTGAATTTGTTAGTTTTCATAATTTTTTTATGATTAATTGATGACAGATTTTTTTATTGAAAATAACATGTTTTGAGGAATTTTTGATTCGTGTTAATTAAAAATATTTTTTGGGTATATGAAAAGTTACTTACGATATGTTAAAAATCAATGGAAAATATTCAACAATGTGTAATAAAAGTTTAAGAATTTTTAGTGAAAATCCGATTAA
This sequence comes from Chironomus striatipennis, assembly GCA_026123125.1. NCBI lineage: Eukaryota > Metazoa > Arthropoda > Insecta > Diptera > Chironomidae > Chironomus > Chironomus striatipennis. The sequence goes on from CM047394.1 coordinate 30,939,857, forward strand.
ATATAATAATAAAATCAATTCAATTAATAATTTTATAGATGTAAAATTAAATTAATTTTAAAATAAAATGAAAAATAAAAACTATACACGTCTATACACAAAAAGTTTCAAAAATCGAAAACAAATATTTCGTCAAAGATTCAATATCCCTAATCAATCAAAATCATCGACAAATTATGCATTCCTTGTTCCACAAAATCCCACCCACGATTCAAATCCAATTTTCATTTAACACAGCAATGCATATCCACAAAATTGTACCATTTCCAAATCTCCCACAAGTTTCAATTTAAAATTAAAATTTTAACTACGCAAATCCTCACAAAAAAAAATCCAGTTGAGAGCAATCAATTAAATCCCATGAGGCAATAAATTTTTCTGTTGATAGCTTCCAATTTCAAACATCAAACTGAGAAAATTTTCATAATCCACACACAAAAAATCAGTGAACTCGAAAAATTTCCATAAATCATACATCAACCACACCAAAAAAGCTTATTTCAAATCATTGACAAATGCGAATCTCATCACATAAAATTGATCATAATCATGAAGTTTAATTAAAAAAATTTTTCAATTTTAATTTTTTGCAAGGATTAAAAATTTATTTGAGTCGAAATAGTTATGAAAAAAATAAATTATGAATTGTCATTCACTCAATAATAATGATCATCGTAAAATACATAAATCGATGCTGGATATTCTGGAACAAAAATGCTACATCAGTCACTTAATAATATACTCTCTGTTATTTTTTCAGTATGTGCGAAGAATGAAGGAATGAACATAAATTAATTAATAGCACAGCACACATGGCGTGACATTGAAATTAGAAACTTTTTTGCTATTTTTCCTCATTCAAAATGTATCAAATATGTGAGCAGAAATGGAAATTCGCCAAAAGAAAAAAATTTGAATAATAATGAAGTTTTTTTATCTTCAAAATTTTTTTTTGTTGCGTTGATGATATGCGGATTATTTTTTGTCAAATAATATTTTTCTATTTTTTTCTGTGATTAGAGTTGAGGAGAGTTGAGATGAAGTTTTAATGGACTGTTTGGATAATTTATAGTGTAAATCTAGATTTTAATTTAATCAATTATTGTGGTTTATATTAAGTCGATTTGGATAAAAAAATGAATTTATGAAGATGCTAACATAAAAGTAGATCCTAAATTCAAAAGCTTTACTTACCTGCCTACAAGTATAACTTTAGAAAAATTCAAATTTCATAAAAAAAATCTATCAAGGGGTTGTTTACTTAGTACGTTCGACTTTCTAGGGAAGAAAGGGTCTAGGATTTTGTAACAAGTCAAAAAGAAAGAAAAAAAATTTTCATTCAATAATGTAACGAGTAGGGGAGGGGGTATAAAAGGTCCCCTTTATTTTGCGTGACGTACTAAGTGAACTCAAAGTTCTGAATCTGAAAAAAAAACTCTTTAAACTCAGGAAATTCAAAAGTACAAAAGCATTTTCATAACAATTTACTTAGCGGCATCAAATTTCCTTCCCTTTCATCTTTCACTTCATCCAATCAAAGTACACATTTAGCGAGAGCGTTTTTGACAAGCAATCGAAAAAGAAATTCTACGAACTTACCTAAATATTTTCTCGCTTTCTATTTTCCTCCTTCTTTTCTTTCTTCTTCCTCGTTTTACGTCTTGTTGCTCTGTGAGTTCTTCTTGATTTACATCAGTAACTTAATGATCTGAAAATGAAATAAATTGTCAAAAATATACTTTTTTAGGTTCTTAGAAAATTTTTGTTTACGGATTTTGAAATTTAATAAGGATAAGGTGACTATGATTTCACAAAATTTGAAAGATTTAAATTTTCAATTATTGAATTCAATAAAGTGAAAAAATAATTTACAAATCTTTTTAGTCTTCAAGAATTAATACAATATTCATAAGATTCCGAACATAAAAGCTCAAATCAGGCATAAAATCATGTTTGCGCCTGTATCATTATCACATATGTTTATTCAGTGAATATTTACATAGGTAAGAAGGTACGAAGATTAAAATTACATACAAACACAAAAAAAAGAAAATCATGCATGACAGTCTAGTCTCATATTAAAATAATTAAAGCATATCCAACATGCCTTTAAGACAGATTCTGTATAAATAAATTATTCCCCAAACTCTCATCAGAAAATTGTCAAAAGGGCAATTCTACAGATAGCTTGCATTTTTTAAAAATGAGCTTTCATAATCCAAGGTCGATTGTCCGTTACATTCAAAAATCTTTCGATTAATTTCTCATTATTTATTGTGTTTCAATACTCAGAATTTGATTCAGTTAATTTATCGTAAAAAAATGTTGCTAAATCAATAATAATTTGATAGAATAATGAGTAATTTAACACAAAAAATGAAATTTTTAATATTTTTTGAGTTGTATTTTTTGCACGGATTAGGAAAATAAAAGCTCAAAAATTTCTCGGAGACATCTACAAAACAAACGGAGAATCAATTTTTCGTGGCAATTTTCCATTAAACACATTAATATATTTATTTAGAAAGAAAGATTTTTGAATTTTCTATCATTTGGTATGTATAACATTCATAAGTAAACTTTAGTTTTTGCAGAATTTCAATTCTTCGGATGACAGAAAGAAAAATTTCCGATTTTGTCTCCGAGAAATCGAAAGAAGAATTGAAAATTCTCCTTAGTTAAAGCCTAAAATGCACCGAAAATGGGTTTACAACATAGATTTTAGGAAAATACATCATTTAAGAACAATATTTCAAATAGTTCTGAGGAAAAAATTAGAGAAATTTGAATTCTTTGTAAAAAATTTTCAAAAATTCATCTGGAGAATTGCCCAAAAAAAAAAAGATTTGCTCTTTTTTTCTTCACGTTTGTGACACTTTGTGTGTTAGACGAAAGGATGTGCAGTAATAGTACATGTACATAATTAAGAATGTACATGAATTGGATGAGTAAATTGTTCATGAGGGAAATGAATGAAAAAATGTTTGATGTATGATACATTTTAATGTAAAGATGTTACTTATGTAGAGCTGAAAGATTTATGGGAGTTTTGTTAAGACGAAGGAAAAGATTTTAAAAGTTTTTAGAGAAATTTCACAAATTTCTTTTAAGAGACTTTCTGATAATTCTTCTTAAAATTTTAAACATTAAAAATACAATCCTCAAAAAGTTTACGAAATTAAATCCAAAGAATTTTTATTAAAAAAGAAAGCTTAAATTATTGAGAAGTGATGAAGCAGAAAATCGTTTGTTTATTGAACATTTTTAAATATTCGAAGTAATGTCGATGAGATGTTGAACATTTCAATTGAAAGATGGAAGAGGATGTTATGAAAAAAATTAATGAAATTGCTCTTCAATAATTGAGTTTTAAAAGTGAAATAAATAATTGCAAAATTGTTTAAATAAATTTTTTAGTTGTGAAGGAATTTAAGTAAATTAAATTGAATAATAAAATCGTGTTTGTACGTTTGAATAAATATAAATTAAGCTTGCATTTCAGCATAATTAGAGCATGCTTGTACAAAAATATGAGGAAGTTTTTGCAAATGCTAATTAAAACATAGTTGCTAATTATAAATAATTAGATTTGTCACCTGAACATCTGTTCAATACTTAATGAGCTATGTTGGTAATTAAATAAATTGAATTTTGCAAAAATTTTAGAAAATATTTCAACAATAATAATAATAATAATAATAATAATAATAATAATAATAATAATAATAATATTAATTTATTGTGCAAAAAATGGCATTCAAAATTTTTTTTGGAATTCATCAAAAATCTCTTTTAATTCTGAATCTCTCAATAAAATAAATTTTCTAACTCCGACAACCCTGACATCCAACAAAAAATGTTCCGAATAAAAAATTTCACCGAACATTCAAGAACGAAAGCAACAAAAAAAATTGTTTATATTTCCCTCTTCTTCTCCCATCATCATCAAAATTCTCTCAAGTTAAATTTTATATTTTTGCAAACATTTTCACACATGCGCAACGACAATCGTTCCGAATAATTTCTCTCATCGCTCTCAAATTTCATCGTTGAGCGGGAAAACTTTTACAATTTTTCATGAAAAAAAAAGAATACAAAAAAATAAACCAAACACACAATTTAGTCTGCGTTACGGGCGACTTGAGATCAGTTCACAAGCAGAACACGGGAGCAACAGAATATAGTAAAAGATATTTGAAGAAAAAAAAAATCAGAAAATATATAAACAAGTGTAAAGGTGACGAAGATTTTTTTGATAATATTTATTTTTGTTGATCATTAACAAGCTGTAGGAATTTATTTGTGATATACAAAAAAAAATTGTTGCTCATCTGCCCGCGCGCACACCGCGAATAAATCTCAAATAATTCGTGTTACTTTGTGGATTTATAATACTTTATAAAAATAAGACAAGCAATTTATTAAAAGTCGTTTTTTGGATACGTCTCTTTTCGCATGTCTTAGCGACTATAAAATATTGAGAAGTTCATTTATCAGCTGTTTGCAAATGAAATAATTAGTGCCGCTTACATTTTTATTCTTCTGCATTTTTTAAATATTTTTTTAATATTAAAGCAGAAGACTACATGTGGAATTAAAGTTAAACATACAAAGGATATAAAATAAAGAAGGGATAAAAGAGAAAGTTTCGTGTGTGCCTTATAACTTGTTGTCATTATCACTCGATTTTCTTTTTCTCTGACTGGCTTGTTGAAGAAAGAGAAAAAGGCAAAAAGGCGCTTGGTGAGTAAGCATTCAGTTCAATTTTTTATCTAAATATTGACCCTTTGACTGGTTAGGAATTCATTATGGATTTTGGAATTTGATATTTCGAGCGCATTTCTTTAGAATTTTTGAGTTGATTGTGAATTTTTCATGAAACAGCTGTTGCGGGGGAAATTTTAAATAAAAATTGTGAGAAGTAGAAAATGCGTGAGTACGGTTGAAGTAATAATAATAATTGTGAATTTGAGGCGAATTACATCATTATAATTTTACTTTGAGGGTTATTTAGGAATTTAATTACGCATTATTTTATTGAAAGTTGAGCAACTGTGAGGTTGTTTGACAAGATAAACCAATTTGGACTGATTGTTTGAATCTTCAAAATTTGCATTCTAGACCACAAATTTCTCAAAAAAAATCATACAAAAATCACCGTCAAGTCACCCAACCAGCCATCCTTCAAATCCCATCACTCTCATCACATGCTCCACAAAACTGACTCAGCAATTCATTCAACTAAATAAAGTACAATTTTTTCCATTTTTCTACTACAATAATGTCTCAAAAAGGAAGGTCCTCTCTTTTCTTATTATTAAATTGTCCATCATGTTCCATCATGATATTACAACTTTTTTTCTTCTTCTGTATTTTTTTTCAATTTCTTCTTTTCTCCTCGTCTTATTGATGACTTTGACTTGAAGAAGAATGTGAAAAAGACTTTTTTTTGGAGATATACGTACTTTTTAGATGAAATTTTTTCTTCCCTGTCGTCCAATGCTCTTTGTTTGGTTTTTGATTGATGAAGACTTGGAAAAATTTAATTGATGAGAGTGGAAAATTTTCTACAAAATCCAATTGGATTAGAGCTAATGGAATCATTAGTGACAAATAAATTGATGGATATTTAATATTAGTTGGCATTTTTATCTTCCTTATGGTGTTCAAGTCGATACTAATTTTGATCGAAAAATTCAACAGATTCCTCCCCAACGCCCATAATGATGAATTTATTGTTTTTAAATTAGAAAAGTTTTTTGTCTATAACAAATTACGTTGAGCAAAGTTTTCATCGTACCAACTGTTTAAAAAATTAAATTTCATAAAATTATGTTATGGAACCACGTGAAGCGCAACAGGATTCTCAACAAAAATATTCTTCTTCGTAGTTTTCTTTCTTGATGCTGCTTCACATGCCAATAAGAGCTTTCGTCTATTTTTTGAGTTTCATCCAGCTGAAGAGATGTTGAGATAGATGAGATTGTGTTTAAATTGAAACTGTGGAATTTTTTGATGGATTTTAAGCTTTAATTTTGTGAATTTTTTGATAAAATCTTTGAAAATGTTGAGCACTTCTGCATTAGCTTCAGATTTTTTTAAATCAAATTTTTTCTTCCAAATAATTCAATATTCAACTTTTTCATGAGAAAATTAAATTTTTTACCCTTCCATTCCACATATGATTGTCTTTTTATGTTGACAACCATAAACGTTTCTATGTTAGCTGGTAAAAAAAACTCTTTATGGTATAAAACTTTTTCTTCTTTTTTAACCCCCCGAAGCCAATTTTTTTCCTTTTTTTACATTCCTTATTTTTCATCAAATTATTCCTCGTAGAATGACAATGAAGTTAAAGAAAGAAAAAAACTCGTGAGACATCGCGAATTTGCAATTCATAAATATTCACGATTCGTACGGAGGCGCACATTTTTTATTCTGATATTATTTTCCATGGGGATGTGACACTGTATGGTGTAAATTTAATTAGAACAGCTTGATGAAAGATTTTTTGAATGATTTGTTATTAAATTTGTGTCTCAATGAGGTTAAATTCTAAATATTCAATAAAAATGTCAAAATTGACATAAAAGTCAACGACTTAATTCCCAAACTAAATTATTCGAGTTTCTCAGCCTCAATTCTTCTTCACTCATTGATAATGTTGATATTGAGGACAACAAACTTATTTTTCATACTGTATAATCCCCCTCACAACCAACCTCCTTTCTCTTCACTTTACAAGAGTGAATAAATTTTCGATGTTGACATAATTACAGTTTGTGTGCACACAAGTGTGAATAACAAAAAGGATATTTTTTTTCTCTAACGAAAATAGACGAAATTGAGGAAAATTATCTCAGAGTGGCAGAACAATAAACGACAGTACCAATTAAGTTACAGTAATCCCCATAGGCTGACGAAAAAAAAGAAGGTCAAAACGACCTCTGAACAAAAGGCACAAAAGGGAGAGAGAGAAAAAAAAACGTGAAATTTGGTGTGAGGACCAAAAAAGGCTTCATTTTGATAAATTGGTTTGTGCGCTTGCCAAGAAAAAAATAATAATAAGTAACAGCTCCGAATGAACAAACAGAATCTTTTTGAGTAGATGGTGTAGAGCAGTGATCGCCAACCCGTGTGCCACGGCACACTAATGTGTCGATTTTTTTTCGAAAAGTACCACGAGCCGTGTTGCTCGTGCAGTTTTGGTCATATCCTACTCGCAAGGTATGTTGCGGCACAAAAAAGGTTGGCCACCACTGGTGTAGAGTAAAATAGAAAATATGAAAATTAAAAATCATCCCTTTTTCCTCGGCCTAATTACAAAGCCAGTAGCTTAGCTACAAATCCTTTCCTATGGTGGCATTAGGAATTATGGATGTTGAAGTTATTAAATATAAAAAATAATTTTTATTTCTCTATGTTGATCCCCTTCTGTGGAGCTAAAAAGATTTTTTTGTTGCTGCTCTATGTTTTTATGCATGTATGTGTTGATTCTGATGCTAAATAATCCACAAAAAGGAGAAATGGAAATGGTAAAACTCGAGATTATTAAAGTAAAATCTTCAAACAAAATTTTTTGAGGTAGGAAATTAAGGAATTTTTGTGCGCATTTTTTAGGGATTTTGGATTAATTTTAATTAAAAATTAAGGAAATATTTTTTTAAAGATTTTTTTGGGACTTCAACCTCTGTGAAAAAAAAAGAAATATTTAAGCAGCTTAAGCAACCAGTTGCTAAATTCAACACAAAAAAATCACAAACTGCATTACCTCAACGTCCTCAGCATGGCAAATAAATCTGCTAATAATTTATAGAGTCACATACAAAACAAGAGATTTTATGCTTTTAAATATATTAATCCCGTCCTTAAAAAAGAGGAAAATAAACGAACACACACGTTGTACAAGTACCAACAATTATTTTCATTCCAAATGCTCTCGTAATGGCACTTGAGGACAAAGAATTATAATCACATACAATAAGTGGTGTACCTTTAGGGATATTCACACAGTTAAAGCTCTTATTTGTTTCTTTTTTTTATATTCTCTCGTAAGGAAATAAAATCCAAGACGTGGATAAAACTTCCTTTACAAGGATGAATAAAATATAAAATTGTCCACAATAAAAATCAAGTAAAGAAAAAACAGGGAAAGGAAGAGTATATACACAAAATAAGAATGGAATAAATCATTTCTATAGCAATAAAATTTTTTAAAAGCATCTCGTTTGTCATAAAAAGAAATCTCAATCGTTACTTTTCCTGCAACTTTACTTTATTTCCTTCTTCTTGTTCATTTTGCTTTATGTTGGTCATTTTAGATTTTTTTATTCTTCTTGTTCATTTCATTCGATTATTTGCAAATCGGAAAATGAAGGAACGATTTGATATGAAATAACATTTGTAATGAGTTTTTTTACCAATCGATAAAATTCTATGGCACTGTCTTTTTCCTTCAATTTAATTTAATTGGTTGAAATAAATAGATGAGAAGAATAGGAAGGTTAAGAAGGAGTTGGGGTGGCTAGTAGGATTGAAAATTAATAGGTTGACTTTTTTTTTGGATAATTCCTACAAGACTTAATCTGCTTAGACGTTAAGTTGTCAAAAAATTAACTATCCTTTACTTTTAAAACTTCAACTATCCCCAACAAATTCTAGAAAATTCTGCAATACCGAAAATAATCAATCGAAACATCTCAAAATTGAGTTTCATTAAATAAAACTTTAAGAATAAGAAGCACAAAGAGACAAAAACTGAATCAATCACCTTGTGGGGAGCTCACTTGAATCTTAAAATATTTAACCTTTCAAAATATATAAATTGCTTCAATAATAATTTTAATTTTCTTTTCGTTCTTCTCTTTTGTTATTGACATTCTATGAATTTATAATAAAAGAATGAAATTTGAGAGAACCTTACTGTGCACATTACGACCTTTTTACACTTTATTCATTTTTTACGCACCATAAACAGCATCATCCCTTTGTCAATTCTTTATTTTCCCTTCGTCTTAATAATATGCCTAGAAATGATATCACACAAAAGAATGACACAAAAAAAAATTATTTTTGGTCATAGAATTTTATGGAATTTTTCATCTTCAAGTGTGACTTGCTATAAAAAAATGATACAAAAATGAAAGCATATTTTTTATCGGTTTTGAGGTCATGTCTGGGCTTGACTTGAGCTCTTAACCACAGTGACTCCACATCATCTTGCTTTTATTGCACATTGAGGTGATAATGACGAGGCTGTGACATATTTTTATATATACCAGAGAAGTCTTAAAGAAAATCCATAAATTCGAGACGAAAATGACTGCAGAGAGTAATTTCATATTCAAATGAGGTCATTTAATTACCACATCATCAAGGTCTAAATTATCATTTCCTACTTAATTATTATCACACCATTAAAATAAGTTTTCATTATCATTAGAACATTAAATTTAAATCAGCCAGCATATTTTATATAGGAAAAAGTTTTATGCTAATTTTCATTGTGATGATGTTTGCATGCTCAAGTATTGTGTCTTCGATGCTTGCATAAATTAAGATAAATTTTGCGATTTTGTTTCACATCATTTGGTTTGATGATTATATTTAAGGGATTGTGAGAGATGATGGAAGTTCTTGATGTGGTTTTGGATGCAAAATTGCTATTGAAATTGGGTTAATTGTATTTTGAAGGATGTTGTATGAGATTTTTAGATGATTTGTTGAATTTTTGAAAGTTACAGTCTCGTATTTGAAATTTTTAGACGATACTGAAGTAAATTGTCCATGCAATTTAAACTGGAACCACACCTTATATACTTTAATAACCCCCACTTAATCCACATCCACGCAAAAAAAAATCCTAAACAAGCAACAATCGAATCCTCATTTAATTCCATCCAATCTACTAACGATTTAGTCATCGCACCCTTTTTCAAATTCAATAAATACACAAAAGACTCTAACAGCAAAAGGACTTTCATCCTCAATATAAATATTCATAAATACCCAATATTAATTCGCTCAGAAAATTTCATTCAAAATTTTAGCTTTAAGGCATTATTGACGGTCATTCTTGCGTTATTATTTTTCCATTATTGAGAAAAGGGACATTGACTATATTTTTATGTAAATTTAAAGCTTCAATCCATTATCCTTTTGTATATAAAATGAAAAAAATTCTGCTCTAATGGCCACATGACCTGGCTACGTTCTCACTGGCTTTTATAACAATGAGAATTTTTCAGAAGATTATTTTTCCATCTAGAAGATAGAAAGTGTATGGCAATGCATGAAAGTTTATGAATAGCAAAATATCCGGAATGGATAGAAGAATGTTGAAAGATTCACAAAGAATTAATCTTTGGGGAAATTTGGTGAATATAAGAAGGTTAAATGAGGTTCCAATTTCTATTTTTTTTTTAAATCCATTTTACTTGGAATTTTATTCTCTCTTTTCATATGTAAATTAGATCCACAAGTTTCAATGGTGATGATTCTTATTTTATTGAATGTACGATGAAAATGGAAATAAGCACTATCATCTTCGTCTATGTGTGGATAAAGAAAGGATCTTGTAAAAGCTTTGCAAGGGAAAAAATTGCAATTTTTTAGATGAAAATTTAATTCAATTTTAAAAAGAAGATTTTTTTTATGGATCGAAATTGAACTTCGAAGTGGATTTTTATTCATAAAATATGCTGAAAGGTTTAGCACCTGAGAAATTGACCGTTTATGTATTTTTCTGACCTTTTTGACGCAATTTTATTAAAGTCTTTGATGTACAAGTTGTGAAAGTCAGAATACTTAGAAAAAAAAATTATATTAAAAACTGCTAGTTAAAACCTGACAGAAGCAGCAAATTTTCAACTTAACTGTTTCTGACAGTTTATCATAAAAACTTTCTCAACTAAAAATATTTTTTTTTTTTAATTGAAAAAAAAATGTATGAAACTTTATAAAACTATCAAACTCCTATTTCATGATAATTTCATCTTAAATAATATTTTAATAATTTTTAAGCATTTTAATAAACTTCTCTCATGAATAATGCACTCAAAATTATCAGCTACGAATTTTCGAAGAATATGAAAAAAAAACTACAAATTTACTGAACCATTAAGCCATAAAAAATTAAAAAATTCAAAATGTTTACTGAAAATAAATTTAAATACTAAACGAAAATCCTCGAAGCTTTTCTTTTCTTTCCAACCCAACAATATTTTTTTTTCTGGCTCGTCTAGCGTGATTTTCTTCTCTCCTTTTTAATATTTTCACATAAATTATTCAGTAGCGAAAAAATATATACATACGTCTAATAATAAGTAATGATGATAATAATTCAACCCATTCTATCATTCACATGAAAATATAATGCAAACGTTACAGCTATATTTTATACTCAAGCCTCCTTTAAAAGTGAGAAAAAAATAACACAAGAAAAGTCTTATGAATAATGTAAAAAATATTTCAATTTTTCTAAAAATGATTTCCATAATGAAACGGATGTAGGGAGGGTGAAAAAGTGAAAAATTGCTGGGCGTAATAAATTAAAAAGTTGTTTTCATCATGTCTTGTTAGGGAAAAGACAATTAACGAATGCTTTTTTACAATTGGAGAGTTTTTTAGGAGCGCGGACCAAATTAAAAAACAATGAAAAAGTCTTCGTATTAACAAAGCCATTTAACATTTCATTGAATAAATGTCTTACTAAGATTCGAACTCAAGACTTTCTTCTAAAATCTTTATATTTAATTTATATGAATTTTTTGACAGTTAATTGTTGATTAAATCCTACTGTATATACTTTGCAATTTAGTCTATTCAAAAAATTCAAAGAATATCAAAGCGAATTTTATAAACCTCATTTAAAATCCATTTTCCACTTACATTCTTTCCTCTTATTTTTTTCATCCTTATTTTTTTCATGAAAATTGTTGCTTGTTATTTTCCATATTCAGTACAATGTATATGCAATATAATAATGTACGAGTAGCAAAATACGAAGCAATTAACAGCAAACACAAATGTGGAATGAAAGATAGAAAAAGTCACAACAATTTAACATTTTTTCTGAAAATGAGCTTCAACTTGTGAATGCCACAATTACTCCATTCTTCATTCATGAACAGCATTTTCATTTATTTTTTGAGATATGGTACATTAAATATGGATACAAAAGTCAAAAGTGTAGATTAAAACAAAAACTGTATTTACGGTAACATCTTGAAATGGATTTTTGGATGAGGATGAAAAAGTTGAAGCCGTTCCAAATTTTTATTTAATATTTTCCTTTTAATATTTTTTGTATGGTGCAAAAATAAAATCTGCTGCATTTGACTTGAAAGTTGATTTTTAATTCATGAGGGTCAGTCTTCTGTAAATTATCTCATTAAATTTTTTTACCTCAATGAATGAATAAAATCATCAACGTCAAGGTACTGGTTCCACATTAACGAAAAGCATGTAGGTAGATAAAAATATTCTATATTTGAGACATGAAATAACGTGAAAGAAGATGAACGAAACTTACGACTGACTTTGCCTCTTACTGAAATCTTTAAGAAATGTCCATCCATAAATATCATCTCAATGGCTCAATAAACGACAGAGAATGAAAGAAGAGAAGAAAATTATTATTTTCGATGCTTATGCATCTTTAAATCAAAGCGATGACCCGATCTAAATAAAATTGTAATGGGCGTTTAACGTTCCGGATTCATTATATTAATCGAAAGTTTAAGACAGTGGACGTAATTTTATTATATTTTTAACATCATTTAGATAATAAGAAATTATAATTAGGAAGAAATTAAAGAAAATCTAAATTTTGAAAGAAATGTAAAATTTGATATTTGATAAAGTTTTAGTCATTTCTTCCACATTAAAATATTTTGAAAAATTAATTTTATAAGAATTTAACAAAAGTCAGAATTCGAATCTCAATTGAAACCAAAAATCATTAGTGGGGCATTTGAAAGCTTTTTTTTCGTTATAATTTTTTTAAAATTTTTTTATAGAACTTTTTGGTAAATTGTACAATTTATTCTCGAGAATTGAGCATATTAACTTGATACTAACCTCACTTCCCTCAAATAAAATCCTCCAATATTTTTTAATAATGCTTAAAAATCTCGTATATTAATAATCTAAATGGCATGAATTTCCTCGTCTCCTATTACTCGGTTACCTTTATTTTCCTATAAATCTCGTCTCCCTTCCATAACTCGTAAACATCCGTAAAATATCACAAACAAGGAAGGTAAGACGGAAAACTATAACAATAAAAAATTGCGTTTCTTTCCCTTTTACCATTTAATAAACAGTAAAAAAGGCAGAAATAAAGTCGTAAATGCTCTGCAAATAATTCTTCCATGACTTTCACTCGTTGGTAATGTTATAATTCGTTCATTCCGCTTATAATTCTTCCAACTTCTGCCAAAAAAGCAAAAAAAAAAAATGTTGAGGTGAAAAAGGCAAAAGAAAAGTTTATTTAGACTGTTGCTTATTATGTGGAAATATTTCATGAAATTTATCATTAGGAAATTCTAATTTTGAAAGAGTTTATGAGATGGAACCATACAAGTTGAAGAGAACGAATATTCTCATTAAACATGACCTCATAAAATCATACGAAATCGAGGTGAAGGTAGCACTTGAATTTTGACATAAATGGAAATAATTACGATTCATAAAATATCATGAGCTACACAGAAAGTTTTGTACCTTCTCTAATTATAGGAATCAGAAAATATATGTATAACAGAAGGTAGAATAATTTTATAAGGAGAGAAACTTGCGGTAAATCCTTTTTGTAATAAGATTTACACACAAAATTCTCAAATGATCCAATAAATTGGGTCCATTACAGTCTCTAATTAATGCAATCATTTGCTTAGATGACAGGAAATTGGATGAGATATTTGTAAATAGATGGAAACATTACTGTATTGAGATTTCAGCAAATAAAATAGTTTTTATATATATTTTTTTATTTTTAATAATTTATATTTCTTTTTTTCTATAAATGTTTTTATCACAAGAAATTATATTTGCTTTTTGTCAGTTTAAATCAAAATAAAGAATATTTAATCATATAAGTTTTCTTCCACAATTTATTGAAGTCAAAGGTTCAAATCCTTTCAATTTAAAATTAGGTATATCATTAAACCAATTAAAAATATTTTTTGCTTTAAAAATGAATTCTTTTAAACCAGAATTTCATTTTTTTTTTTTTTTTTTGAAAATTTACTAATGTTTGACGCAGCGATTAGCAATTGATTAAATAGAAAAGAATGTCTAGTTTTAAAACTCTATTGCTGTTTCTTTAATCATAATGCATTTCAATAATAAGTTTAAAACTAAAGATCAAAACTCTTTTAAAATTGATTTTTATAATGTTCAATGCAAATAATAGCTTTACGATTTACCGGTTTTTTGAAATTCAAAATTTTCCATTAGCGAAAAATTTAAATTTCTGAACACATCCATTATTTTTCAAATTTCTAAACGCACTTATATTTGTTTTGTATGAAAAAATTAAATGTTAATTAATTAAGATGTGTAAAAGAAAAAAATTTAATCCGAAATAACGGTCAAAAAAATTTCAAATTTTTTAACGGTTAGAAAAAATTCAAACTTCTCATCAGCATAGCTTTGCCCTGCATTGTTTACATATTTTTTTGAAATATAAAATCGATGAATTAAGCTATTTAATGAGTGTTTTTTGACTTTTTAATATGAACGGCGGGAATAAAAACATTCAATGAAGCTATTAAAACAATTCCGAGCTTGCTACGAAGTCTAGATCAAGAGATAATTGGGACCCGAACGACCGAACGACCGAACGACCGATCAAAGTGCATGATTGAGCTTCCTTTTTGAAAACAAGTTTTCAAAAATGCGCTAAAAAATTATAATTCAAAAAAACTTACAAAAAAAAACTTTCATTTTCCTTTAACAACTCAAATATAATTTTCCCAAAAAGAGTCATATCACATGTTCAATATCATCCACAGACGTCCTCAATTATCAAGTTTATTTCCGAATCAAAATCATCGATTCAATTTCTATTTTCGAAGTGTGTGAAGGAGAAGGAATTTTTTTATTTATCGTTTTGTTAGACTTTCAATCAAATTCCAATTTTAAAATTCAATGACTTAGCAAAATAAAGAGTTTTTAAATTCCATCAATTCTTGTATAATAATTCACAATTTTTCCATTGAAAAATGTCGACAGGAAAGGAAATTTCCTTTTTTTTTTGTCATGGTGAACTTTAACTCATACAACTGCGTTGGCAAAATTTTTTTCTCACAATCAAGAATGAGTAGGTAGAATGATAGAGCAATTTCACCGCCTTAATGTGCCAATTCACTCAAATCCCCCCCTCTCAATCCATATTGTATTGGATGTTATTGTATGTTGAAAGCATTTTTGAATATCAATTTCAATGATATGCACATCGATTTTTGTGTATATGTGTGCCTTAACCTGCCATTTCTTTTCTCATTCAATTCTGTGTTCATTATGAAATAACATAAATATTCTTTCCTCTTATTTCACTTTTTTTTCCTCTGATTGCTGAATGAAAAGTTTACTTTGAGTTTTATTTCATGTAAAATACCGCGAAGCTTAAAATTACATCAATTTTTGTTGAGAATTCAATTTACGACTTACTGTAAGTGATATTTTTGGAGGAAAAATTCAAAGGGGGAATTGTGAGCTTCAATTTGATTTGACATACAGGTCTGGTAAATATGGGTGGAGGTTTATCAAAAAATTGAATATTTCAGGTTTTTGACACAAATAATGCAATTTCTATGGAAATATGAATGTTTTTTTATTTGTCAAGGGACTCATTTGCAGACATTCGATTTTTCATTGATTTATATCCTCAGATTTCTCAACATTCCAACTGATAAATGCATTCTAATCACTATCATCACGTGACTTCCCCTCGTTATTTTCGCTTATTCCTTTTGAACTCCCAAGTGAAATATTTTTCATTTCTTCCACTTTTCTTTCATTTCTTTCTCCTTCTCTTGATAATATTGTGGAGCGATGAATCGATCCAATAACCATAAATTATCTACATCCTCTCCATCCACAAAAAAAAAGATATTTTTTTCGCAACTTTTTTTCTGTGTTCCTTACTTTCTTTCTTCTTTTTCTTGTTGCTTATTTGTTTTAACAATAACAACAACATTCGACATCATTTGAAAGGAAAAACATGTTACTCATTGTGTATTCGATTCCTTGTGTGTGTATATATGTGTGCCTGCCTATTCACTCGAAAAGATAGAGTGAAAAAGAATAAGAAATCCAAAATATATTCGTAAAGTGTGCCTAATGCAATCCTTGAATGTTTGAGAATGTGTATAGAATATCTTGGAAGTTGATTAAGGTATGAGATTTTTTGGCGCATATTTTGGAGGGCAGTGAGGATGAAATGTATTTAAGTAGGTCAGGATATTCCTAGAGGAGTCATTAGAATTGAGATTTGCAATAAATATCAAATTTTAGTTCTGTAAATACTACTCTAGAGTCTAGAGTCAATACTATCTGCATGACCTTAGATACACGGATAAACCCAAACAGTAGACTCAATTACCCCCAAAAATTGCTCATAACAGCAAAAAAAGGAAGGCAAGCATAAATTTCTGGTATTAGAAGATTGTTATCGATGGTTTTCCACTGTATATATACTTATTGGCCATATCCTCACATATCTTCATATCGAAGCTGCTTTTTCCGACACTTTCTTTCATCTCTCATTCTTTTCCTCCTTATTTACACTTCGACGCACATTCCACGGATCGTAAATGATAGTAATCTTTACTTCCACTTTATTCTTATTTTCTTCCTTTTTCCTTCCTCTTATCATTTCTTCTTTTTTTGTTCTCTTCCTGCTTCTTTACTTTGTTCATCTTATTTTACTATCACTTGTAAAAAAATTTGTATCTTAAAGGTTGAAGAAGGTTATAATCCCCAGAAAACCTTAGATATCGAAAAAAAAAGTTTCCATATCACGATATTCATAAAAAAATTGAATAGGAATTTTTTAAAGCATATGCTCTGATGGGGTTTGAGGAAGCAAAAATATAAGACTGTTTTTTTTTTAGTTTTGATAAAAGAAAAAAAAAATATGTTATGCAGAAAAATATTGGATAGAGATTATTTATTAAAAAAAGTTTGAAAGAATTTTTTTAAGATGTTGAGAGGGGAAAAAAAATGTAAAGTTGCTTGAATCGTATGATTAGAAGAAAAGTCCAAAAATTTTTATACAAAAGCAGAGTTGAAAATGCAGATGCCTGCTGCAGGCACAGGTGACAGATCTGTTGCAGGTATTGCCTGTATGCAGGCATAAAAAATCTGCCTACATACAGAAAATACCTGTATGCAGGCAGAAGGCAGATTTTAACTCTGTACAAAAGGCATTTCAATTAAGTTATAACATTTTTACAAATCTTACAAATTTTCACAATGTTTGAGCCTATGCCAAACTCTTTATGTAGTCAAAAAACTCAGTTTAAAAACCATAGGAGAAAAATATGAATTGAATAATTTCCTTTTTGGTTGGTTTTTGCTCGGAATTTAAACAAAAGATGCAAAAAATATATTTTTGCTAATTTAAGCAATCTTTAATATCGTTAAAATATCAGCAACAATTAGAATAAGTAAAAAAAAAATTAACTCACTTTAGTTAAAAATATATTTTTGCTAATTTAAGCAATCTTTAATATCGTTAAAATATCAGCAACAATTAGAATAAGTAAAAAAAAAATCAACTCACTTTAGTTAAATATTACTTCAAACTACAATATCAATAGTCTTTATGATTTAATAAATATAATCAATAAAAAAGTTTACTTTCATATAAAAGAGACGATAAAGAAGTAGAAAGAAAAACAATCGAAAAGTTTTCATATCCAAAAAAAAAATAACTTTCAGTATCTTCTTATTTTTGCCTTCTTTCATTTAGTTCTCATCGCTTCATCGCCACAACAGTAGCATGAAACAAGAACAGCAAAAAATAAACTTTTTCATTAAATTAGCGAATGAAAGCTTCTGCTGTTGTTCAGGGGCAAGTTGAAGGAAAGTTAGTGCTATCGGGTTTCTATTGTGCTTGACTGAAAAAGAAAAAAAAAGATGCATGAATTTTCCGATTTCGTGCCGGTTATTAATCTGTTTCCATGTTAAAGTTTTTAATGTGGAAGAAAAACAAGAAATACTTCGTAGTTTTAAAGTTTCAGAATCGAATATTTCTTTTTTTTTGTTGTTGTTTGGAGTGAGGAGAAAGTTGAAAAGAATTTATTACTAAATTAGATGATTTGGATTGTAATTTTGCCAAGAAATATAAACTTATGTGAATTACTTATTAAAGCGAATTATATAATTCGCAAAATTAGGATTTTATATAAAGGCAAAGAGTTCAAATCTCATCACAAACTTAAATTTTATAAACGGATACCATTTTCAAAAACCTTTTTTTGATTTTCAAACGTCTCAACTTTTACGTATTTATTTCTAACTAATCCAACTTACTTACATACATTGTAATATCTTCCAACATCAAAGCACAAAACTCCATAATATTAAAAAAAAAATGAAGCACAGACGAGTTAAAAAACATAAGAATTTATCGAACATCAGCCACCTCCATCCACAAGCGTTTTATATAAACTTTTTATCACGCTCTTAGATCCACTGCAAATCCCACGATACCATAAAGTAAAGAAGTAAAAATCAAATAAATTAGTGGCAATAGCGCGAGTAATATAAAAGGAATGAAGGGAATTTTTTCTGCATTTTCACATAACTCATGAAACTACCGCATTAAAGGAATTTTTATTGAACCAACAAAACTTTTTTTCAGTTCTATCGTTTATTTTTAGTATTTTTTTGTTGAGGATAACAAAAGAAGGAAACACAAAAAAATATATATAA
Organism: Chironomus striatipennis; assembly: GCA_026123125.1. Classification (NCBI taxonomy): domain Eukaryota; kingdom Metazoa; phylum Arthropoda; class Insecta; order Diptera; family Chironomidae; genus Chironomus; species Chironomus striatipennis. The sequence continues at coordinate 30,958,802 of CM047394.1, forward strand.
GAAGAAGAAACTCCCGCGCGTCGTTTAAAAAAACTTTTTTTTATTTTGCCTGCTTTTATTTACGATAGAATACGCATTGTGCCATGTTTTTTTCATGCCAGAATGTTATATTCACGTTCTACATTATCAATACTGTCTATAATTGTTAAAGCTGTATGAAATTGAGGTTCTGACGATATGATTGTTCCATAAAGTTCTCATTACTTTCTTTCATATCTTTTTTTCTTTTATTGAAAAAAAATTTAGAATATAAAAAGTTGATTGAACTTTCTCCCTACCATAACTAATTTTTCGTTCTGTTTTTTTCTTCATAAATATTCATTTCAGCAGGATACCTCGGCAGTTTTTTATCAAACAGTAAGTTTCAATATATATTTAAAAAAAATACATAATAGCGTGGAAATGTTATTGTGTATGAAATTGAATTGAGCTTTTTTAATGCGTGAATCTTTTTTTTTGTGATGAAAAGTGCTTTTTGGTTAGTTGTGTAGTAAAGTTTGAAGGAAAAATATTATCTTGTAAAATTTTAATTGTAATAAAAAACATATTGAAATTGCAATAGGCATGAATTTATAATCAAAGACTATGTTCGAATCTCAAAAATTCATTTAGGTTTATAAAACAAGAATAATATCCTGTGTTTTTTTAATATTTGGTATTATTATTTTTTTGTATAATTCAACTTATTATTATTTTGATCTCACAAAAAACAAGGTTCACAAAAAATATCTTAAAGTTAAAATTTTTTAATAATATAAAATTTAAAAAAATTTCTTTTTTCTTAATTCCAGCATTAAAAACAAATCAACTTGAAGTAAACACAGACGTTAGAACTTTAAGGCCAATAGCAAGGCTCAAAGAGCCACGAGATCTATTCGCATTGCCTAAGGAACGTGATAATGAGTGTACACAACAATTGCCACGATGGCCAAATGAATGTCAGGTGAGAAAATATTGAAAAATTCTCAACAAATAAGAGCTAAATATCCACCCAGATGGTCAATATTTACACTTAATTTATTGAAACATCCCCAACAAAATGTGGGTGTGCATGTATGCATACACAATTATTTTTATTACCACTGGTCTATGTCATGCGGGGACAAAAGAAAAATAATTAGCCTTTGGTTTCCAATTTTAACAGCATTTTGTGTATTTATTGTCCGCTTATTGCCCACGCATTGAGACTTTTTTTAAAAGATAAAAAATCAAAATAAAGAAGAGAAAAAAAAAATCAAAACGTTTTCTACAAAAAAAAATAGACCAGAAAATTTATAGCACGCGAGTCTGAGTGTCTTTTTCTTTTCATTTGATATTTTTTATGGTCGACAAAAATAGAAAAACTTTTCTAATCTTCACAGTTTTAGCAAGATTTTGTAGTAATTTGAGTTTTGTTAGGTGAACAGAGTGACCAGGAGACAAAAATTTGGCAAGTTTATTTCAATAAGAAAAATATTGAAGTTTGAATCCTTTCCTATTCAAGACTGACCAAATCATTAAAAAAAAACCTTTTTGTACTCATTAGATTGTTCATTTTATGCAATTTTTCATCACAAACAGACCAAACATCCACTATATATCTTCCTAATCGCTTCATTCCCCTCACTTTAATTCATAAAATGTGTCGAATAGCTCTTCATATCTAAAAGATGTAATAAATTGACACTAAAAAAAAGAATATCTCGAAGAAAAATCATCTATCTAAATTCGATCTCATCGTCACATTGACAGCAACCATACACGAATAATGTCAATAAATTTCACATCTTTCAATATATCTGCCATAAATTTCACCACTGGTTGTAGATAAAGAGAATCAAGCAAGCATACATTTTATCATCACTCGACGCAGTAACAGAGAGAAAAAGATTGTTGAGATTTATGACATCATATAACAGTAGTGTTCACTTATCTACTATTTTTCGTGATATGAAAATTCCTTTCTGATAGGCGAAACATAAGATGGCAAGTGGAATTTAAGATGAAAAGAAGGAAAATTTTTATTTTGTTCTCTGCCAACGTATGTGAAATTTCTTATTCCTTGATCGCATTCAGCTGTGAGAATGAGTTTAAGAGCACATGTGTGACACACGTTATAATATGCTTAAAATTTAAAGTTTCTTTTTGTCGGTTCCCTTTTTCGTACTTTTTTGTAATAGCTTGTAAAAAATCTTCCTTTAAGATATATGTAATGTTAACATACTTTCCTATATGGATGACATAACATACACTTATGCATGAATTTTTAATGTTGAAAATGTTTTTGATAATGTTCACAAAATATAAGATTTGTACAAATGTGGACGTATGAATATGGAAAATGGGAAAATTGAGGGAAATAGGGAGGAAGAAATGAAAAAAAAAAAATATTTCCTTTCGTCCTTTTTGGATTCTTCGGAATTTCAAATGCTTTGATATCAAAGGAATCACTTTAAAATTTAAATTCGAATTCTCATTCAAACACTACTATCTATGTTAAAAAAATAATGAATTAGGAATCAAATTTACACGTAACATATCTTGATGTAAGGATAATATTAATAAAGTCAAGTCATACCCTAGCGGCAATTTGGAACGAATATGGGCGGAATTTTTTTTCCTGACAAATTCGTTTGTTTTTCCGGCCATAAAATGGAAGAATTTTACGAGAAAAATTTCCTGTGATTTTCTTCCAAAATCTGTCATGAAACTTTTTTTTAATAAAATTTTCTGGCCGGAAAATGAAAGAATTTGTGAAGAATTTTTCTTTCGTTTTTCTTCCATTTTTCCTCGCAGATTCTTTCATTTTCTGATATCACAAAAAAAAGTTGCAACAGAATTTGAAGGAATTTTAGAGGAAATTTTCTGGCAGATTTTCTCTTGATTTTTTGCACATTTTTTGGCATTGAAGAATTTTAAGAATTTGGAATGTAATTATAATTGTTTCTGTTAAAATATTGGAGTTTTCAAAAATTGTGTTTCCATTTTGCAAATTAAAATTTTTGTTCCGTTAAATGAAAAAATTTTAATTTTTGACTTCGTAATACAACTTTTTAAAGTTTTTTATTATGAAAATCATTACCAGAATATAAATTATGCTCTCTAGTCAAGATTATGCTGAAATCCATACTTAAATTTTAGCTAATAAATTAAAGTTACTTTACCGTTATGTGTTCGTTAAACATAAATTTGTTTAAAAAAGAAAACTGTTTTATAGAAAAATAAATACATAGAAATTCATTGAATTCATGGAAAACCACAAAAAAGAATAAAAAATAGCTTAAAACTATTTTCAAATTTAAATTCTAATTAAACGTTTTAAAATTCTCCTATTGCAAAATAATTATGATTGAAATGATTTTAATTCATTTGATTAAAGATTCTTTACAAATTACTCATATTACTAATAAATCATTTTAGTATTTTACCAAGATATAAAATCGTTAAATTGAAATAATATTAATTTAAAAAAAAAATAATAACAATAAAAAGCGTGTAAAAATTAAGTTCCCTTGAAAGAATCATGCAGGATTTATGGAAGAATTTATTTGGTCCCCCTGAACCCCTTGGACCCTCCTGAAGCAACCCCACTGGAATAAAGCGTTATAAGTGTTAAAACAATCATAAAAATTATGGCAAAAGATATTAGCAACTTAAATATGTCTTTTCGCCAAACATAATTTATATAATTTCAGATAGCGGTAGCTCAGCGGTTAAGTTCGGGACTTTGGTTTCAGCGGTCATGGGTTCGAGTTGGCAGAATTTCAACAGAAAATTTCCTTACAAAATCTTCCAAAAAAAAATAATAATAATAATAATAATAAAAAGAAAATAAAGTGTAGAAAAAATTGGGAGAAAAAAAAGAAGAAGAAAAATAAAAAGATTTTTTTTAAATATTTTGAGAAAAATTCCCGCAAGATTCTTTCATAATTCCTGCAAGATTCGTTCATAATCCTCTCATATTCTTTCATTTTCTGTCAGATTAGTACAGAAAAAATGAAAGAATTTGTGAGGAAAAATTCCGGCCGGAAAATGGCCAGAAAAAACGCATTTTCCGGGCACTTCCGTGCAGTTAAGGAATTTTCCGGCCACTTTTCCTCACAAATTCTTTGTGATTCGTGAGAAAAAAAATCCGGCCGGAAAATTTCCTCACAGATTCTTTAAGATTCGTTCTAAATTGCTGCTAGGGTATAGCTAAGAATAAATTTTTAATAAGCTGTAATTATTTTTAATAGCCACGCTAAACAACTCGTAATAAAACCACAATTTTTTCCTTCAGTTGAATTTTTTATAAGTCTTAAAATAGACATTGAGGATAACATGAAAAATTAAGTCAATACTTTTGTTTTAAAAGGTTTAACCTGATCATTATCAAATATAGATTTATCCGTCATTAAAAATCACTCTAACAATTTTACTTCTACATGAGAAAAAAAAGTTGCAGAAAAAATTTAAAATTCCACTGTCAACATTCATCAGAAAGAGTCTTCTTCAATCTTTTTATCTTGTTTAGTACTTTTTTGTGCTCCACAGTAAACTTCATTTCCAATTCAAGTTAAAATCAAACAACTTTTTTCCTTCTAAAGAGAGAGACTCTTCTTTTTACTCATCTTCTCGATGTTCATTTTTTTACAATTCAAGTAACATAAAAAGTATTTTTTTCATGGACGGATCTGAATTCTTCTCAGGAGAATTAAATTTGATAAGGAAAAGAATTTAAAATGAGAACGAGTGGATGTGGCATGAATGACTGAATAACGCATTTTTTTCGTGTCCTCAAGATAAAGTTAAAATTAAATTCAAAAAAAGGAACAGAAAAGTTTTGATTAATTTTTATCCAGAAAGTAAGAAAAATACGAGAAATCTGGAAACAGCCAGCAGCAACTCTGCACAAAAAAAACTGTTAAAAATCAAGAAAAACTTTTATTAAGTTTTCCATAAAACTTTCCTTTTGGTAGATCATTGTCTTATTCTTCATCTTATTCTATAGTCAGTCGTTCACCATCATCATCATCATAATCATCATAATAAAGTTGTGTCTTATTATTTCCGAACGTACATGCATTAACAGACACTGACATGAAATTCTCCCTGAAGTATTGATTTTAATTTTTTTTTGTGTATACTCTTTCGTACACTTCATGTTCCTTAAGACATTAAGCTTGATAACAACAACATGTGTCATAAAAATTTATTCCTTTTTTTGCACAAAATAAAGAGAAAAGTAAAAAAAAAAATATGTAAAAGATGAGAAAGAGAAGGAACAAAGTTTTACTGATGCTTTATTTTTGTTGCTGTAAACAAGAAACTTTTCAAATGGAGTAAAAATTACTTTTTTGTGTTGTCTGTTGTTGTCAGTATTCACTTGATGTCGTTTGACAGGAGAACAAAAAAAAATTAGAACAATAATTTTTTACGCTTCAATGTTTGACATATGCTGTATCATGCATGCAGTCTCGTTCGTTTTTCCATCGTAATTGAAGTTTATGATAGAACGGGAAGTTGATTAAAATATTTTACAACTCAGGGGATGGATGTTAAGTGGTTTAGAGTAGATGTTTGTGTTTTGAGACTCAGAGGGTTTAATGGAATTGAATTTTAAGATTTAAGACACAATTGATTTATTGTGTCTGAATTTCTTTAAGAATAAAATCAAATCTTCAATTTTAGGTCTTTAAAAATTAAAATTTTATCAAATTCTGATAGCTTAACCTCAAAAAATCTGGAAAAATCATGAAATTTTTATTTTTAAGCAAACGTTTTCAAAATTTCTGGATTTTTTGAGGTTAATTTTTAAAGTTATGCACCAAAATTTAATTTTAGGAAGAAATTCAACCCCTAAATAAAAAAAATTCCTTTCAAATGGATCCCCAAACAACAAGTTCCAATCCCTTCTTCCATCCATTTTCAAACTCATATAACTTCATTTACTACAGCTGCCAATTTTTGTCACCCAAATTTAATAACGAGAAAAAGCTATACGAGCAGTAACGTGATAAAAAAAATATGAAAAATATCCCACTAGACAGTCTCAGTTATAAAAGCATCATATTTCATCTGAACTTTTTTTTTTGTTGATGATATTTAGCCTGTGTTGTTTATACAGTCACCCACAATGAGAATTTATATCTTTTTATTGTTGAAATTTCATTTTTTTTAATCTAAATTTATTTTTATTTATCTCTAATAGGTACTCGATGAGCGCGTGTATCACATAGAATATGCACCAGAACAACCAGAACCGTATTATAAAGCAACGGGTAAGGAGTTACAGCCACGACCTGTTGGAGAAGAGCATGGCCTTATTGTCTACAATTACATGCCAATTAGTGCTGTACATTACGTGAGTAATTCTTAATTAACTTATTTTATGTCCATATCTAATCGCTAACAAGAATAACAAAAGAAAATAGAAAATAATAATCTTGTGAAGTTCATTGTCAAGGACGTCAATAAAGTAATTTCGTGTGTACGCTTCGATTGAAAGATTTAACGTCTGCTACTTTTTTTTCTTGCTCGTTTGTGTCGAAAGAAGAAATTTTTTTTCTTCTTTTCACCAAAAAATCATTAAAAACACATTTGAATTAATCTTGACTTTAAAACCTCACTCTCTAATGAATGTCACCTGTTACAGTCATCTTAATTGTTCTTGTTTGTTAATCTCTTACTCATCCATAATACATTCACTCGATGTGTTTATTCAAAATAAAATAGTAGTTAAATAATCTCAGTAGAGGGAAGAATTTTCAATTTCATTTGTCATCACGTTTTGCAAACATGAGACTTACTTTTTTTAAAACTTTTTAATAAAAATACTCTCTCGTTTTATTTTTTTTTTGACATTGTGCCAATACGAATGAAAATTTCTTTTAAACGATAACAAAAACATGAATTTCTTAAATAAGAAAATTTATCAAATTTTTATTGCTCTTGAAAGATTTTTATTGAACTTTTAAATTTTTTTGTTGACATAATTTGCCACAAATTGGAGTATTTGTGGTGCTGGAGACAGGTGTGAAATTGAAAATATTAAATTATATTTTCTCGATTTTTCTTCAGCAGAAAGATTTGAAAACTTAATCTGAATAAGAAAAATTTTACAATCAAAAAGTCAATGAACTCAACAAAATTTTTCCTTTTCTACCTAACATAATCCATAAAGCACTTTAGACGCTAATAAAAAATTCAAAACATAGAAACTTTCCTCAAAACCAAAAAAGTAATTGCATAGCTCGCTATAAATTTTTTACTCGATTTTTTTTTTCTCTCGCTTTATTTCAAAGCTTTCTGATTTATGTTCAATAAATTATTTATGAATAAAAAAAAAAGCGTTTCACACTTCCTAAGAAATGTTTCTAGTCGTCCTCATGGAGCTATAAATTTTAACGTCTTTTGGTAAGTGAGAGAAAGAAGGGATCAGCAATAAATGTTAAATTTAGACTATGATGATGATAAAGTGCGTTGTTTTAAAATGAAGGATGATTTTCATCTAGAAATGTATATGGATGATGGATTTATGAGAGTGCAGAGGTAGTAGAGGGAAAGTTAATGAGATTGAGAAGATAAAAAAGCTTAAAATGGACTAATTATGCATTAATTAGAAATGTAGGAGATTTAAACATTTTCGGTCGGAAATTTTGTTGCAAATTTGAATATAATCATTCATATTCACACCAAATTTTCAATTTGGGTGAATATGTTGCTTTTGTATAAAACTGAAAACCACATTTTCTAACTTGCTGCTTCAGGATTACAATTTTATCCCATACTGTCTATGGTGGAAAGTCTGTGCCTGAAAATACCAATCTAACAGTGAAAACCGTATCTCATTTGGTGCTTACAGTCAAGAGAAATCGCAAAATTTCGTATTCTGTTATTTAGTTAGTTAGTTAGTTAGTTAGTTAGTTAGTTAGTTAGTTAGTTAGTTAGTTAGTTAGTTAGTTAGTTAGTTAGTTAATCGGAGCGATAACTCGACTCCAACTCAATATTAAGACTTCGGGTTTTTTGCGTCTGGTTGGAAACAGTCTATAGATTTGCTGTATAGTTTTTGGGGTCATGAGATGCTTCCAGTGAGGCACAGTGGACGAAAATGTGCCATTTTTGACCAAAATATGCAAAAATTTTTACATTTTCTTTAATATCTCAGACATAACTTAACCAAATGATTTCAAATTTTCGGTGTTAGATTAAGCATTATTTAAGGTATAATTCACACTATAATGACAAAAAAATTTTCATGCGCAGTGTAACAAAAAAGTTGAAAAACCGAAAAATTTTTCGTGTTTTGACACAAAATTGTCTCGTTCTCCTCAATATTAAGTCCAAATGGAATAATTCCAAAAACGTCTAGAGATATAGATGCACAGAAGGTATATGCAAAGTTTCAGCTCATAAAAATGAAACCTATGAGTACTAGGTCAATTTGAATTTTTGCCTAAATATACTCCCTTAATGCGCATATCATGAAATTTTTTTAGCATATTCAGTGTTCTAGGACCTAAAAACATCCAAATACATCAAAAAACCCGAAACCATACTTTATCATATTCACACCAAATTTTCAATTTGGGTGAATATGTTGCTTTTGTATAAAACTGAAAACCACATTTTCTAACTTGCTGCTTCAGGATTACAATTTTATCCCATACTGTCTATGGTGGAAAGTCTGTGCCTGAAAATACCAATCTAACAGTGAAAACCGTATCTCATTTGGTGCTTACAGTCAAGAGAAATCGCAAAATTTCGTATTCTGTTATTTAGTTAGTTAGTTAGTTAGTTAGTTAGTTAGTTAGTTAGTTAGTTAGTTAGTTAGTTAGTTAGTTAGTTAATCGAAGCGATAACTCGACTCCAACTCAATATTAAGACTTCGGGTTTTTTGCGTCTGGTTGGAAACAGTCTATAGATTTGCTGTATAGTTTTTGGGGTCATGAGATGCTTCCAGTGAGGCACAGTGGACGAAAATGTGCCATTTTTGACCAAAATATGCAAAAATTTTTAAATTTTCTTTAATATCTCAGACATAACTTAACCAAATGATTTCAAATTTTCGGTGTTAGATTAAGCATTATTTAAGGTATAATTCACACTATAATGACAAAAAAATTTTCATGCGCAGTGTAACAAAAAAGTTGAAAAACCGAAAAATTTTTCGTGTTTTGACACAAAATTGTCTCGTTCTCCTCAATATTAAGTCCAAATGGAATAATTCCAAAAACGTCTAGAGATATAGATGCACAAAAGGTATATGCAAAGTTTCAGCTCATAAAAATGAAACCTATGAGTACTAGGTCAATTTGAATTTTTGCCTAAATATACTCCCTTAATGCGCATATCATGAAATTTTTTTAGCATATTCAGTGTTCTAGGACCTAAAAACATCCAAATACATCAAAAAAACCCGAAACCATACTTTATCATATTCACACCAAATTTTCAATTTGGGTGAATATGTTGCTTTTGTATAAAACTGAAAACCACATTTTCTAACTTGCTGCTTCAGGATTACAATTTTATCCCATACTGTCTATGGTGGAAAGTCTGTGCCTGAAAATACCAATCTAACAGTGAAAACCGTATCTCATTTGGTGCTTACAGTCAAGAGAAATCGCAAAATTTCGTATTCTGTTATTTAGTTAGTTAGTTAGTTAGTTAGTTAGTTAGTTAGTTAGTTAGTTAGTTAGTTAGTTAGTTAGTTAATCGGAGCGATAACTCGACTCCAACTCAATATTAAGACTTCGGGTTTTTTGCGTCTGGTTGGAAACAGTCTATAGATTTGCTGTATAGTTTTTGGGGTCATGAGATGCTTCCAGTGAGGCACAGTGGACGAAAATGTGCCATTTTTGACCAAAATATGCAAAAATTTTTACATTTTCTTTAATATCTCAGACATAACTTAACCAAATGATTTCAAATTTTCGGTGTTAGATTAAGCATTATTTAAGGTATAATTCACACTATAATGACAAAAAAATTTTCATGCGCAGTGTAACAAAAAAGTTGAAAAACCGAAAAATTTTTCGTCGGCGCCCCGCAGGCTTTACTTTAGTTATAGTGCTAAATGCGCGCTGAACAGATGTAGGGTTGTAAAACGATTAAATATAATGTTATCTAACAGCCAAAGCAAGTGAAGGTGTGAAAATTTTCCCTAACTGTTCCCAGACTTTCGATTCAAAAGATAATGAGGAAATGAAAACGAAAAATGTTCGAGCGAAGCTCGAACACATATAGTTTGAACGCAGTTCAAACTTGGTTGAGCGAAGCTCACAAATTTTTACATCCTGAACGAAGCGAAGCAAGTGAAAGTGTGAAAATTTTCCCCATCCGTTCACAGACTTTCGATTCAAAAGATAATGAGGAAATGAAAAGGAAAAATGTTCGAGCAAAGCTCGAACACATATAGTTTGAACACAGTTCAAACTTGATTGAGCGAAGCTCACAAATTTTTACATCCTGAACGAAGCGAAGCAAGTGAAGGTGTGAAAATTTTCCCTAACCGTTCCCAGACTTTTGATTCATAAGATAATGAAAAAGTGAAAATGAAGAATATTTGCAAAGCTCTAATATAGATATTATGTTATTTACTAAAAGTTAATAGAAAGTTTCTTAAATATTTTAGGCAAATTTTTTTAATTAGGTAGATAAGTTTTTTTGCGATTATAAATAAATCAGTAGATAAAGTATAATTATTTTTTTTCTCTAATTGAAATCGAAAGAAGTTCTACTGGTGGTGTGAATATACCCCATGAAGCGTGATCCGCTTCATTACTAGTTTTAAGATAAATTTTTATTAAATTTGTTTTTAATTATTTTTATTGTTAGAAAAATTTTACTAAGATCGCTTTAAAAATTCAACAAAAATACAATCGCTAATATATTCTTTCAATTTATAATAAAAGTGCTATAAAAATGTGTCAAAAATCACTTGAAATAATTTATGACATTTTAATTTCAAGTAAAACAAAGCCAACAACACATTTCATCCTTAAATCTTCAAATGAACACTTGAAAATGATTTATTTATTCATTAGCATAAATTAGTCACTAATTTAGATAAATTAATAGATAAAACCAACGTTAATATCGTATCATCGTAAAAATGTGTTTTTAATTGTATTGCCTTTTTCCTGTTAATAGCTGAAAATTTGTCAGAAATAAGAAAAGAAATTGCTTAAGAATCGCACCTTCTCATTTCCATAAAGCTGAGTAAACGCTTTAATTTGTATGCTTAAGACTATCTCATACAACAATAAAGAATGTTTTATGGCATAGATTCTTTCTCACATCACGTAGATGCTAGTTGTAAGGATTTTTTGTTGTATATTTTGTAAAAGAGAAATGCTATCCTAATAATAGGCTAAATAGACAATTTGAGATCTTAAACTGTCAAAATATGTTAAACAAAAGATTACCTCAATTTTCATGAAATTCAACTCTAAAAGTCAAATTGACTCAAAAATCAATGAGTCATAAGAATCTCAACTAATTCTTATAATTTAATCAACAATCATCTCAATTTTCCATCACCCACCCCCATTTCCACTTTCATTATAACACGTTTCTTATTCCTTGAATCATCAACACCATCGTTATAATCATCATCATTACCATTTTCATGCTTAAGTTATAACATCATTAAAGTCACTTTTAATGGCACAGGCATTAAAAATATTCATTTTCCGAGTTATTAAGATGAAAATGTTTACGAAGAAAAAAAAAAATATTCCTCATTCAGAGTTTAAAACTCAAAAAACTCAAGAAAGTGTAAAAACTTTTTATGATTTCAAGAATTTCATCTCGTCATTCAGCAAACATGAAAGAAATTTTCTTTTATTCAAAATTAATCTCCTAAATTGCTGTACTTAATCATAAGCAAAAGAAGCTCACATACCGACAAAAAAAGAAAGAAATTTATTCATGATTTTTATTACCCTACGAAAATTTTAGCCAGATTTTTGTCCGATTTCGCCAGACATTGGTCATACGACTTTTGCCAGACTCGGACAAATAAACGACTTTTGCCAGATTCTCCATATAGCAAATTCCTTAACTGCACGAAAATGCCCGAATCAACAAAGACATTGCCAGACAAATTTTGTCGGGCCGATTTTTGGACGATTTTTGCCAGACAAATCGTTCACAAATTTCACTTGTATACGATTTTTGCCAGACTTGCATGGAATTTTGCCAGACTTGCATACGATTTTTGGACGATTTTTGCCAGACTTTTTTGTCGAATTTTTAAAAAAATTATTTTCCCATTTTTTTTATACTTCACAAGCGCTGTTATTTTTTTATCCATCCGATTTTCGCCAGATTTCTGCCAGATTTTGTCTTGGGATTCGAACCGTTGCCCGCTAAGTTATGTTTTCCTTATACCTCTGAGTTGTCCGCTGCGCCACTGCTGTCTGAAATGATATATTTTCAGAGTGGCGAAAAGACATATTTAAGTTGCACATAACTCAGAATTGAATATTTTAACGTTTTTCATTAATTTTATAATTTTAAAATAAAACAAATAATGCTTAAACTTTTTCATTAATTTTTAAAATAAAAAAAAACCAAACCATTTTAACATACTTTTAAAATTTTTATAACATAGCAATTTAAAAATAGCTTTTTTATAAATTATAAAAAAAGAATTTGTTTTAATTTTTGTTATGTTTTGAGAAAAAATTGCAATTTTTAATAAATTATTGAAAATCGTTGCAACTTATGAACGATTGTAATTTTTGAAAATTTGAAAATGACTGGCAATAAAAGTATTTTTGTTTTTTGAAAGCTTTTTTTCCTTTTTTTTCTAAAAAGTGCCTAATTAAACCCTGAATTAAACTTTCGTTCCGTTTTAAAAAATTAAAAGAACACTATTATCTGCTGTTCGCAAGAGGAAAAAAAAGGAAAAGTAAAGGTCCTTTAGTTAATAATATGGACCATAATAAAAAATAAAAATAATAATAATCTTATCTGCTGTTTCATTTGCTTGAATATTTGTTTGAAACAAATTTGAAATGCTACCTAAATATTATTTCTCACATTACTGCTCTATAAAAATGTGTCCATTCGTTTGTAACAGTTGAATAGATCAAAATTTTTAATGTTTAGAGCAAATTATTTTTCACGACCATTAATTTATAAGCTTGGTTTTTTGGAAAGATATTTGAACGACTTTTGCAAGAAAGTGCAAGATTTTTTTTGAAAAATTAAGTTGGCATTGTCGGATGAATTCTTGCGAAAATCGGACAAATTTCCATGTAAGACTTTTGCCAGAAAAAATCTTGCAATTATCTGCTAGAATTTTGCCCGATTTTCGACAGATTTTTTCCTTGCGTTTTTCTTCCAAAATTCTTGTATTTTCGTGTGGCTATGTAAAAAGTTGTTGCACGATTTTTGCACGAAAAACGCAAGAAAAAAAATCTTTCAAAAGTCTGGCATATTCTTCCATTAATCTGACAGACAGAACATGTCTGGCAAAAATCTGGCTAAAATTTTCGTAGGGTTAGACGGAAAACATGTGGGTGATGAGGATGATTGTAGGCATGACAGCAGTGAAGAGTATAATATTATAAATGGTACAACAAGTGCGTGTTATCGCAAACTTCTTTTTTTTATTTTTAAAACAAGAAATGTTATGCGATAAATTTGAGATTTTTATGGTGCGGTTTTTTGAGAAATTTAAGTTCAGTTGGGGAAGTCAAATTTGGTTCTAGTCTAGTCAACAGGCATTTGTTAGCTACCTTTATTGGTGGGGTCTATGACAGAATATATTTCATATATGATACTGCCATAGCATTCTCAATATTTACCATAAATTCCTCAACAGATCCTTATCAAATCCTCAAAACAATCATATCCTTAAATTCAATCAAGTTAACCCGAAAAATACGCTTCATTTATCTATTTTCAATTATTTTTCATGCTTCATATTATCCCCATATTAAGCATACGTACGTGTCATTGAGGCAAATTTCAATCGTTAAACTTTCTCTTTAGCATAAATCCCGAAATTAAGATTATGATATTCCACCCACATCTTTCTCCATTCTTTACCTACATGTGTTACTTTTAACTTTCAAATGTTGATGACAGGCTTTGTGTTTGCATATTATGTTAAAATATATAAATTTTATACAAAAGAGCTCGTATGAAGATTAAATGAAGGTTTATTTAGGAAGGAAGGCAGACACAAAAAAAAAAATATTTAAAAAGAATTTCTTCACGCTAAAATGTTATCACAAATTACCACACAGTGGTCTAAAATGAAAATTTTCCGGCAATCGACCCCATTTTGGAAAAGTTTCACTATAAGTATTGGGGAATGTCTCATTTTAAAGCTGACATAGATACAGAACGATTCCCCAAGTTTCAGCTTTTTTCGTCCATCTGGAGCTGCATGGCAGGGCTTCAAAGTTGGCCATAGTGAAAATTCTCAAATTTCATGATATGTCATTCAAACTTAATTTGCGCAAAATCTATACAATGAATTGAAAAACGGTTTTCAGTTCCTAATAGCTTATTACAATACCTTTAAAATGATATATCATAAGATCTGTAAAGTATTGACCAGTTGTGACAGTGCTTGATTGAGTACGAAAAATAGGCAAAACGTACAATATTTTTTCACGGTAGCTGCAAAGTATGTTCTTCAATCGTCTACATAATGGTTGTACGTTTTCATACAGTTAAATACTCTAGCTTTCCAAAATGGTATCACACTACTGCTCTCGAGTGCTCTTTGAGGCTCCACAGCTGCTCAAAGTTGGGTAAAATTTCAAAAATTTAAAAATTTTATTTAAAAAAAATTACCTAAAAAATCAAGTTTTTGGTAAAACAGTCTCAAGTTTTGTTTTTATTCTTAATATTGTATATTTAGGCTAAAAATGAACGATTTTTGAAGAAATTTTTGAAAAAAGTCAATTTTGACCACCCCATGCTGGTTATCGACTTGGTCTTTTATGCCTTCACTCAAATAGCTACTGCTCTTACGTGACTTAATATTTTTCAATTCTGTTTTCGGATTATTATAGCTTATTGCCATACCTTTACAGTGATATATAATACTTGGCAGTTATGCTTAGTCTTGGTCATCAAAACGCTTGCTGTTCGTGACCTACAGTGATCGACCCCAAAATTGAAAATCTCAAAAATATGATTTCGAAAAATGAAGCTCAGAAATAAAAATAAAAATTGTTTTTTGGTTTTTTGAGTTGATTTATCATATTTGTGACTGTAGAATCTCAAAAAATTAGTTTTAAAAAATTTTTGGTACCTCAGAGTAGCCTCATAAAATCTACCCTGGTAGTCTCAGTCAGGTGTACAATTTTTACCTGAGAAACTTTTTTTGAGACTTTTTTCGATTTGTTATTAATTATTGAGCACATTTACGTTGAAACAAATAGGTTTTTTGTCGTATACATGTAGAAAATTTGAATTTTTATATTAAATTATTTGAACAATGTCAAAAGAGCCATGCAATAATCAAAAAGATAAAGCTGCTTTTTTAAGGCAGCAAAATCTGCAAAATCAATTTATTTCAACATAAATGTGCTCAATAATTAATAACAAATCGAAAAAAGTCTCAAAAAAAGTTTCTCAGGTAAAAATTGTACACCTGACTGAGACTACCAGGGTAGATTTTATGAGGCTACTCTAACGTACCAAAAATTTTTTAAAACTAATTTTTTGAGATTCTACAGTCACAAATATGATAAATCAACTCAAAAAACCAAAAAACAATTTTTATTTTTATTTCTGAGCTTCGTTTTTCGAAATCATATTTTTGAGATTTTCAATTTTGGGGTCGATCACTGTAGGTCACGAACAGCAAGCGTTTTGATGACCAAGACTAAGCATAACTGCCAAGTATTATATATCACTGTAAAGGTATGGCAATAAGCTATAATAATCCGAAAACAGAATTGAAAAATATTAAGTCACGTTAGAGCAGTAGCTATTTGAGTGAAGGCATAAAAGACCAAGTCGATAACCAGCATGGGGTGACAAAATTGACTTTTTTCAAAAATTTCTTCAAAAATCGTTCATTTTTAGCCTAAATATACAATTTTAAGAATAAAAAACAAAACTTGAGACTGTTTTAAAAAAAAAATTTGATTTTTTAGGTAATTTTTTTTAAATAAATTTTATAAATTTTTGAAATTTTACCCAACTTTGAGCAGCTGTGGAGCCTCAAAGAGCACTCGAGAGCAGTAGTGTGATACCATTTTGGAAAGCTAGAGTATTTAACTGTATGAAAAACGTACAACCATTATGTAGACGATTGAAGAACATACTTTGCAGCTACCGTGAAAAAATATTGTACGTTTTTTGCCTATTTTTTCGTACTCAATCAAGCACTGTCACAACTGGTCAATACTTTACAGATCTTATGATATATCATTTTAAAGGTATTGTAATAAGCTATTAGGAACTGAAAACCGTTTTTCAATTCATTGTATAGATTTTGCGCAAATTAAGTTTGAATGACATATCATGAAATTTGAGAATTTTCACTATGGCCAACTTTGAAGCCCTGCCATGCAGCTCCAGATGGACGAAAAAAGCTGAAACTTGGGGAATCGTTCTGTATCTATGTCAGCTTTAAAATGAGACATTCCCCAATACTTATAGTGAAACTTTTCCAAAATGGGGTCGATTGCCGGAAAATTTTCATTTTAGACCACTGTGTACCATTAAAAATTGCTTTGTATGTTGCCTCTGCTTTTAATGCTCGTTGTTTCTAGATTTTTTTTTATTTTTTTTTTTTCGTGTTAAAGTAATGTGAAACAAGTATAACGGTGGTCACTCGTGACCGACGAAAGCGCATTTTCCGCGATCAGTAAATACACAAAGAATTAAAACCCCAAAAGTACAAAGCCAAATATTTAACTGTAACCATTCTTTATTTACCCAAAAATTTAAAATTGACAGAAAAAAAATGGATGAAAAACATTATGCAACATAGAATTAAAAAAAAAAAGCAAAAAAGTATTTGGTCACGGGCTAGGTTTGAACCCATGACTCTCATGGTAGGAGCCTAACACTCTACCACTTACGCCACTGATGCTCTTTTTATTAAAATTATAATGTGACATTTTGATTATTTATATTGATGAGATTTCTTTTATAAATGTAAGTTTTTATAATATATACAAAACTTTTCGAAAAAATTATGAAAATCTAAAAAAAGGAAAGTTTAACAGCTAAAATATAAAAAAAATGTAAAAAAATCATTTTTTCAGAAAAATGTATGAAAATATTAAAAATTTTCAAAAAAATGCTCGGAAAAACTTCGAAAATTCGTGAAAATGGAAAATAATGACATAAATAAATATTATATGTCATAAGAAATCAAAAAAGTAAAAAAGAGCGTAAAAATAAACTTGCCGGGAGCTAGGATCGAACCTTAGACTCCACGGTAGTAATCAAGAGCTCTAACACTTACGCCACTGCTGTTCTTTTTTTAGAAATTTTTGTATGACAATTTGATTATTTATATTGATGAGTTTTTTCAATAAAAGTGAATTATTTTACAATTTTCACAAAATTTTCCGGAAAAACTATGAAAAATCCATTAAAATAGAAAACTAAACAACTAAAATATCAAAAAAAATATAAAAAAAGTAATTATCTATGAAAATTGTATGAAAATATTGAAAATTTTAAAAAAAATCGTCGGAAAAACTCGGAAAAATTGTGAAAATGGAAAATTATGACATGATTTAATATTATATGTCATTAGAAATCAAAAAAGTATAAAAAAAGCAAAAAAAAAAATTTGTCATCGGTGGGATTTGAACCGAGGAAGGCTGAGTTTTTGAAAAGTCAACATTTTAGTGCATTCGACCACACTAACACATACAAAGAAATGGCATTTTGGCACTTTTTACGCTGGTTCCAGCAGAGGAAGTGACCATTCGTGCTGATTTTTGGTTACATGGTAGCCAGACATGTCACACACATTTTAAGCCAAAAACCGCATCAAAAAAGCTTAATCCCTAGGAGGAGATGCGATGACAGACAGACGGACAGACAGACAGACGGACAGACAGACAGACGGACAGACAGACAGACAGACGGACGGACAAAGTGCGGACAATAGCGTCCTTTTCCCAAGAGGAAAATGCGCTAAAAAAAGAAATCGTAATTCATTATTCGCGCTCGCTTAATGGCTAAAGGAAGAAACATTCAGTTGTTGCTGGTTGGCTTTTGTTTCCATATAAAGGGAAACATTTCCAGAGTTTTTATTTTGCATTATCATCATTATCGCACAATTGCTAATAAAATGCTTATATTGTTAGGTGATTTTTAGATAGATTATTAGGGTTGGGTTGTTGAAGATTTAAAATTATGTTGCAATTAACGTTTAGAAGGTAAATTGTGGCCTAATTAAGCAATAACAAAATATTGAATTTTTTCCATTTTTGCTTTGAATTTGTTCAAAAATTATAATTTTTTATAATTTAATTGAGTTTCTTAAAAGTTTTAAATTTTCAATTTTTAAATTTTTTAAAGAATTCTTGTAAATTTTATTTAAAAAAATCAAAAAATCTGACAAAATCACCCTAAAGTGTGAGAATGAAAAGCTAAAATGGCAAAAGTTTTTCCTAACAAAATAATTTGCTGATTCAAGATAGGAGGAATACAAACACGATTCCATAATGGATGGTAAATTATCATCACATAATCGTTAAAGCTTAAAGCAGCTGAAAGCGAACAAGAAGCAAAAAAAAATTGATAAATTCATTAAATTCTCATTACTTAACATAAAAACTCAACAAATAAGCTTTCGTAAGCTAATTTGCCTTTCTCTTTATACTCATCATTCATCTTCATCAGAATGAAATTATCAAAGCATATCTAATTTGATATCAAATAACTTAATACGTATGCCATTGTTATTGTCTCTTCATCTTTCGAGACAGCCTTTCTCTTGATGAATTGTGATTTGTAAGAAAAATTGACAATCTCACATTTCAGACTTAAAAATACTCTATCACATTTCAATTTCGACCCAAAAATTAAAAGTTTTTCATTCTCACATCCTCTTAATCGAGGAATAAAATTTAAATGACGAAGAGAGGAAATCAAGAAAACAAATGAAAAACTCATAAGTTATTGAAAAGTTCAGTTTGTTCAGAAACTTTTCTGTATTTAATCTTCCATTTTTTGTTCCTCATGCCACAGTGGTCTAAAATGAAAATTTTCCGGCAATCGACCCCATTTTGGAAAAGTTTCACTATAAGTATTGGGGAATGTCTCATTTTAAAGCTGACATAGATACAGAACGATTCCCCAAGTTTCAGCTTTTTTCGTCCATCTGGAGCTGCATGGCAGGGCTTCAAAGTTGGCCATAGTGAAAATTCTCAAATTTCATGATATGTCATTCAAACTTAATTTGCGCAAAATCTATACAATGAATTGAAAAACGGTTTTCAGTTCCTAATAGCTTATTACAATACCTTTAAAATGATATATCATAAGATCTGTAAAGTATTGACCAGTTGTGACAGTGCTTGATTGAGTGCGAAAAAATAGGCAAAAAACGTACAATATTTTTTCACGGTAGCTGCAAAGTATGTTCTTCAATCGTCTACATAATGGTTGTACGTTTTTCATACAGTTAAATACTCTAGCTTTCCAAAATGGTATCACACTACTGCTCTCGAGTGCTCTTTGAGGCTCCACAGCTGCTCAAAGTTGGGTAAAATTTCAAAAATTTAAAAATTTATTTAAAAAAATTACCTAAAAAATCAAATTTTTTTAAAACAGTCTCAAGTTTTGTTTTTATTCTTAAAATTGTATATTTAGGCTAAAAATGAACGATTTTTGAAGAAATTTTTGAAAAAAGTCAATTTTGTCACCCCATGCTGGTTATCGACTTGGTCTTTTATGCCTTCACTCAAATAGCTACTGCTCTAACGTGACTTAATATTTTTCAATTCTGTTTTCGGATTATTATAGCTTATTGCCATACCTTTACAGTGATATATAATACTTGGCAGTTATGCTTAGTCTTGGTCATCAAAACGCTTGCTGTTCGTGACCTACAGTGATCGACCCCAAAATTGAAAATCTCAAAAATATGATTTCGAAAAACGAAGCTCAGAAATAAAAATAAAAATTGTTTTTTGGTTTTTTGAGTTGATTTATCATATTTGTGACTGTAGAATCTCAAAAAATTAGTTTTAAAAAATTTTTGGTACCTTAGAGTAGCCTCATAAAATCTACCCTGGTAGTCTCAATCAGGTGTACAATTTTTACCTGAGAAACTTTTTTTGAGACTTTTTTCGATTTGTTATTAATTATTGAGCACATTTATGTTGAAATAAATTGATTTTGCAGATTTTGCTGCCTTAAAAAAGCAGCTTTATCTTTTTGATTATTGCATGGCTCTTTTGACATTGTTCAAATAATTTAATATAAAAATTCAAATTTTCTACATGTATACGACAAAAACCTATTTGTTTCAACGTAAATGTGCTTAATAATTAATAACAAATCGAAAAAGTCTCAAAAAAAGTTTCTCAGGTAAAAATTGTACACCTGACTGAGACTACCAGGTAGATTTTATGAGGCTATTCTGAGGTACCAAAAATTTTTTAAAACTAATTTTTTGAGATTCTACAGTCACAAATATGATAAATCAACTCAAAAAACCAAAAAACAATTTTTATTTTTATTTCTGAGCTTCATTTTTCGAAATCATATTTTTGAGATTTTCAATTTTGGGGTCGATCACTGTAGGTCACGAACAGCAAGCGTTTTGATGACCAAGACTAAGCATAACTGCCAAGTATTATATATCACTGTAAAGGTATGGCAATAAGCTATAATAATCCGAAAACAGAATTGAAAAATATTAAGTCACGTAAGAGCAGTAGCTATTTGAGTGAAGGCATAAAAGACCAAGTCGATAACCAGCATGGGGTGGTCAAAATTGACTTTTTTCAAAAATTTCTTCAAAAATCGTTCATTTTTAGCCTAAATATACAATATTAAGAATAAAAAACAAAACTTGAGACTGTTTTACCAAAAACTTGATTTTTTAGGTAATTTTTTTTAAATAAAATTTTTAAATTTTTGAAATTTTACCCAACTTTGAGCAGCTGTGGAGCCTCAAAGAGCACTCGAGAGCAGTAGTGTGATACCATTTTGGAAAGCTAGAGTATTTAACTGTATGAAAAACGTACAACCATTATGTAGACGATTGAAGAACATACTTTGCAGCTACCGTGAAAAAATATTGTACGTTTTTTGCCTATTTTTTCGTACTCAATCAAGCACTGTCACAACTGGTCAATACTTTACAGATCTTATGATATATCATTTTAAAGGTATTGTAATAAGCTATTAGGAACTGAAAACCGTTTTTCAATTCATTGTATAGATTTTGCGCAAATTAAGTTTGAATGACATATCATGAAATTTGAGAATTTTCACTATGGCCAACTTTGAAGCCCTGCCATGCAGCTCCAGATGGACGAAAAAAGCTGAAACTTGGGGAATCGTTCTGTATCTATGTCAGCTTTAAAATGAGACATTCCCCAATACTTATAGTGAAACTTTTCCAAAATGGGGTCGATTGCCGGAAAATTTTCATTTTAGACCACTGTGTCATGCAAATAAAAATTCTCAAGCTCACTTTTGAAATTCATGAAATATTTTTGTTAATGAAGACTTTTATTTCTTGTTTGAATAATATTTTTCCTCCATCTCTCAGTTGAGTGAGTCTTCAATGAGCATGAATAATATTTTTTGTCAATATAATTTTTTATGAGTTGCTCTTTGATATTTTATAAATATTTGTGGATGAAAAAATAAATTGAGGATTTTTTTTCTTGGTTCGAGAGTTTTTGAAGAGTTTGATGCTGAATAATTAATTTGAAATGTTTGGATTGAATTCAATTTTTTACTTGATTAGTTCAAGTTTTTTTGATGAAATAACAGAGTTTTTAACTCAAATGAATTTTTATTTTCTTAACTTTAAACAAGTTTAAAGTAAATTTTAGTCGTAAAAAGCAAACTTTTTTAAAAATGAATCTCATAAATGTTCCAGCACATCCTCTAAAAACATGTAACAAACATCTCACAATGCCATAAAAATCAACAATTTTCTCATAATTTCTCTCCCCATTTTTACCGTTTAATGACCTCATCTGCTAGAATTTTTAATTTTCAAGCAAGTTTTTTCTCTTTTTTTCCATTTTCTCTATAAAAACTTTCATATCACGTTTCATCCATAAAAGATTTTTACGCTCGTCATTTTCTTTCAAAACTTTTTCATAAAATAATTTTTTTTTCTCGCTTTCATTGATGTCCCTTAGGGATATTTTGAAAGATTATAAACAATTAAGTTGAAAGTTTAGCGTATGTTGTAGAAGCTTTAAGTGTCTGGAGGGTAGGAATGTTGTTTTTAATGGATTTTATGATTATATTTTATGGGAATGTGGATGGAATTCTTTTTTGCTGATGATGCTGGTTAACGTTGTTAAGATGAAGATTTTATTGACTGATTTTTAATGAAAATTATGAAAAATTTTAAAATTACAAATTTTTATGAAATGCAAACAAATTTTTAAATTTTTGATAGAGTTTTAGGATTTAAATTTTATATTTTAATCAAAAATAATTAATTTGACAGTTTAAAGCACAAAATTAAACGAATTCAAGCAAATTTAAAAAGTTTCAAACTTAAAGTTTTTTTTTTTTTTTTTAAAAAATTAAAATTGTAAAAATTCTTAAAAAGATTTTCAAAAAGGACTCAAATCTTCTTTCCCACCAGAGTTAATAAAGGATGGATGAAAAATTCTCCAAGAAAACTTTATCTAAAGCAAATTAAGAAATTAAGATTCTTCCAACAACACTGTCAACTCTCAACAATGATGCTAATTTTCTAAACAACTTAAATGAAACTTTGCCTCCTTCAAGACAACCAGACGAAAGAGCGGAAAAAGATTGAATCTAAGAAAATTTTAAAGGGTAGCTTTATAAAATGAAACTTTTTTTATACTCCGCTTTTAAAAAAATATTCGTAGAAAATGGGGGGAATAAAATTTTTTTATTTTAATAAGGAAAAAAATTCAATTTGATACACGAAGAAATTACTAATTTGAAATTTTATTATTTTCATAATGAAAAGTAATTTAGATAGGAAAAATTAAAGATTTCTGAGAAGGAGAACATTGTTACTTCGCAGAAAAAAAGGGACAGTTTTAAAATTTTTAATAAAATGAATTTAACGCGAGTGTTTTTAGTGAATAAATCATTAGGAAAAGAATTCGAGTTTTTTAAGAATTTTTTGAGCATTTTTTTTATTTCCCAATCCTCTTTGTATTTGATGCCTCATTAGCAAAAAATATATTCTAATTTGATTAAAAAGCGTAATTTAGATGGAACAAAATTCTTCTTTCCAACAAGCTTGATATAAACCAGACATTTTTATGGTTACGCTTTGAAAGCATCAGTATTAGAGTAAAGAAGAAAGGAAAAAAAATGAAGAGGGGTTTGAAGCTGTTTGCGAGGCATTTTTTTCCATGTTTCGCCTCATAAGTCGACTGACGTCTTGCGATCTCATCATTTTCATTCTTTTTTTTCGTTTTCCTTCCTTCCTTTTTCCCTCCGTTTTCATTTGTATTATTTTTTTACAATTCTTGCAGAAGCCTCCACGTTTTTATGTACATCCAAAAAAAAAATAAGAATAGTGAATCAGCATTTAGACAGTTTAATTAAAATGTATGTGCGTTAACAGCAGCATCCTACAAGGACATTTTAATTGATTCCGATTCTCAGTTTTACTACAAAATTCACTTTCATTTCTCATTTTCATTTACCGGAAATAGGAACGAAACAGATCATTATTTTCATCGCCTTTATTTTCATGACCATCACTAAAACAAAAAACAATAAAGTTGATAGGCATTCAAGTTCATTGGCAAGAAATTGCTTTTTATTTCAATGATAAAGAAATGAAACAATGCAAAAAGACAGAGACGAAAAGAATAGAAATGAGCGAAGAACTTTTCTTTTCTGACATTTTTTTGCCACATCAACAAATTTATGTCTTTCTGGGGGGGAGGCTTATTTATGGTTTTAGAAGGTTGATGAGCTTTCATTTTGTCAGTGTGACTCGTGAGGTTTCAAAGACATATAAAAAATATTTTTTACAAAAATCTAATAAACTTCCAAAAAAACCCTCATTTTTATTTACAATTTCTAAAAAAATCAGGATAAAAAAATACTGAACAATAATGAATCGTTATCCCAATATTGTAAATAAAAAGCGCCCCAAGCAGTCTCCAATTTTCCATTCACGTCATCATTTCTGTTCATTAGAGATGGAAGTAACAAAATTTCAGTGGATACTCAAATTAATATCCACATCCATTTCGCAGCAGTAGATCTAACATAATACTTTGTACAGAAAAGGAAATAAATGAGCTTGTATAGTCAGCAGCTTTCGTTATTGATATAAATCAATTTCCTACAATTTTTCTGTTTATTTATTTTTATTCTATTTCTTTAATTTTTATATTTTTTGGTACAATATGCTTTCCGTTTCATGCCTCGACTTGAAATCCTCACAATACAAACACATTTGTTCAAGCAATCAATAATTTAATACAGCATAAGTTGAACAGAATAAAAAAAATCGATTTTTATAGCATTCAATAACTTTAATGTTGATCGATAAAAATTATTTCCTAAAATAAAAACCTAATTTTGAATATGAGAGCTTTCAGCACTAATTAACTGTCCATTGTTGATGAAAATCGTTATCAATATCGACTAAATGACATCAAACAATATTAAAATGACCTCAATTAATGTTTTGACTTTTTTCATTTTTTACAATATTTATGAGTTAATGTACATAAAGCTTAAAAACGCATGTTGATTATACAAATAACTATGGGAAATGCCTACATGTAATTATCATAATGGGTGTGTTAAATTAACACATTTACTAAATTGCATGCAATTATTTACAATCAATTTTAATAATAATTGTGGTTTCAATAATTTATGATATTAATGGTTTTTGAGCTTTTCTCATGCGATTTTCTAGACTTAAAAATTTTTAAATTTTCATTTTCTAACAGTTAAAGTAATTTTAAATGAGATTTAAATCAACCAACCAAATATAACAAGCTCAATCTTCCGAAAAATCCTATGAAAAAAAAATCATTTTTCTGCCTCAATAATTTTTGATGCAAATCTACAAATCTCCAATCTTTCCTTTCTGGTGAATTTGATGAAACTTTTTTATATCTTACAACATCTCAATTGCAATTTCATTCAATTCTTTCTCTAATACGCTAGTAAGTTCTACAAAATCACACGAAAAGCAATTTTTTTATGCTCTCCTAAATTTATTACAATTTTAACGATTCATTCTTCTGGAGCTACATAGATATCCTTTTAAATTGAAAATTTCTGTTCAGCTATTTTATGCTTCTCATACTGTAACTTTTATAATGTAATTCTATATTTTTTCTCTTTACCCACCCACACATTATGTTATCATCCATACACGATGAAATGTTCAAGAGAACAGCAACAGCATCTCAAACAGCAACCACATAATCTCCACATCCCCCTCCTAATATAATAAATAAAATTTTATTTCAATCCCAATTAAATTAATTAATTATCCTTGCTCATCTGTGCGCCAAGATAAAAATATACACATAATAATAATAAAAGACCGTAGATAAAGTGCGATTAGGATGTCACAAAAGCCAGTGGTAGAAAATTTATTTCGTTTGCTTTCAATTTTTAATTAATTGTGAGAAAGACGAGGAAATGAAAATAAGAAATAAAAAGTGGAATGCACCTGAGGAAATTTTCTCATTAAAGCAGCTGCCATGAGACATGAAAATAAGATATTAACAGACTACATGAAATATTAAGCACAGGATCTTGAAGACATTTTGCATTTTTCGTCAATAAATTATGAGGTTGAATTATTTAAATTATTAAAATGGAAATGCAAAAATGAATTTTCTTCCTCAATGTTTTTTTTTTATTATTTATTTTAATTGATTTTGTAGATATGGGAATTTTAATTGAAATACCTGACAGTTTGTAAATGAATTTAATTAACATATGCAAAAATTTTGTTGAGAGTTGAAGAATTTAATTAAGAGAATTTTTTATGTTTGAGGTGAATTTCATTTGATTTTATGGGGGGTTGATTTGGTTATGCTTCTGTGAATTTTATTTGATGATACTTTATGTTGGGAGGATATGCGTAGGTAGAATGAGAACAAAATGGGAGTTCATAGATGCCAGATTGAATGAAAAGTCAAGTGGAATATGGATCAAGAAGATAGTCAGAAGAAAGCAGTAGTGGTCTTAAAAAGCTGCTTGTTTCCTTTTTTATCCATTACTTTTAAAATCTACTCCTACAAAAACCAAGCAACGCATCCAAAAATCAATCAAATTGACTTCCAAATCCAACCAATGTCTTATAAAACTGAAAATCCACCCAAATCTCTTCCAATTTAAAACAATTCACAGGTACATATTTCCTCAAAATCATCACTGAATAAATGATAAATAAATTTAAAAGACGAGAAGAAAAGACGATAATCGGATTAGATGTTGAGCATGTAAGCATCTCCTGTGCCTTCTCAAATTTTTTCAGACAATTTTTCAGCAAACATTCTCAAATTTCAGCAAATGTTAAATAATTGTAGATGAATATATTTTCCCTTTAAATTTACCTTTATCATGTGGAAATGATTTCTCATCCTTTTTCCCACATCACTCACAAGTGAGGAATTTTTTTCGACATTTAATTAAAAATTGTTTTATTTTAAATATTTTTTGCCTTTTTCATATCTTCACAAAAATTGTTCTGCAAATAGACAAAAAAATTGACTTTAATACTTTTAGTATGCCTTGAATAAACATACACGAAATATGAGGAAGAAAATCATATAGCACAGAGAAAAAGTTTTTATGACTTTTTGAGTCCTTTTCTGCTTTTGATTATGAAAAATATTTTGTTAAAGCTTTTGTTGAACTTTTTTTGTGGAAATTTGATAGACAAATTTCAAAGGTGTTGATGCATTAATATTTAAGTGGCTATTATGTGCACTTGAAGTGTGATTTACAGAATATTACATTCATTTCCCTCTAGAAATATTGACAAGCCTTAAAAGCACTCAAACTTTTTCCTTTGACTAAACCCTTCAACTTAATTCATCCAACAAAAAGGCTTTCCAAAAAAAAAAGATTCCTTTTCATCACAGAGATTACTTGTTCGAAAGTTATAAAGCTTTTTTCAACTCGATGCTCTGAGGGATTCTTTTACAAAGGAAATTTACTTTATTTTTTCTTTTGCTTTGTATTTTCTTTATGAATATTTTTTTCTGGTCCTATTTTTTCATATGTCAGATGTATATAAGGAGTCATTCACTTATGATGTCCAATTTTTAGGGGAGAAGGGAGTCTGAGGCTGTGTGACAGTTTTAAACAATATAATTATTTTGTATGCATATTTTGTGACAGAGGGGAGGAGGGGGTCTGAAAATTCAAGACGACATAAGTGAACAGCCCCTAAAGAATATTTTTGGGGTTTCAGAATATTTTTGGAAAAAGACAGAACAATTTAAAGAGTGCAGAGGTTAGCGTGTTATTACAAAATTCTTGCAGATGATCACCCATTAGTAGTGCTTCACTATTTTTCAATTTCACTGCCTTTTTTTACTTCAAATGTCTTCACCTTTTTTATACAACAAAAAAAAGAAAATAACCAAGAATATAACTATTGAATAAAAAAATAATCATACAAAACAGACGTAAAGAGGACCATGTGTAATTTTTTTTAAAAAATGTACATGTGCATGGAAAAAAATTTCATGAGCTTGAAAAAAAAAAAATAAAGGAAGAAATGGAAATGATCAAAAAATCCTTTTTTACTAAGCTATTTTTTACTAAGGTTCATAAGAATTTATAAAGAACGGAAAATTCAATCATTGTGAAAGCTTTAATTTGGATGAACGAGAGCTCATTTAGGAAGATTGATACTAATTAAGAGATCAAAAATTATTTTGTATTATTTCATGAGAAATTCAAGGTTTTGCGGTTGTAATGCTTAACTTGATTTTGAGAAATTAAAATTAAGGTTTGGTTTTTTTCATTTGAAAATTAAGAATTATAAGATTAAGCATAAATTTATTAAGAATTTGACTCAAATTCTTGTTAGATTCATTAATTTTATCAAAAATATCATTTTGGTTTTCAAATTGAAACTAATCTAGGATTTTGAAAATTGCAAAAAAAAATTGTTAAACCTGGTAAACTTGAAAGTTGATTGCACATCAGCTTTAAACTTTAATTTCCATCAACGACTCAATTAATGATGAAAAATCTAAAAAAAGCATTTTTTGTTTGCATTTTTTGTGTTTACTAACAAACATTTAACAATTTTTTTGCTGTTTACATGAAACAAATAGCCTCTGCAAATAACATAAAAATGTATCTCAAAATGGAAAAAATATAAATATAAAAATAAAAATATATTCACAGAAACAACTAAATAGACGTCATGATTATATACGAACATATGGTCGCAACGAGGACTATATCAGAATGGTTAGAATACAAAATGATTTTGAGTTTTGGGGCGATTATGCAGATGATGAAATTCGTGAACGTAATATGGCAATTGGTCGTGAACTAACTCAAGATAAATATTTTTATAATTTTGAAAAAGAAAAGCGTATAAGAGATTGTCTATTTTGTAGCGATAAAATTGATATGGATTTTAATAGATTTGATATATTTCTTGAACATCATGATATAGTAAGACAAAAAAATCATTTTGATTCTTTTCGCACATCTATGCCTAAATTGGATAAAAAATATGATTTCGATTCGGATGCTAAACCATGTTGGTGTAATAACATGCCACAGTTTAGTCGAAGTAGTGTCGGTGGATCAAAATATCTTCTACCAGCTCAACCTTACGCACTTGATCCGGATGATTTGATATTTGAGTCACGATTTGAATCTGGAAATCTGGCGAGAGTCGTAAAGGTTACGAACAATTACTATGAGTTGTACTTGCGACCCGACATGTACACTAATCGTCACACCCAATGGTTCTATTTTCGTGTAAAGAATACGAGAGCTAAGATGACCTATCGGTGAGTATTTTGTTCTTTTATTGTACCTTTTTGTTATGTCGTTATGTGTTAAACCATGTAAATATCATCGAGAGGCATGGAAGAAAATTTGTTGACAACGCAATTTTTTTTTCCTGCCTGAAATAAATTCTTTTCTTTCTTTTTCAATTCCTCTTTCATTATTCCATTTCGTTTAAATAACTTGAAGGAAAATTCTCACTCGAGTGTGAAAAAGTCATAAAAAATTGATTTCTTTCGTTCAATGAACTGGAAAAAGTAAACACTTAATGGACAATTTTGAGTTTTTATTTTGACAGTTTTGTCATTAAAAAGAAAATCAATAAATCAGAAATGAGAGTGAATATGCTTTCCCGAATAGACAAAGAGTACGCTCAGAGTACGCTCAACTTTTGGCTGAGTATACTCACTTGAGCATGCTCATTCATACAAAATTTGATCGCACTACTTTACGCATTTGAGCACGTTATTTGAGCATACTCTGAGCATACTCATTGAGTGTACTCAGAGCATACTAATTGCATACAATTGAGCATGCTCATAAGTATACTCATGAGTGTACTCATTAAGCATGCTCATAAGTACACTCTGAGTATACTCAAATAATCGTTCAAAATTTTAAAAAATAAATATTTTTTTATACTTTTTCACATTTTTGGAATATTTTTTATTAATCTGTAGCATTTGTACTGTTTTAGGATAAATTTTATTTATTAGTAAATCTGAAATGAAACTTAGAAAATTTTTGATTTTACCTGGATTCGAACCCTTGACCACTCTGTTGCTGTTGAGACCTTCACCTTAACCGTTGCGCCGCTGCTACTTTTTTCCTATATAATAATTTTTGGCAGAAGGCACATATAAATTATTATATATGTAAAATACTCTAAAACAGGTCTCATTATGTCTTATAAGACTTTTAACATGTTTAAAAGTCATAATTCCCAAAAAAATATTTATATTAATTGAATCTTTCACTTGTGAAGTATATAAAAATATCACAAAATTTTTGAGCATACTCATGAGCATACTCAAAAACTTAGAGAAAATTTTAAAAATCAAAGAATTTTTAAGAATTCTAGTGAGCATGCTCAGAGTATACTCAAGAGTATACTCAAGATGAGCACATAATAGTCTAATGAGAGAATTTTTTTTGAGTGTACTCAGCACGTACTCAAGAGTATACTCAAGATGAGCATACTTGATTTTCTAAAATTTAGCATGCTCATGAGTATACTCAAAAACTTAGAGAAAATTTTAAAAATCAAAGATTTTTTAAGGATTCTAGTGAGTATGCTCAGAGTATACTCAAGAGTATACTCAAGATGAGCACGTAATAGTCTAATGAGAGAATTTTTTTTGAGTGTACTCAGCACGTACTCAAGAGTATACTCAAGATGAGCATACTCGATTTTCTAAAATTTAGCATGCTCTTGAGTATACTCAATCGAACGTGCTCATTTAATTTTTGAAACAATTTATTGAACACATTCAGAGTATACTCATGAGTATGCTCAAGTGAGTGTACTCAGCTGAGTACGTGAAGCCATATTTTTGAGTATGTTCATAAGTATACTCAGTTGAACATGCTCATCAATAAATTTTTATTTTTTTATGAGTATATTCAGAGTATACTTATGAGTATGCTCAAGTGAGTGTACTCAGCTGAGCACGTAAAACAGTGTTTTTGAGCATACTCAGTAGCGTGCTCAAAAAACTGAGC
The DNA here is from genome assembly GCA_026123125.1 of Chironomus striatipennis. Lineage (NCBI taxonomy): Eukaryota > Metazoa > Arthropoda > Insecta > Diptera > Chironomidae > Chironomus > Chironomus striatipennis. The sequence continues at coordinate 30,989,648 of CM047394.1, forward strand.
ATGCTCAATGCTTATTCGGGTTTTTTGGGAGGGGTTGAGATGGGTTTTCTTTTATTAAGAATTGTTGTCGCAATTTTTTGAAGTGAAAAAATTTAATTTAATGGATGTTGTGGAAAATATGGAAGCTGTTTCTATTGTCAAGGAATCAATGAATAAAATCTTTCATGTTGAAAATAATCAAGCTCCAAAATATACTCAAATCAAATCTCAATATTTAAAAAATAGGAATCCGAAACCCCCAAATTTCAAAATGAAAAACTTTATCAATAAATAAATTTTCAAATCCTCTCAAAAATAAACCACAAAGAATTTCTTTTCCATTAAGTGAAAATTGCGTTCGAAAAGCTATATACATTCTTAACATTTTTTCCACAATACATTGTAACCTCTTTCAAACAATAAAACCCGATTTTCCGCATGAGGACACTTTCTATCGCTTTTATTGTAACATAATATAATATATACATGTATGAAGCTTTGAAAAGTGAGGAAAGCAGTGAAAAAAAAAGAATTCAATCACGCAAATCTAAACTTTTATCAATGCATCCCAATCTCTTTACTTTGTTCACTCATTTCATTTATTTTTATTTTTTTTTTTTTCTTTCACATCTATAGATTTTCTATAGTCAATTTAACAAAGCCTGATAGTTTATATAAGGAAGGAATGCGTCCACTGATGTACTCAACAACAGATGCCACAAATAATAATATTGGATGGAGACGATGTGGAGAGAATATTGCATATTTTCGTAACGAAGATAATAACATTTACAGCACCAGAAACTATCATCAAGTACTCATCGATGATTTTGATGATGAAGACAATGGAAATATTTGCTCATTCACTTTAACATTTAATATTGAATTTCAACATGACAATGATACTGTCTATTTTGCACATAGCTATCCGTATACATATTCTGATTTACAAGATTATCTTATGAATATTCAACGTCATCCGATAAAATCAAAATTTTGTAAATTGAGATTGTTATGTCGATCGTTAGCAGGAAATAATGTTTATTATTTAACTGTTACTGCACCGAGTACACCTGAGGAGGAGATGCAAAAGGTATGCGATGTTTAACATTTTTTGAGGAATTTTATGAATGGAAGTCAAGTTGGTGGAACTTTTAGGTTAGATTTTAATTTTATGGGAATGTTTCGATCGTTTTACATTAATTTATTGAAGCTTAGAACATTCTGAATAATCATTATGATGTTCAGTCGTTATTGGAAAAGTTCCATCGATTTTTTAACCAAGATTTACTCGAATTTAAATTAACATTCAAAATCTATCCTTTTCAATTTAATAATCTAGAAAAAGAAGGCAATTGTTATAACAGCACGAGTACATCCAGGCGAAACGCCAAGCTCTTGGATGATGAAAGGTTTTATGGACTTTATAACAGGAGATTCATATGTGGCTAAAAAATTACGTCATAAATTTATATTCAAACTCGTACCAATGCTTAATCCGGATGGTGTTATTGTTGGTAATACGAGAAGCTCATTAACAGGCCGTGATTTAAATCGACAATATCGTACCGTGATAAGAGAAACGTATCCGTCCATTTGGAATACAAAGGCTATGATTAAAAGGTATGAAAATAAATTTTATTTTTATTTCACTTCTTTCTTAACTTTTACTTCTAAGTGAATTAAATTTGAAGCCCTTAAGATATCATCCTTAAAATTTATCAAGTAAAAAGCCGTAAAAAGGTCGAAATATTCCTTTTTCACACAAAAGGATGTGCCAAATCAATTTGATACTCTCATCTGTTATACACAAAAAAATTGAATTATTTGAATTCATCTTCTGTTGACAGATGTTGAAAGGAATGAATAAATGTATAAAAATTACCTTAGGAAATATTTTTCCTATTTCCATAATACAGCATACAAGTACATGTTTGAGAATGGAAGGATACCTAATGTAAAATTCAAAATGATATTGAAAATTCAACGCAAATTGCGTGACAATTTTTTTTATTTTCAACTTTTTTGGGGGGAATGTCGCATTTTCATTAATAAAAGAAACCTTCTGAATGGTTTACACATGTAGAATTTTGAGTTTATAGAGCTATACAGGGAGTCTTCGATTTGTATAACCAAAAATTTCTCATACAAAAATTCAAATTTTTATTTTTAACGGTCATTTTTTATACGTTTCGATTTGAATAAATTCGATTTGAATGGAAAAATTTTGGAACAAAACAACTGTTCAAATCGAGGACTCCTGTATAGTGAATGAGATATTTCTAAAATTGAAATTTGACATAAAATTGGATTATGTAGAATTTAATGATAATCAGAGTCATAGAATGAAAAGAAAATGTTTGAGGAACTTTAATTGAGTCTGAAAATAACTTTATACTAAATTTTAATAGACCGTCCTTCAAAAATAAGCTCTCAAAGTCTTCAAACTAATCACTTTTCTTTTTATTCTCTTTAATCCGTCATTTACGTGCTTGGATAAAAAAAAAAGAATTCTCATTAAAATATCTCAATTATATTATTCTTATCCGTCACGCATATCAAAAAGTAACCTTTTAAGGAAATTACAATTTATAAAAATCAGAGGGCGAAGCCGTCTTTAGCCGGCTTTAGTCGGCTAAAGATGACTTTAGCCGGCTAAAGCCGGCTAAAAAAAAATCACGTTTTTTCTTAGCCGGCTAAAGCCGGCTAAAGGCGGCTAAAGCCGACTAAAGCCGGCTAAAATCGGCTAAAAGTATGAATTTATGCTTTTGAAATATGAAATGAAAATGTAGAATGTAAATTCGCTTTTTCGAGGGATTTTTCATCCCAAATAAGAAAATTAACGCGAAAAATGGCTTTTCCGAGGGGTTTTTCATGCCAAATAAGAAAATTAACACGAAAATGGCTTTTCCGAGGGGTTTTTTCATCCCAAATAAGAAAATTAACGCGAAAAATGGCTTTTCCGAGGGGTTTTTCATGCCAATTAAGAAAATCAATGCGAAAAATGGCTTTTCCAAGAGGTTTTTCATCGCAAATAAGAAAATCGATGCGAAAAATGGCTTTTCCGAGGGGTTTTTCATCCCAATTAAGAAAATTAACGCGAAAAATGGCTTTTCCGAGAGGTTTTTCATCGCAAGTAAGAAAATCGATGTGAAAATTTACTTTCCTATTAAGTTTTTCATCGAAATTTTATATTTTATTTCGATTTTTAATTGATTTTTATTTTTTGTTTAGGATAAAAACACATTAAAAGTTTAACAAATGAAAAAATGTATAATAAGATTTCATTATTTTTCATACATGGAAAATTTTCTCTTTAGCCGTCTTTAGCCGGCTTTAGCCGGCTAAACATGGTTTTAGCCGGCTAAAGCCGGCTAAACATTTTTTTTGAAATTTGACCGTTATTCTTTAGTCGGCTAAAGCCGGCTAAAATTAGCCGGCTTTAGCCGACTTTAGCCGGCTAAAAATCGAACGGCTTCGCCCTCTGATAAAAATAATTATAACCATTAAGATAGAGAATGATAAGGATAACATTCGCAAAGGGTCACCGTGTCCCTGAAATGCGGCAGAGACATATCTAGTTGGGGGTTGAAATATATTTCAGAATTAAGACATATTTACGACATTTACGACAAATTTTTCCTGATTTACGACACCCTCAAAATTTCGAGAAATTTCATTTTGAATTTTTGGGCATTTCTCTGCCGCATTTCAGGTTTCAAGTACACCTATATGCTGTATATATTACATGAAAGTTTTTGTGCCTGATTTTCGACACTTTTGAGAAACTTTACGACACCCTTTTAGTTTTTCCTAAAAACCTTCCATTTATGTCTTACAGCAAATCATCAATTTTGAGGTTTTTGACAAAAAAATTTCAAAAAATTCTTAAAAATAATTGTGTATACCAATCGTAATGAAACTTTTTGCAATGTGTTAGTACTACTAAGAGCTTCATTTTGAATAAACAAAAAATTTATTTTGGATGACTTTACGTGCTATAAACTCGAAAATATTCTATTTTTTCGACATTTTTGACTAATGTGCCAACTGGAAGTTCCAAAAAAAATATTTTCTTCTGGATTATTGTGCCTCTTACCAAGACCAATAAATTAAACATCATTGTGACTAACAAAAACATGATCTAGTTGGTCAAAAGCGATTTTGAAGCAAAAATTTTTGATTTTAAAGTGATTTTTTGGGGTTTTCAGTCTATATGACCCTTAAAATGACCTAAAATAGCTTTTAAGTGATATTTTTATTGTAGCTCACTTGTTAAACTATAATAATAAAATAAAACACAAGAAATTTTTTGGTACCTTAGATGACTATAGGCCTTCAAATGTGGTCATGAAGGGGGTCCTCAAAACAAAAAAATTCACATTTTGACAAAATATCTTCCAAATTGGTTAAAACTGTCAAAAGTGATAACTAACAACATTAGTAATCATTTTAATAGCACGTAAAGTCATCCAAAATAAATTTTTTGTTTATTCAAAATGAAGCTCTTAGTAGTACTAACACATTGCAAAAAGTTTCATTACGATTGGTAAACACAATTATTTTTAAGAATTTTTTGAAATTTTTTTGTCAAAAACCTCAAAATTGATGATTTGCTGTAAGACATAAATGGAAGGTTTTTAGGAAAAACTAAAAGGGTGTCGTAAAGTTTCTCAAAAGTGTCGAAAATCAGGCACAAAAACTTTCATGTAATATATACAGCATATAGGTGTACTTGAAACCTGAAATGCGGCAGAGAAATGCCCAAAAATTCAAAATGAAATTTCTCGAAATTTTGAGGGTGTCGTAAATCAGGAAAAATTTGTCGTAAATGTCGTAAATATGTCTTAATTCTGAAATATATTTCAACCCCCAACTCGATATGTCTCTGCCGCATTTCAGGGACACAGGGTCACCCACACATACACACAAGTACACGAGACTAGCATCTCATTTCAATTAATTTTTAATGTTATTTTCTTTCTCATATTTCTTCCTCTTATTTGATTCGTCTTTACTAACTCACGCTGAAATAAAATGGAATAAAAAAAACACATCATCAGACTGATAGAAGATTGTGGTGTCGCTTTATATTGTGATATGCATGCTCACTCAAGGAAACATAATATTTTCATTTACGGCTGCGAGAACATGAAACGTCATCCTGATAGACGTCTTTTGGAGCAAGTCTTTCCGCTCATGTTACATAAAAATGTCGCTGATAAATTTTCATTTGAGAATTGTAAATTTCGTGTTCAAAAGAACAAGGAAGGAACTGGTAGAATTGTTGTATGGGTGCTAGGCGTGACAAACAGTTACACATTGGAAGCATCGTTTGCTGGCAGTACAATGGGATCGAGAGCTGGTACTCATTTTTCAACTATGGTATGATTAACACATACATATACTGTTCATATATGAATTTTATTAACATTTTGTCCTTATTATTTAATATAGGATTATGAACAACTGGGACGAGCATTTTGCGAGACATTGATGGACTATTATGATGATAATCCACTTAAAGTAAATACATTTATGCCACACATTAAGAAAATGCGTAAAGAACAACGCAAAGCACGAAAAGCACTTAAAGCAAAACGAAAAGCCGATAAATTGGCATTGAAGGATGGACAAATAAATGAAAATCAAAATGACAGTAACGATAGTAATGAGTATCGCGATTATTATGAAATAGAAAAGATGAAAAAAATTATAAAAATTTCACTACAAGAGACATTTGATTGGGATGAGTTGGAAGAGGAATTACGCAAAGAAAATGTGGGTAGTGATGACGATCTAGGTTCTGATTATGAAAATGAAGATGAAAATTATCCAGATGAGCATGATGAATAGTTTATTTGTCCTTCCTTCAACATCGTTGTCATTTTAACATTTTTGTTACACAAAAGATTTATGTTCATGTAGGCTATGATTAGATTTTATGTAACTTGATTCATATAAATGAGAATGCAATACAATGACTGAGGATGGATAATATGGAAAGGGATGAGGAAGAATTGGAGCAAAGGACAAAAGGGATAAGGCATTTAATGAATTACGGTAGAGATTTTCATATAATTCTATTATGTTTTATGCTGGATAAAAAGTTTATTATAACTGTTGCAAAAATATTTTTTACCGAATAAATTTTATGTAATTTTTTTTGTGGATAGTTTGTGGGTGTTATGATATTACTATCAGATTATAACCTTATAGGATTTTTGGATTGTAACAAAATAGAGTTTGGATTATCGAATCATATATACAATAATTTTATGGATAAGAAACTGCAAGTTTCAGTAAATGTCTTTAATTTTAATTCAAAAATAACCAAAAAGAAAATCCTATGCAACAAAATTATAATCTAATTAGCTTTAGATTTCATCTGTTGATCATACTGCCAATGATTCACAGTCAATCCAAAAAAACTCTCACAACAAACTTTTACTAAACTTCCTAGCTTATTTATCCATCGATTATCAGAAAATAAATTTTGTCCTTCAACTTCAATTCTTCATCTTCTCTTTATGTAACTAACAAAGATTGATCTATCTTCATAAAACATAAGAAAAGCAAAAGAATTTTTCTTTCGCAACCAACTGTGCTTAAACAACAAACTCATCAATCAAACAATCAATCAATCATGTATGTTACATGTGTGAAAGTCGTTTAAATCCAATCAATCAATTAATTTTTCTTCTTCTTCCTTTATTATAAAATAATAAATATATTCCATTAACTAAAGAGAAATTATAAATCAGTATGCTTGAAGCAACTTAACGAGATTCAGAATCGAAATGGAAGAGAATTAGATGAAACGGAAGCCTATCTACGTCATCGTGCAAGAGTTCATGAGCGTGAGAAACGTGAGAAATTGAAGAAGCAAGGAAAGCTCGATGAATATTTAGCAGAAGTTGAAAAGAATAAGTCAAAGAAAGAATCGAAGAAGGAATGGATTCCAGAGGAACCACCGATCTTTGACAACTTCATGAAAGAATACTACGAAATTAGACAGTTTGATAAAGAAAATCTTATTGTTACTAATGTGATAAAGCATGGAACTCCAGAGGATTATTATGGAATGCCACATAGTAGCGTAGAAATAAAGAAAAAGGTTAAGAAACGTAAGAAGCCAAAGAAGAAAATTGAAAATCCTGAAGATGAAATTTTGCTAAACGACCCAGAGTTTAAGCCTGAAATGGCTGGCAGTACTGGTTTGCCAAAATTCTTTTTCAGTAATCTGGTCAAGCAAAATCGTTCAGCTCTCGTAGAAGCTCAAGAACGTCATCGAATGGATTATCACAAACATAACAAAAAAAATCAAAAATGATCAATCTTTCTTAGTTACAGAAATAAAGAAAATATTATTTTTAGAAACGATGAAAACTGAGAAGAAATTTTGAACTAAATACAAAACTTGTGCATATACTTCCGTAAATGCTTAGCGTTCTTCTAAGTTTCGTCGCTAATTAGTGCAAGATGTTGCTCCTATGTATATTTTTAATTATTATTTTCTTGTTTATACTAAGTGTTTGTAGATTATTAGAAAAATGAGGAGATCTTTAGGATGATTTCTGTCACAGTTAAGTTCAAATGAAAACCGAATTTTATTCGGAATCAGATATTAAGATAAATCTAGCAAAAATCATTACGAGAACGCTTTCATCACTCACAAAATATAAGCAAAAATTGTTGATTGTAAATGAATATTTGCAAATGTGTTCCTTTTTAGTTTAATCAATTACAGACCGTTTCACCTCAAGCATAGATACTTTTTTGACTTATAACATTCACAAGAAATTAAATGATACAGAAAAATGATCACAGAAAGTTATTTACAAACAGATGCTTGAGATGTAGCGGTTTGTTAAGTTCAAATTTATTTGTAGCAAAAAAAAAAAAATTGAATGTATTTTTAAAAGGATTTTTAAGTGAAAGTGTCATAGAACTTGAGTATTTCGCTAACTATTGGATATCAAGTTTTGTGACAATTTCATTGCACATCCCCTCGATGATTATTTTATGATTTACGTGTGTAAAATTGCAATAATGTGCAAATTAAAATATTTGAATGATTTATGACCGAATAAAAGAGCAAAAAAATCTGTACCTGACGAAATATTGCACTCTTTTAAATTATTTATTTAATTTGCATGCTTTCGATCTTCTTTTTTAATGAGCATGAAGAATCTTTCTTCACACGTTGATGTTGAACTTACTGTATGAAAAGAAAATTCTTCAAATTATTTCTCTCGAATTAATTCTAGGAAAAGCTTCGGATGAAAATTTTAACACGACTTTCTAAAGAGGGCTCAAGTGCAGATGAGCCTCTGAACATTCCACTTTCAGATTATTCAAGGTACATAAAATTTCTATTTTAATTTACATGACACAGAAAACTTTATTTTACATTTCCCAACAGTGACGAAGGTGATTCAAGTTCGAGTTCTGATGATGAGGGTAAAGATAGTTTATGTGATTTAGAAGGACCTTGTTGTCAAGCGTTGAGAGTACCACCATGTTCACCAGTACTCTCACCGGAAAGAAAATCAAAGAAAAAGGTATGAATTTTATTCAATAAATACTTCAATCTTAATTAATCTTTACGTATAATCTCACAGTTACATGGCAAAAACAAACATCGAAGAGCCTCACCAATAAAACGTAATAAATTATTAACGAGATCTGTTATGGATTTACCGACAACTGATCCCGGCAGTGATTTTCCTGATTATTATACAACGGAAGATGAATGTGAAACGGATTATGATACTGAAGGCAATGTAACAAAAATATCTCGATCGAAAAAAATTCTTCGTAGTGAGATGAGAAAGGCAAGCTCTGCAAGCTGTGATGCTATGCCACCGGAACTGATTATTACTAAGGTAAATTGCTGAATATATTTTCAGAAATAAATTCATAAAATATCGTAACAAAAACTAAAGTAGGTGAGGAAGAAAAAATTGCATTCTCAAGAAGTCATGGGTTCAAATCCCAAAGAAAATTCGATAAAAACGAAATGTAACATTAGGTGGTTTTTAACTTTTTCTTTAATTTTTTTTATAAATTTAGGTATCAGATGACAATCAACTAACAAGTTTAACAGATCTGCCGATTGAAAATAAGTCACTAAACGATTCAAAACCACAAATGAGTTTTTCTCAAAACATCATCAAAGAATTTCCACCAATTGGTAACAAACCAAAATCTTGGCATAATTTTAATCGCTGCATATCTACAATGAAGTAAGAGAAAAATTATTTTTAATATTGTTTAGTAAATGAGAAATTTTTAAAATTTTTGAATAGGATTCGTAACATAAATTGCGAAACGGAATCAACATTTGAAACTGCCGAAAGTCTTCATTTTAAATTATCGTTAAAGAAACAGATATGGACTGGAACACAATCAGACACAACGGTATTAGATTTTACAAGACCACTATCATATGGTGCTCAATCATCATCAGCTGCCATGATGTTCAATAAATCAATTTTCTATGACAGTGAGGCACTTTTGACGTAAGAATCATAATCTACAAATTATAGGGCCAAAAATCATTAAAAATTAATCACATTATTTCAGAGCCTGTTCACAGAAACTTGCTGCATGGCAAGAGACAGCAGAAATTGGACTGGAAAAGTTGAAACTAAGTAGATCGAATAGAAAGGATGTAAGGAAACCGAAGACATCAAAAAATAAAGGCGAGAATAAGAATGAATCTAAAAGTATTCCAAATATTGAGAATATTAGTACAAATCCAGTAAAGACTAGACGTAGATCAAGGTGAGCTTTCTAAGCTTTCACTTAGTTCCAAAAGCTTCAAACTAATTACTTTTTTCCAGACCATCATTTCATAGACTAGTCGAAACTGCCGACATAATATCACATTTAGCTAAAAATACAAAAAGTTCAAGTGCAAAAATTAAGAAGCCAATTATCCAACAGACACCAACATTAGACAATGTTAGTACATCAGCAAGCACAACAAAGATCCAGCGATTCAAAACATCATCATATGTCGCGACCGCTGTTGTGCCATCAAGGAAACACCGAAAATCACTGACACTACAAACACCACCACTGACACTTCCAACATCAGCACAGAAACAGCAAAATAATGATCAAAATAGTGATTCCGAGCCAGAAAACATAAAAATTCCAATACGTAGGACGAGATCGAAATCTTTGAAGATATTTAGAGAAGTAGCGGGAAGAAAATGTGAGAAATTATCATAACTAACAATGGAGCTTTTATGTATGCCTTATAAACTGACCATAAATTAATAAAATGTTCATTTTCGTAGAATTTTCTTACATTTTTCACTTTATCGATTTTTTAAAAAATTCAATAATTTCATTAATGACATCATGATTGTACTTACGGTCTCGTCTGGACACTCAATCGTCTCGTTTCCCACAATATCACTCCAACTTTCTTGAAATATAGCTTTTGATTTGACTAAATTTTCAATAATTTTGTTATTTTTTCACTCACAGAAATTGGAAAAATTTCAAAGGTAAACAAAACAAAATTTTTCGAATTGTAGATGTTCGCTGGGAATTTTGCAAGGATATTTTTGACAGGATAATTAGGTTTTAATGAATTTACTTATGTGTTTCATGAAATACTAAATGGAACCTCTCAACTGTGCAAATTATAGCATCTAAAATTGAAATTTATAAGTGAATCAGATCAAAAATTGAATTAACAAAAATTAAAGCAGCTATAACGGTCAAAATAAATTCAAATCATTTTGCAATAAAATTTTAAGCAATTCAAATTGAAATTGACAGTTACAAGCCAGAATTTTAAATTTTTCAGAAATATAAATTTTATTTAGTTTACATAGCATAAAATAATCCAATAATTAACATAAATAGCGCACTGGAAGCTAATATGAGAGAATAAGTAGAATATCTATCAATTCTGTTGTGTTTTAAGCCAATACTCATGCTGTAGTTCCTTCAAATTTGCTTCAAGCGACTCAATTTCCTCAAATCTCATCGCCTCTCTTGCCTGCTTAATGTATCCTTTAACAATGTTAATTTGTATAATTAGAGGATCATTGGCATTTGATTGATTTTGTTCTTGATATCCACTCCAATTATCAACAGTCCTTAATGCTGATCCCGTTTTTGAAGACGTTGCTGGTTGATAAGAAAAATCACCGCTTAAGTCGTACTTTTCAAAAGCTTCCTGTGCCAAACGACGATCACGTTCAATCTTTTGATTCAATTCCATCACTCTTTTATGTTGGATCTTCTTAATTTCATCCTCAACTGGAATTTGTGGAAGTTCTAACATGTATTCCTTAATAAATTTAATAACAGCCATACGAAGACTTTTGTGCAATGCTTCCTCTCTGCTGCCTTGTTGAGCTTTAAGTGTTAAAGCTTTTTTACTTAAATCATCCAGCAATTCAGCAATGGAACCAATTTTACCACGTAAAGCACTAGCATCAGCAATTGTATAGACAGAATCACCTTTATAGAGACTTTTGATGATCTTATTATACATGGTAATGTCAGGCATTACTTCCTTCTTTAATGTCTCAATTCTATCGTATAATTTTGTTATAAATGGCTTAGCAAGACGTCCATCTTGCATCTCTTTTCGTGTCTCTAATAAATGCAAGCAATGTTCACACATTCTAATTGTGTCTTCTGGTTCTTTAATGATTACATCTGTATTTGTGGGATCTGGTTGTGGTATTTCATGTGATGGATTTATTATTGACACTGGAAATGAATTATTGTATTTATTTGGGCAATGAAATTTAATACGATATGATACTCACTTGACTCGTCAATTGATAAGAAATGAGAGCATTCACTACACATAATGGAACCGCATACACGGCAATGATGTTGTCGTCTTGTAAAAAAGAAGCTTTTAGCACATGATGGACATAGTTTGACTAATTTACCATCAATCCATGGTACTAACTGGAAATGGAATAAAAATCCAGAAATGAATTTTTAAAAGATCCAGTAAGTTTCCAAATCATAACTTACATTTTGTTCATGTTGTTTAATCTGTTGAGGATCAGTTGGTCGATTAGTTAATAGCTTATTAAGCCTTATAATTAGCTTATTTGTCTCAGTTGCATATCGTTCTAGTCGTGGATTTCTAATTGCTTTAAAATAATCAAAATGTTCTCTAAATACTCCAATTTCTTGTGGCTCTTTAAAATCAACCTTTGGAATCGATTTATTTATACTCAATGAACTTTCTATTGCTTTTGAGATTTCTTTATCGTCAAAATTTAAAATTTTCTTTTTTGCACTTTTAAATACATCACGAAATGTTGAAATTAAATCTTTTTCCTCGGAATGTTCAACTTCGAAATGCCTTAGCAGATTCTCTGCTGTCTTTTCATCACTTTTACATATTGGACAAATAAATCCTTCTATTATTTCACTATCATTATTACTAAACATTTTATTTTATGAAGAATTTGATAAAATTTAATTTTTATCGATGTAAACAGACGCAAAAACTGATTTGAAAAAATGCAAAAGTGATGCGAAAATTTTTGAAATTTTTTTGACCGTTGAATGGTTGGAAATTTCGTGATAATTAAGATTAAAGAATTCATGGCTAGGATCCTGTACTTAACTGATCTTCTCATCAGTTAATTGATATTTTGTCAATATTGAATGCAACTTCCAATAGAAATTAAGATTTTGAAACACCAAAGACGTGCATTAATTTCCATGTACCCCACAACAAACAAACGTAAGTAAAATGCAAAAGTAAGCTAGCTTTAAGTAAATTAGATGTATCTCAGACATAAGTTAATCGCACGTAAATACGAAAACGCAAAGGAAAAGCTATATAAAACAATCAGCGCGAGACATTTGCCGTTTAAATTTCTTTCAATTGTCGTTCGAGTCGGATCGTGGAATCGGCATCAGAAGTGATTTAAGAAGAAGAAGAAGTGGAAAGAATTTTTAAATAATTAATTAGTGATTTTTTCTCCTTTTGACAATTACTAAATATCAAAAATGGCTGGTCCAATTTCAGCCGAATATCCTTCGCAATCGCAAGGCACATCGATGACAGTTTTTTTCTCACTTTTACTTCCTGCGATAGTTTTATGGTATATCTACTGGAAATTGTCACGTAGGCATATGTATAAATTGGCTGATAAGCTTCCTGGACCAACTGGATTACCTTTTATTGGAAATGCTTTGGATTTAACTGGATCTTCTCATAGTAAGTGACTGAAATATGGAAAGGAAAAAAATACATCAACCGGAAATCTAAAATTTTTGTTCGCGTGAGATTCATAAGTGATTCGTGAAGCGATTGGGATTAAGTGAATGAAACGCATTTAAAGATGAAAATTTTTACTTGAAATGCTTAATTTTAATCTTTAACGGATTTTTTGGTTTCAAATTTTTTTAAAATTTTTAACACGTGGTTTCTTCGTGTAAAAAAGTTTTGCTTAATTTCTTCATAAATTCAGCTACTTTTTGGTTTGAAAACTATCAATACTCATAATAAAAGGTAGCAAAAGTTGATTGATGATTGAACAAACTCGAAAAAACTCATAATTTAAACAAAATGAAAACTTAACCTAGTCTCAAACCAAAGCATCATAAAAATTCATACATTTCACAAATCCAGTTTCAAAGCATCCCCATTGAGCTCAGCCACATCTTATTCATGATAGAATAATTTTTTAGTCTCTTCATTCTCTTCAATTCTTTCTTCTACAACTCAATTACGCTTGCTTAAATTTTTCACATCCCGCGCGATGTACACGAAAATTTCTTCACATCAATTTATTGTTTTTTTTTCTGTATGAACTTAGTCGAGTGCTTATTAGACGATATCTTTTGATAAAAGGAAATAGTGTAGTAAAGGTTAATCAACCCAAAAGGAGAAATCAGACAAAATTTTATTTGAAAAATTTGCTTAAAATTAAAAAAAAGTCAAAAGATTATGATTGAGATCTAAAAAAAGAATGAAAATTGAGATTTATGATGCTCATTAATGATAACGTAATATCATTTTCATGTGTCACATTGTTTTTACTTATTGTTCATTTTTATTTTTGCATGTTTAAAAAAAAGCGACGCGACGAGAAATTCAATTGACTGGAGTGGATATTTTTAGTATTTTTATGCTAAACGGGGACATTTACATAAATGATGTTTAGAGTTTATTTTCTTTTTTTGTTTCACGATTATTAGATGCACATGGCTGAATTACTTCGTTAATTCAATCAAGCATCAGCTGATATGTAAATTTTATTTCTCAATCTTGTCTGACGTCATTTGATAAGAAATCCTCACTGATATCTTTATGAATCTCATTAGATTTTGTAATTTTCCGGTTGTCGTAAAACGGGAAGTTTAAAAAGTAACAAATTAAACTAAACAAAAAAATTTTCCTATTTCTCTCAGCTGTATTTAAGACAATTGTCGAGAAGGGAAAAGACTTTAATAAAGTAATTAAGCTTTGGGTTGGACCTAAATTGATTGTTTTCCTCGTTGATCCACGTGACATTGAGTTGGTATTGAGTAGTCAAGTTTATCTTGAAAAATCACCGGAATATCGTTTCTTCAGACCGTGGTTGGGTAATGGACTTCTTATTAGTTCAGGTGAGTTTGTGCATCCACATTTATGAAAATGTCGGTAATGACTTTTAAATTGTTTAATATTCAAATTTGATTGCAAAAAAATAAAAAGCACGTGCTTGACAACTTAGAATAAAATTGTTAATAATCCATGAAATACAAAGAATATGAATTAGAAAAGAGTTGCATTTGATTCTTGCCACTTTTTTGAAGACATTCCAGTTTGGCTTTTAGCAAATTGAAGTTCATAAAAGTTTTAATTTTACACTCATAGAAAAAAATCAACCAAACTTTTTGTAATTTTGTTGGTAATCGACTTTAACAAACTCATGGTTAAATTTGTATGAAAATTTTTTTTCCCAACAAAATATTTAGTTAAAAATTTTACCAAAAAAATTGTTAGTTTTACTAATTTTTTTGTTATTTATTAAGTGAATCATTTCAATGTTTTCTCAATTTTAAACTCTTTTTTGTTAATAAATAAAAAGTTTCCACTAAAAATTAAGCCACAAAAATAAATGGCAAATGCGTAAATCATATTTTTATAAATTTAATTAACAAAATAATTTGTTAAATGTAACCAAAACTTTGTTACCAATTTTTTAATTTTTAAGTCCTTTAAAAATTAATGGTGACACTTAAATTAATTTTTTTTTAAAATTTTTCATGCTTTTTAAAGTTTTAATTAATCATCAATTAATAAATGTATAATTACGATATTATTAATAATTCGTAATTTATATATGCTTAAAGTCATTTTAAACATAAATAAAAATTAATAAGAATTAGATCAGCGGAAAATCTTCGGGACATAGAAGTTAAGCAACAAAAATTTTATTTTAAGATTGGATGGGTGACCAAATAACAAATTTTGTGGTTAAAAATAATCAAAAAATTTGTTAAATTTTTGTAAATTTTTAGTTTACTAAAAAGTAACAAATTTTTGGTTAAAAATTTTGACTAACCAAAAATTTGGTTAAATTTAACCAAACAGTTTGTAAACGCTATTTTAACAAACATTTGGTTGAAATTTCCATACAAATTACAAAAGTTTAGTAAATTCTTTTCTATGAGTATAGAAAAACTTTTTTTAATGGCTAGAAAAAAATTTAATTTTAATTTAAGGTTAAAAAGTCAAAAACTGTCTTAATCATCAAATTTACATCTTGAATAAGCCTAATTGATTGACTTTCATGATAAATAAATTTTTTGACTAGCCGATGGAACAAATTTCATTTTATTTTCAAATTTAACTGTAAATTATAAAAAGAGACCATCAAGATAAATTCAAGAACTGAGTATGTCATTATCATTATCGTCACATAAACTTCATCGCGATAACTTTCCATTGCAAAGTTCCCTCAAAAAAGAATTTACATTCGTGGGAGTAGAACAAAACGAAATTGAAAAAAAAAAAATTAAAATTAAAAATTCAAAGTCACACGTGAAGCATTTGATTAAATAATACTTAAATGTCAATTCCTATTCTGTGCACACGAGCAATACATAATGCATTGCCAAAAAAATAAATATTGGAATTCAATTGAAAAAATTGGACGCAAAAATGTCAAATAAAATGCTAATTTTCTTAATCTTCAACAGGACAAAAATGGAGAGCACACAGGAAATTGATTGCACCAACATTCCATCTCAATGTCTTAAAAAGCTTTATCGAACTCTTCAACGACAACTCCCGACTTGTATGCAAGAAGATGAAGGCATTAAATGGCAAAACTTTTGATTGTCATGATTACATGAGTGAATGTACTGTGGAGACTCTTTTGGGTGAGTAGGACAGCAAAGCTTGTCATTTTTTTTCTTTGACCTAGTGTCTATATCGCTATTGTCGTCAATATATTTTAAAACTTTTAAATCATTAATACAGCAAGCGATAATTTCCATACGATTAAAATGCACCACATCATTCAAACTCTCACAGATCATTACTTGACGTGAGAAATTTCTTGTTTTTTTTTTGCATTGAAATCAAAATCTTGTCATGCAACAACTTTTACCTAAAATTACACTTCTGTTTTTAACTTTTCTCCTGCAACATTATTAGATAAATGCTAGTATTGATGACTTACTGCAAACTCGTTTCTTTCTAATGTCTAATGTCGTTATAATTTCTGTGTAAACCGTATTATAGGTTTCTACAATTTTTTTTGTACTTCCTCGACGTCAGCTTGTGGTTCGTTTAAGGGGTCGTTCACTTATGATGTCTGATTTTTAGAGGAGGGAAGGGGGTCTGAGGCAGTGTGACAGTTTTAAACAATAGAATCTTTTTGTATGTAGATTTTGTAACAGAGAAGGGAGGAGGGTCTAAAAATCCAAGATTTTGATGGACGTTATAAATGAACAGCCCTTAATTTATTTTCTTGAAATGGATCTTTGTTTTACTTTATTGTGTTTATTAGAATTTATAATAACTTTCATTAGACACACAATTCATCGACCTTAGGTAATAAAATAATGTTATTAAGTCACGTATGACGCATGTGGATAATCCATTTTTGAATTTTTTCATGCAGTTCTAATATACTTCTATAGATATTCCATTTCTATGTCATAAAACTAAGCAACTGTCAAGATGAGTATCTGCACGTAGACCATCCGGTATTAACATGATCAGATGATCAACAAGTTCCATTCCATGAATATTCAGTTAAGATGTGATTATAGCTTAATGATACCCTTTGGATTTTTACATATGTACTCTACTTATTTATATTTATCATTCACTTTCATTGAAATTATTCATTAATTCTATGTCATTTCTTTAATCAGCAATCCGTTCTATGTAATTAGAATCTAATTTATTTGTTTGTTGCATTCATTGATTGATTCATTAGAAGTTTGAATGAAAACAAATTTTCTACGCGACTAGACTTTATGGAACTGGATAACTAGAATTACATTCATGAAATTCCACTTTTTATTTCTTCTTAATATGTTAGCGAAAAATTGCATCGTAATGCTGGTTCAACTGAATATTCGTAATTTGATTCTATTGCAAATTATCTATCAATATGCGTCAAATTGTCACATGCAACAATTTAATTAATCAACTTCGAGTTATATCTTTGTTATTATTTTCATTTAACTTGTGTGATGTAATTCTATATTGCGAATTTTTGTCATCATAATTATTTATTACACTATGCAATATGTATCAAAACATCTGATGGATATTCCTGTTTGAAATAAATAGATGAAAGCGAGTTTTTCCTACAATAGTTGATCTCATTGAGGTTAAGTATTTACTTTTTGTAACAATCGATGATTCAAAACGATTTTCGTTCTGGAATTAAGTTCTTCTTGCCTTATCCAATCTGAAATAGCTATTTTAACAAATCAATTCATTGAAAGCAAACATTTTAGCATGAAAATTCAAAATAAAATTTTTGATGCAAAAAATCCATGCAAAACAAACAATCGAATTCAATGTCATTAATTATAGCAAATTAGTACAAATTACACTATAAAAAAATCATGTTCTTAATAAATTCCATAACTATTTACGCAATCCATTTCAATGTCTTGTAAGATCTTGCACTGATTTAAACGAGTTTACTTACTAACTTTTCACTTTCTTCATATGTGCATATAACCATTACGTCTAAAAATAATAATAATTATTAATCACAACTAGTTTGCTATCATTTGAATAGACAAAAAAATTACAGAAACTTAGAGAAAGTTCCTCGTTCAGAAAATCCATTTCTTCCTAAAACAAATTATAATAATCATAAAAATTTATTTTCTCTCACAGAAACTGCCATGGGTGTCTCGCGAAAGACTCAAGATCAATCTGGCTTTGATTACGCTATGGCTGTCATGAAGATGTGTGACATTTTACATCTCCGTCATACGAAAATTTGGCTTTATCCTGACATTATTTTCAATCTTTCAAAATATGCTAAAGCTCAGGTTAAGCTCCTTGATGTCATTCATAGCCTTACCAAAAAAGTCATCAGAAATAAGAAGGAAGCATTTGCAAAGGGAACTCGTGGAACATTAGCAACACCAGAATTTATCAAGCCAGAAGAAAAGGAACAAAAGAAGGAAGAAGCTAAGAAGACATCAACAACTACTGCTCCAACTCTTGAAGGCATGAATTTCGGACAAGCTGCTGGATTAAAGGACGATCTTGACTTTGATGACGGTATGGATGTTGGAGAGAAGAAACGATTGGCTTTCCTTGATTTATTGCTTGAAAGTGCTGAAAATGGTGCCGTTATTTCTGATCAGGAAATTAAGGAACAAGTTGACACGATTATGTTTGAAGGTCATGACACAACTGCTGCTGCTTCAAGCTTCTTCTTGTCAATGATGGGTATTCATCAGGATATTCAGGTACGAATCCAACACCGTAAGTTTAAATTTCAAAAAGATTAATTATTTCATTTCCAGACCAAAGTTGTCGAAGAACTGGATCAAATCTTTGGTGGTTCCGATCGTCCATGCACATTCCAAGACACTCTCGAAATGAAATACCTTGAACGTTGCATGATGGAAACTTTACGTATGTACCCGCCAGTGCCAATTATTGCAAGACACATGAAACATGATTTGAAGCTCGCATCTGGTGATTATTCAATTCCAAAAGGCGCTACTGTTGTCGTTGCTACATATAAACTACATCGTCTTGAATCAATCTATCCAAATCCTGATAAATTTGATCCTGACAATTTCTTGCCAGAAAAGACAGCAAATCGTCATTATTATGCATTCGTTCCATTCTCAGCTGGTCCTCGCTCTTGTGTCGGTCGTAAATATGCAATGTTGAAGCTCAAAGTTATTCTATCGACAATTTTACGCAATTTCCGTGTTCATTCTGATTTGGGTGAGGAAGATTTTCGTCTTCAGGCAGATATTATTTTGAAACGTGAAGAAGGCTTCCAGATTCGTCTCGAACCACGAAAGCCACGCGCTAAACAAGCACCTGCATCGTAAAACAATACTTTTTATGATTATTATAAAATTTAAATTGAATTTTTAAACTTTTTATTTCTGCATTTGCACGGTTGCGGTGTTTTCTTTTCCCTTTTATATTATAAATGGAGGTTGTGCCGCATTAGGTGTCTATTTTTTTATTATTTTACTTCTGATTATAGTATTTGCAGTAATTTATATCAAATGATCAAACTTTTTGAACGATAAAGGAAAGAAATTTAATATTTGTAGGGTTAATTGATTTGATAACCAAATTTACCGAAAGGCACAAATCGGATAATCGAGATGAAATCCGGCACTAAGCTGAAGTGAGGCCAGCACCGAGCTGGCATGCAATTTAAGCCGGAGTGGTGCTGGCCTCATTTCTGCTTGGTGCCGAATTTCGTCTCGATTATCCGACTTGTGCCTTTCGGATTTGACCAATTCAAAGTTACTTTTATCGTCAATATTATGGAATAAACCACAAATGTCCCTAATAGGCAGCCAAAAATTTTAATCCTAGCAAGATTTTCTAAAATACTCTCCTAATTCTAGCATTAGTGTTAAAATTAAATCTCAATAGCTAAATCCTTTCAGAATTATTAAACAAAAACAATTCAATATGTACAACTGTTTCGTTTCTCATGAATGAATGGATATTGTGTAATCTCTCGTAAAAAATTTCTTATAATAATAAATCAAGAATTTTATTAAATAAAAAGAACAATTTATATAAAAATAAAAAGAAACGTGTTGCATTTATTTATAAAGTAATGTGAATGAGACGTGAGTTCTACTGCATCGGCAACAATTGAATGATCTTTATTGCGAACAGATGTAGATGATTTTGATTTCAGTATGGAACTAGAATGTTCTTTAGATGAATTTTGAGTTATTTCTTTGTAAAAAGTTTATCAAAAATAATTTAAAATGAATGCTAAGCTACAAACTTTAAAATTTAAATTTTCATTTTATTAACTTGAAATCTATTTAATTAAACATTAAATTGAGAAGAATTTGTGAGTAAAAGTTATTGCTACTAATTAATTGTCAAAGTATCATAAAAATTCATAATTAATGTTAAGGCTTAAACTGACGACTCATAAATAATTATTTGAACCAATTGTGGCTTTTCCATATGCTTTATTGAAACTTTTTTAAGAATTTCTTTTGTCATAGCTTCCAAAGCATCGATTTCTTCCTGTTCCTTTTTGTTTTTGTTGTTCTTCTTAGTCATTGAAACCTGGAAATAATTAAGAAGTTTTTAGTTATTGGTAGTCGTATTTTGTGAACTATAACCTCAATTACTTACCACAGACAAAATAGACCTCAAATCATTAACATCAATAGCTCCATGACTTTCACCAAGTCTTTTTAGTGAATCAGCAAATGATCCAAACTTAAGTTGCTGTAATTTCTCCCAACTTCGAATGTACTGCCTTCTAACCAACTCAATAATCGTACTCGTCAATGCCAAACCAATCAAAATGTACACCGTACATATTAGCATCAAAAATTCTTTTGGAACCAAATCTCCAAGACCAATTGTAGTCATTGTGATAAAACTGAAATAGAATCCATCGAAAAAGGTCCATTCTTCCAAATGCATAAACACAGCAGCACCAGCTGAAAGGTAAACTCCAAGAAACAGAACAGCTCCTATCGCATAAAGCCATTTTCTACCTCTCATTTTACGAAATTTTGAATCCTTATTGCACATTTCTGAAAGTAAAATTTTTTTGAGGTTATGTTACTTGGGATTTTATAGTTGATACATACTGAGCTGTTTACACTTTGCAGCCAATGCAGATACAGAATTAGCAAACAGTGAACCATAATCAGCAATCACAGACAGCGTAAATGGAAGACCAAAGATGGCAAAAATTATACAAAATAGACGGCCTTCAAAAGTCACAGGTGCTATATTACCGTATCCTAAATTGGAAAGTAGAATTATTCCTTTAAAAATTTCATTAATTAAGAACCTGACAACAAACCTATCGTAGTGCAAATTGTTGCACCAAAGAAAATAGCCTGCATCAATGTCCATTTCTCAGATTGCACAGGAAATGATTCAAGCTCAGTGTCATTTAAGTTAGTAAAATTCATTTGTAGATTTGACTCCACAGCCATCTGAACAAGTTTTTCATAATCACTTAGCAGTTTTGATAGACCCGTAATGTTTAATTCGTTATTATCGCTGGCATATAATACATTGTCTAAAAATTCTTCACGGCTGATTGAAATATTTGTTCTTGCTATTTGCTCTTCATTTTTCATTGGTTCGTGTTCTAATTTTACAAACACCTGAAAAATTGGAAGTTCTTAGGTTATGAATTTATTGAATTTTGAAATTTTGCCGGGAATTTCAAGATTTTTACTTTAAGCTTAATCTGGATTGTTAAAATATCGTCATTATTGTTCTGCATAAAAATCAACATTATAGACCACTAAAAAATTATTTTTTTCATTAATTTCATTAGAAATTAAGCTTGACTAGCCACACTATTTATCAGTCTATTAATATTTCGTTGTAAGCCATCAGTTTTAATTTCCTCACTCTTTTAAAATCAAATTAATTTTCTTCATTTTTCACAAAATGTGCTAGTCGTGCCTCATTCATTGACAAATTTCATCTCATAATTTTTTTTTCTTTTTTTTAAAAAATCACAATTTAATATTTTTAGAGAAAATACTTATAATCGAATATTATTTTATTAAGGAGAAATATTGAAAGATCACGAGAGTTAATCGATCCCATCGTTTATTTTTATGTCAGACAGAAATGTCTTTAATATGTAAACAAAAATTTTCAAGTTATTTTTCTATCTTTTCTTCTTTTTATTGGAATTTTTTTTTCTTTATTTACTCTGCCACTTGATGAAAACTTTTAAATGAAAATAAAAATTTTTTTATTCGTTGGTCGTTTCATGTTTTTTCGCAAGCACATGTGTCTATGACTTATAACAGAACCTTTTTTTTTTTTTAAATTAAACTTTGTTTATTAAATTTAGAATATAATTATGTACAAAGTTAAGATACATGTTGAGCTGTAATTTTTAGGGTGTCAGACACTTTAATAGTCTTAATTATCCTAATTTTGCTTTCATTGATGATTGTTTAGTCGGTGTTTCGCGATGCAAGTCGAACGGTGAAGTTTGCTTGCAACTTTCCGACGTAATCTTTGATGGTTGGAATTTTTGCTTCGTTATGTAGATCGACGATCTTATCATATCTTGATTTGTTGAGAAGTATTCTAAGAAATTTGTTTTGTAGTACTTGAAGTTGTTGAATGTGAGTTTTTGCGATGCTTTCAAAGGCTGGACAGCCGTATGTGAAGATGGGTCTGATTGCTAATTTGTAGATGAGGAGTTTGTTTCGTACGTCGAGATGTGAATTTCTGCTGATGAGGGGATAAAGCTGTCGTAGTGCGATGTGTGCTCTGTTGGTCACATAGTCTACATGTTGCTTCAATGTCACTCTCTTGTCGATGATCATTCCTAAATATTTGGCTTCAGTTTCCCACTTGATGTTTTCATTAAGGAATTTGATGTTGTTGTTTTTGGAAGTTGCTTGGAGTATCGATTTGTGATGAATAAAGCTTGAGTCTTCTGTTTGTTGATGTTGATTTTCCATTTGTTCATGTAGTCTTGGACTTTTCTTCCTTTGTGTTGGAGATGGGTGACAATATCGGCTGAGTTTTCTGAAGAATGATGCAATGCTGTATCATCTGCGAACAGTGCGATGTTGTCGGTTGTCTCTCTTACAATATCATGCGTAAAGATGTTGTAGAGAGTTGGGGAGAGCACAGCTCCTTGAGGTACTCCATACTTGATGAGTTTGATGTCTGAGAATTGACCTTTTATAAAAACTGAAAAAGTTCTTTCACTGAGGAAGGATCTTACAGTTTTTTATAAGTGGCAGTCAGAAATCTCAGCTGGAGCATTTGTACAGGAGTCCGTTTGTGCCAGACTCTGTCAAATGCTTTTTCGACATCGAGGAAGATCATGCCAGTTGACTTTTTTGTTTTTGATGTTTTCTTTTGCAGTCTTGATCACTTTGATGAGCTGATGTGATGTTGACCTTCCAGTACGGAAGCCGCATTGTTGATTTGGAATGATGTTGTTGTCTTCGAGGTGATCATTGATTCTGCTCAGGAGTATTCTTTCAAATATTTTGCTTATTGTGCTGAGAAGACTAATTGGTCTGTAACTGCTTAATTCGTTTGCTGGTTTTGAAGGTTTTGGTATTGGAATTACTTTTGCATGTTTCCAGATCTTCGGGAAACTGTTGAGTTTGAGACAAGAGTTGAAGATAAATTGCAAATATTCGATTCCTTTTGGTGGAAGATTTTTGATGAGGATGTTGTTGACATCGTCTGGTCCAGGAGCTTTTGGATTTTTGAGATTTCTGATGATACTTGCGATTTCTTCAATGCTTGTTAACTCTATTGTTTCTTCGTTATCTTGATCAAGTGCCTCTTTGACTGTGTTGTTGACTTCTGATGTGTGTTGAGGGTCATTGTTTGCAAGAGGATTTTCGTGTGCTTGACGAAAATATTCGCTGAGTGCGCTTGCTTTTTCTTTGTTTGTGATGAGAGTTTGACCCTCATTTGTCAGAGGAGGCATTGATTTTGACCCTTTCTTAAAGTGTTTTGCGATCTTCCAGACAGTTTGATTTGATGGTTTGATATCGGCGAGACGTTTGTTCCAGTTGATGTTTTTGAGCTCTTTTATTTTATCTTTGATATCTTTTTGAATGAAGTTCAGCTCAGTTTTGGTTTGATGATCTCTGTATCGCTGCCATCTTCGTCGAAGAGTTCGTTTGGTTTTGATCAGGTCTTTGATTTCTGGTGTGAGTTTTGTTGATTCGAAATTGATATTTTTCATTTTAACACTTGAATTTCTTGCTTCCATGATGAGTTTAGAGAGGATATTAATGTGCTTCTCAATGTCTTCAGTTGTGTTGCAGGAATTTTCAGTGATGTTGTTTTCGATGCGACGTGTGATGTATGATTTGAATTTCTTCCAGTTTGCTTTTCTGTAATCATATTTGTAGACTGTATTATCAGTCTTTTCAATTTTCGATGTTTTGATTTGAAAATACACAGCGCAATGATCACTCATTGCTTCTGTGCATTTCAATTCTGATGTACCTAGAATAGAATTAGAGAGCATTAGAGAACCCTACAGTGGATTTTACAAAGTTGCGTGAAAAAAAGAAATTGCAATTATGAAAATTTAATACATAAAGTGCCTTTAATAATTAAAATTAACCTGAATCTGAGTGTAATATCCTCATCATGTGAGAAGTAAAAGGTAAGGGAACTAACAATGTGCAGTAACGTTATCACAAAAAAATTCACGAAATCCATTAAAAATTTCTATTTTTTCATAACTTCGTTAAACTTTAATGGCATGTATGGAACTTATGTTTTGTCGAATATTTAATGTTGTGTGGATTTTATGAAAGCATAAAAAACTTGAAACATGGTTTTTACCTTCTTCGGATTATGAATAATAAATTTTGTTGTGAATTCTAGAGTGACTCTCACCAGGGGCGTAGCCAGGAATTTTTTTGAGGGGGGGGGCTTTTGCTACTTTTCGACCTTTTTTTTTTTTGGGTTCGGATCTGAAAAATTCAATAATATCTAGTATAAACTTCGCGAAAATAGGGGGGGGGGGAGTTTTAACCCCCAAAACCCCCCCCTGGCTACGCCCCTGACTCTCACATCAGCAATGAAAAATATAGGAAAAATGAACAGAATGTGGAATATTTTTTTTTGCAAATGACTTTTAATGTAAACTTTAAAATTTTATTAGACTCCATGAGAGTCTAAGAGTGGGTTTATTTTTGGAGCTAAATATTTAATGGTCGTGCTGATATTTATTTGTAGAGCAGTTTATTGTATTTTTAGTTGAATTTTAAATGCAATCAATTTGAAAATAATAAATAAACTGCATTAAAAAATAAATTATGAAATAAAGAAACATTTAATGCTATTTATTAATTTTATGTTAATATTTCATATTTTTTAAAACAATCAGACCGGTGGTGTAGCCAGGAATTCTGAGAGAGGTGAAAATTCAATTTTTTTGTATGAAAAAATTTGGGGGGGGGGGGGATACGCCACTGAATCAGCCACAAAAATACCCCTAGGATATTTTTATCAGGAAATGTTTAACAGCCAAAATTACCCTAGTATTAACTCTATACCCATAGGGCATGAGGTATGTATATATTGTTGTTGTTAATTATATTTATTAAGGTCCATCAGCCAAAAGCTATTTAAAGACCAGCTCCATCGGTGTCCAAAGTTGTACTGTTCCTTTATTATGTTCTGTGGTATTCCAATGTTGATCTCCTCCTTGCTGCTAAGATATTCCATTTAAGTTAAATTCCGAGAATATGCCCTATACCTTGTAAGATTCGAAAAAACCTCATTTTTTGTCAATTCTGATTTTGTCCCAATTTTTAATTAAATCGCGAATTTGTTGAGCTCTCTCCATTGTCTTCGAGTTCCTTGATTGTTAATGTATACTTATTTCCGGTTTGTTACTTATTCCTACACGTAATTAATTAAAAATTGCGGACTAGAAAATTCCACAACCTCCTCCTTCGGAGGTTAGGAGAGAACTCAGGTATGTATATATATCCTAGAAACACACCCCAGCTCACCAAATCCTAAATTTATAATGACTCATTAACACCAATTTTAATTTCATATTAATTGCCAATTCCCTGAAAATATCTCAAACATAAATCTCTAATCCACACTCTTACTCATCACTAAATTAATCCCAATCAAATCAACATAAATAAGTCAATAATGTCGGTTGATGTTCCACTTAATATCGAAAAATTCTTCCACAAATCAACCTTGTCAGCCAATAAATCAATCAAAAGTTCATCATTCTTTTTCTATGAATACACACGTTGTATTCTGTAGAGTTTTACATGTAAACAGTGATAGAAATAAAAAAAAAAATCAATCTCATGAATATGTATCAACTTTCATCTTTACGCTTTCAAATGGCAGATCACATCATCTATATTACACATCTACATGCCGCCAAACAGTCAAAATATCGAGAAGACTATTAGACTTATTGTTTATCTTTTTTCCTCATTTTCCATTTTCATTTTTTCTGTGAAAATTGCCGTTTTAAAGAGAAATGTGAGGGATTTTTTTTTTTTTGTTTCACTGTGCGCTATTAATAGTTTATCGTAATTTCTTAATGGCTTTGCCCTCTTATTCACTTTTTTTCTGACTAAATTTTTTTGTATACGTTCAACTTCTCATGACCGTTGGGATAAAAATGAATATTGAAAGTTCACGTTAATGAGCTGTGTGAGCGCGATTTTCTTATGGTTTCTATTGAGAGATATATAAGTTCATGATATAGTCATATTCCGGGCAGCAAAAAACTAAAGTTTGTTAGATCTTGTATATTTTTGAAATGTGATTCGAAGTGACTCACAGACAGAATTTTTCGATGATTCGTTACCTAATTTTTTCAAGACATTCCAGTGATTGTGAGTTTCTGTGGGTTCGAGATACGATAAGTCTTTGTTTGCTCGTTTTTGAAGAATAAAGGTAGTATCCGGTCAAAGCAGTGGTGAGTTCGAACCCTAAATTACACAAAAGTTATCAACACATGGGCGTAACCTGGAGGGTTCAAGCGCCCGTGGGAAAATTTGAAACCGCAGCGAGAGCACTTATCAAAATTTTCCCATGTGGGCTCGAACCCTCCTGCGCCCCTGGATCAATACTTCAACATGTTACAACACGAAAATGGAACTCTTTTTTAAGAAATCAGTTCCTAATTTCTTAATTAACTTTAACTAAACTACCCTTTATGAGCTCAATATTACTGATATCAATAACATCTATCAACCAACACAAAACCGCGCTTATTCAAACCAAAAAAAGTTTGCTTCCAATAATTAATCATTAGGGGCAAATCCATAGACTGAAAAAAGCTAAAAATTTTACTTTTTATCAAAATTCTCTTTAAATAAAGGTTTTGTGTAATGTCTTGGTACCAAATGATGTGTATTTTCAAAATATCTATCAATTTCAATCC
Organism: Chironomus striatipennis; assembly: GCA_026123125.1. NCBI lineage: Eukaryota > Metazoa > Arthropoda > Insecta > Diptera > Chironomidae > Chironomus > Chironomus striatipennis. The sequence goes on from CM047394.1 coordinate 31,017,244, forward strand.
TCAAATCATGCCTAAAGTCGATAATTAAGGAGAATTTTTGATTTTTATAGCGTCAATCTCTCCTGCAACGACAAAAATTTTCCGAAAAAATACAAAAATAACTTTAACTAGATATCTAGACACTATCAGACTTATTCAATTACATTACAAATAATCTTCTTAATCTTTGTCTTTTATCAGAAGATATTTAAACTCAATTAATTGAAAGAAATTAAGCAATTTAGCGTCAATCTCTCCTGCAGACAACCGATTATTGCAAAACACATTTGAAATTTTTTGATTTGTTTATAAATACCTAATTTTCAAATTTTTTGAATTTGATTTAAATAAATTTATCATTAAATTGCATTAAATAAGCTTTCAATCATACTGTGAATGTTAATTATTAATGTTAACATTGTTTAGAACACAACTGGATGGATAAACATTCCAAAAAATAGCTAAATGCAAATATTTTCTTCAAAGTTTAACGGTTTCTTGGAATTTTGAATTTTGTACAAGTAAAGAAATATTGCAAGTCGTTTTTCGTCAGTTTCAACTTTTTATGGATTTGCCCTTAGCGTAAAATAAAACGAAGAAATTTTCGACTTTTCTTTCCCGAAAACGTCACTAAACTGTTTCGAGGAAAAGAATTTGTTGTTCTTTTTTTGCAAAGAAATAAAAATGTGGGTAAATTTATTTGATCCCACAAAAAAGATTTCTAAAGTCAAGAGAGATTTTCTTATGCCATTTAAAAAGTAAACGAATAAATCATGTCTCACATCCTACAATTATGATATGAAATTTCAACTAGACGACGTCTTGTTAGAGCAAAAAGTATTCACATACTTGATTTCTTTTCATAATCATTATGTTACTAATTTCATATATCAAATTCCTCAAAAAATATAAAATGTCTACAAGAAGATGTCGTTTAACTTCAGCATTTTGGCATCATTCCAACATAGTCAATTGAAATGAGAAAGATTCCTATTGATAAATTTTCATTTAATGATGCTATTTCGTTACGGAACGCATTCTAATAAATTGTATTCCGACGAAACAAGAGAAACAGCCAATTGACTACAATTTTTTTTTTTTCATTCTTTATTTCTGTTTGCCTTTACAAATAAATGGCAAAAAGGAAGAAATTTAAAGAAAAAGAAGAAAAATTTTGAAGGTCTCACGTTTCAGCCTTTATGTTGAGCATAAGTAGAATCGGAAGTTTTTGGGTGAATTTTGATGAGGACTGCTCGGAAATTCAATTTACATGCTTATTGTTGTGTTAATAGTGAGGGAATTTTTCCTGTAAATTTTATTTTTGTTTATTTTGCGTGTTAAAGTCGTGTGGAATTGGTTTGTTTTGTAAAATAAGAAAGACTTAATTAGTGTGGTTTTAATTGATATAGCTTACTGGACAAAAGTAATGGTTAAGTGGTCATAATTTTAAAAATATATTTTATAGGCAATTTATAGGTTATTATGCTCTATAAAAAATAAATAAACTTTACCTATTACAGATCAATAATTTGATACAAAGGTTCACTTTTATTATGCGTCACTTATCTGTATACAGATGTCTGTATTTTGAGCTGGAGGCACTTCGATTCATGTTAAGACTGCAATATATTGTTTTACCACAAACATTACAGTTTATAGTGGGTTCCGAACTTTTACTGAAACTCTGTTCACTTATTGCAAAGACACGAGTACGTCTTAAGACCTGATGTACCCTGCAATGTACCTAGCCATCTTTCATGTGCGCAAGTTGCCGTAATGAAATCATCCAGATGTTAGTATATACTAACAAAGGAGACACAATATGTGCCAAAGACCTCAAAACTGCACCCAACACACGAACCGAGCTTTCCAACTAGAAGCTATTCTGAGGAAGCTGGGTAAAGATTTTTCTTTGCTGAAGAGCCCTAAAGAGTTAATTCTATTATTCAAAATGATGAGCAGATTTATTGATAAAATTATACAGCAGATCTAGTTTATAAATCCACAGTCCAAACTATATTAATCTAGAATTCATAAGACCATTCATTCCTAATTAAGTTTTCAAACTGGCACTCATTTCCCCCTTTTTTTGCTCATATTTTTCCTTAGTTTTATGATAATTTTATTCAATAAAGCACAACAATAAAAGAAAATTCCCTTCCTTTTTCAACAAGAACCGCAAACACTAAATGTCATAAAAAAGAAAAATAAAAGGTCATTTTTTCCATCTCATTTCATTTTCAATGCTGTAACTCAAACAGATGGAAATTTATTACTATTTTCTCCTCGACAATTATCGTTCTTATATCTACAGACTTTAGGGCTGGGAAAGTAGTGAAAAAGTCGAAGAAGACATTTCGCAGCCGGAAGGACGTTGATGATCAACATGTTGTTGGGTAGAATCAACAACAAAATATCATCATAATTGCAAAATCGACATGAATAAAAGAAGTCATGAAAATTACTATGTAAATAAATAATCATTCATCTCTGACTCTGATGTCTCGTTTATTTTAATGTTTAATGATTCACAAATGAGAAAAGTTAATTGAGGACATGAAGGAAGAAGAAAAGCAGGTGAGAAAATGATGAAACACTTCCAAACACACACGATTATAATAATTTGTTTCCGCTGTTTTTCCGACTATAATTTTCATGTTAAATGACTCGAAAATTTTTATTGGCGCGTTTTAAGTGGGTTTTTTTATGTTGACATCTAATTAGATCTCAGGGATTTTGGTGAATGGATGTCTCTCTGGCATGATTGTTTAATAATATTAATCTGTTGTTTCTTTTTATTGTGATTTTTAAAGTGTCATTCGAAACGTGTTTTACATGATGTAAAAAATGTTGGAAATTCTTATAACTATTCAGTATTGTAATTTTGTTTGACTTGTATTAAGATTTTGTATCATATGACATGTATTTTGAGAGAAGTCGTTCGTAAAATTTGTTGCGTCAAAAAATAGAATTTTGACCACCCCACCCCTCCAACAAATTTAGGAAGTTTTTATGAGCTTTAAGTAAAATAATGGATGGATCGCTGGCTTTACAGATCAATTTTGATTCATGTTGGTTTCTCTCTGCTAATCACCAAAACCAAATGCAATTCAACCTCTATCAACAGTAACCAAATTTTAAACCCGCTAAAAATGGTTCGAATTTTACCAACGACCTCAAACTTTTTCTTTTTTTGAAATATTTCTAAGAATCCTGAATGAGAAAATTTCAAAACTTCATGTTCATGATTTCAACTCAATTTCTTTAAATTTTCATGAATCAAAACTTATTCAAATGATTTTAGTAACAGGGGTCAAACTTTTTAGATCCGAACCAAAAAAAATTATCGAACAGTAGCGAACCCCCCCCCCCCCCTCAAAAAAATTTCTGACTACGCTTCTGCTTAGTAAAAATAAGTACGATTAATCCAGAATCCACGTCATTATCCATCAAAATCATCCTAAAACGTCAGTTAATAAATCCTCAAAAGATTAACTTCGAAAATATTAACTACAAATGATGAACAAGCATTTAAGTAAACAGAACAACGTTTAACTGTCGACTTTTTTGTTATTTTTCGTTTATTTGCATTCATCAGAGGGAAGAAAATTCCTTTCGTTGGCATCATCATAAATAATCAAATTTAAAAGCACGTAAAACTTTAAAAAATTCGCAAACATTACGAATATTTTTTATATTTTGTCTTTCACACTCTAGACGACTTTTCCACTAAAAATAATCATCATTTTCATCTTACTCCTATTTTTTCTCTCTTTTCAATCGTGGGATTCAATTGTTACAATTGAAATGCGAAGCACATGCGGTTTTTGCCGATATATAAATAGATCTCATTATACAAAACAGTCTTTTTCTTATTTCAAATACGCTTTTCACCATTATTTAATTTTTTTTTTGCAGTTTTTCATCAGAATGAATGAAAATAATTTTTGGTCAAAAACTTGTTCAGTTTTGTGCGCCACACACAGCAGGTATCGAAAATAATAAGAATGATTTGTTTAATTAATTTGATTGCGTTAATTTTCTTCGTTAAGATAAAATCCAGAAGTCTTGGAAGTTTGCATTTACGAAATCAACAAAGTTGTAAAAATTTTCTATAAATAGTAGAATTGGATTTTGCAGGTACTACTTAAGATAAACATAAATGATTAAATGGATTTGTATGATCTTGGATTAGACTTGAAATATAGTTATTTCCGAGGTGCTTTACTTTATCATTTCACTTCCAAATATCGATTTACGAGACTTCCGTAAAATCCAGTTAAGCTTAAAGTTACGTATCAAAATAAATTAACCTTTTCCTTGAACAATTAATAAAATTCATTAATTATACAATTTATCACCTACCCATCCACCACCTAAACAATACAATCCTAAGCCCAACAGTAATCCAATGTGACTTATAGCTGCTTTTATGCCAAATTTATCCAAATAATATAAAAATTTTCCACAACATGTTGTTGGCTTTTTCACTGCATCATCACTCTTTTCAACATCATCATCACTCTGTAGCATATCACCGTTCAGTATATTTGTGTTATTAACAGATGGCTCATTATTGTTTACCTCAAAATCAACACGTTTCACGAATATGTCTTCCTCTTCACCCATCTTTTTTTAATTTTTTTTTCTATTTCACTTCTAATGCTTTTCGACCATAAATTACGACTGCTTATACGTTTTTAACTTTTTCTTCTTTTTTTCAATTCCTTTGGGGATTTAAATTGAAGGTTAATTAATTTAAAATTTTATGTTGAAATATGGCAGCTTATCTCTTGGAAATTTCACTTTTCTTATTCTTGATTATTTATTTCACAAATTTTCACTTCCCACAAAGTTATTTTAACTGATTGAAGTGGGATTTAAGAATAATAAATGACCAGAACCCAATTTGTTTATTTTTTACAAAATCTAAATTTTTTGTCGTAGTTTCAATCTTTTTGAAGGGTAATAAAATATGAAAATTATTAACTTTAAATAATAACCGTTACAAATCAACTTATCACTTTAAAACTTCTTCAAAGTCTATTTTCGTCCTTATGCTACGACTCTCAACAACTGACTGAGAAAAATTTTCTAAATGAACAAGCTGTTCTTCTTGTGTTACTTTTTTCACATGAGAAAAAAAAAGAGTCGAGAAGAAAAGAAAAATTGAGAAAATCACGGAAAATTTCATTCATGATATTCGTCAGCACGTGAATATTTTGAATATTCTCACGACATGCATAGTAAATGCTCATTTTGTTATGTTTTTAAATTAATCTGTGCATAAATTATAAATGATCGTAAAAAGTAAAGAATTTATGTAAAAATTTTAATTGGATGATTAAGATGGAAAAGTTTTTCTTAGATGGAATGAAAACTGAATAGGTTTATAGACTTTTGTTCCCTTGAGCTTATACAATCTAAGTTTAATGAGTTTTCTCTGCTATGAACTTATTTATATTGATCGTCTTATTTGGTAGCCTTTTTCTCGGAATATCAATACTTTTTCAATATATGGTGCATTTTAAAATATTAAATTACTATTTTGAGTTTCGATTAATGTCTTTAAATGTATGAAAATAATCCTAATTACCACAAAATAAACAATTTTTAATGCCTTTAATTTTTCAGAAGAATTTATTGTAACGGATTTTAAAAATTCAAATTTTAATATAAACATTGCGAAATAATAACGAGCAGAATTCATCAAAAATTCAATTTCTTAATTTTAATAATTTTCTACAAGACAATCTTTAATTATGTCAAGTGTAACAGTCCTAACTCCTCACGGTCGTCGTCAAGTAGTTAAAATAGAACCGAACAAGACAATATTATGGGTAAATATCTTAAAATTCCAAAATGCCGAGTCATTGAGTTAAAAGTCTATTTAATTATAGATATTAGAGAAAGTATGCGAGAAGTATCCAGAATTCCAAGCTGAAAATTACAATTTGAAGCATCACAATAAGGTCGTGGACTTAAATCAATTCTTTAGATTTAGTGGATTGCCAAATAACTGTAAAACATTAATTTACTTAATCTCTGGAAGTTAAATGCTAATTAAAGTACATTTTCAGGCACTTTAGAAATGGCTGAAAGTGATAAGAAGCGTGTCGTTCAAGATGTTGTCATATGTTTACAATTAGAAGATGGAACACGTCTGAATGGAAATTATCAGCCAACAAAGACACTTTCCGAGATAATCACTGAAATGTGTCCCGAAAAGTCATCAAGTGACCAAAGTCCAGTAGTTATCTACATGAGAAATGAAATTCACGGTGATAATTTAACAACGACAACATTAAAGTCGCTCGGATTGACATCTGGTGGACGTGCATTATTAAGACTGATTAATTCAGATCCAGAAAGTTTAAAAGTTCAAGCAAATGTGTCAGCACCGTTGCCTCAAAAACCAAAAGAAGAGGAAGAAGAGAAGCCAAAACCTAAGCCAAGTACAGAGCCATCAACATCATTTCAGCTACAAAATGTCAAACAATTAAAGGAAGAAGTCAAAAAGGAAGAAGAAAATCAGCCAAAAGTTGACGTGGATGTTGATGAAGGCTTTAAGGAATCAGAACCTGAAGCAACTCCAGTCAAAAAACCACTAAAAGAACCAGAAACTCAAAAAGTCATTGAACCTGTTCAAATTGAGCAACCACAGCCAGATCCAGTCATTAATATCTTAGATAATCGTGGCACAATCATATTCTCATTAGATTCCATTCAAACGTCATCTGTTGACTTACCAGACAGCTTTTTTGAGCTAACAGAATCTGATGTGAGATTACTGTATCGAGAACTTCGTAATCAAGTAGAAAATAATGAAAATGCGCCACTAATGACATCAGAATTGAGAAAATTGGAGGAGAATAAAAAGATACTGAATCAATTAGCGACTTATAAGAGTTGTGCCATACGCATTCAGTTGCCAAATCGTTATGTGATACAAACTAAGTTTTCAACTGTTGACACAATTGGTGCTGTTATGGATTTTGTTAAAGAATTTCTCGTTAATCCTGACGTCGAGTTTTATTTGTGTAAGTTTTGGATTTATAACGGAAGTATGCTCTTAAATTAATTTTCTTAACAATAATATCAACGAATGTTGAATTTTTAAAAATTAACGGTTTTTGAAAATTTGAATTATAAACTAAAATTTTAAAATCCGTTAATTTTTTTTTAAATTTTGAAAATCCGTTAATTTCAAATTTTGAAAAACCGTTGATTTTCAAAATTGAAAAACCGTTAATTTTCAAATATTGGAAAAAACGTTAAAAATCACATTTATTAACTTTTATCTCATTTATCAGTCCAAACTCCACCAAAAACAATCCTCGACAAAAACTCAACATTAATCGAAGCACATTGCGTACCATCAGCATTACTACACTTTGGATGTGATGAAAAGCCAACTGAGTTCCTTAAACCAGAATATTATGATAAATTATCATCGGGATTTGGTGCTGCACGCGTTCTTCTATCATCAAATGAGACTCAAAGTCAAGAAGAAATAGATGAAGGATGTGAAGCATCAACATCATCTCATTCTGCACCTAAAAATTTCATGGAATCTAAAGCAAGTCCAAAACCAAGTGGAACTGTCCCAAAATGGTTTAAACCTAATAAGTAAAGAAGAAAAAGTATTTTTTTGTATAACAACCTTAATTATATATTTTTCTGTATCCGTCATGGACGGGACAATATTTGTTAAATAAAGTGCTTTAATATTGGAATCGACGCTAATTGTTTATCTGATAATAATCATGTGTAAGCAGGTAGTGAAAACGCGTCATTAGTATTATTACAGGTGTTTTTAGAAGCATGTCTGCTTTTAAGACCTAATTTTTCATTTAATGCGAAAATAAAGTCAGTTGAAGAAGATATTTTGAGCTGTACACCATCATCGAGATGATAAAAATAATTTTATTGGCTTTTATTGTCTATTTGGTGAGTTGTGTAAATTCATTTCCGAATTTTGAGGTCGACGATTTGGAGGATGAAGGTAAGGATGTAAATTTAGACCCATTGAAATTTTTATTTATGGTCAAAAATTGCAGATTTTGATAAAATGATGGCTGAACTCGAGGAAAATGGATCGGAAGAATTTAATAAGTAAGATTAGAACAATACAATTGTGCTTGAAAACCTTACAAATGTTAAGAACCTTACAACAGTTTTGTTGCGAATTTGTAAGGTTTTGAGACATTTTTCAAATTTTAAAAACCCGTTAAATTCTAAAATTAGTTAATCTTTAATTTAAACAATCTATATCCACAGAAAGTATACAATTCCATCTACAACGACTGTAAAAACAACAACAGATCCAATATTTAATGAGAATGTTTATGCCAGCATTAGAGAAGCTAGAAATTCTATAATTAGAGCTAGTAGCTATTTAGACGATTTGGTCATGCAAAAGAAACGGAATGTGAAAAAGTTCTTTGGATATGACAGTGATGAATAAAAGCATGACAGTAGCAGACATTGAAAAATGCATAAAAATGAAAATTCTCAACGATTTTTTAAAATTTAAACATTTTTTGCACAAAAAATTCCATCGGAAAATTATTCAATTTTAAACACGAAATAACTCAATAAAATCAGTATAACTTAGTATTTAAGCATTATTAACATAATTAATCATTAATTTATTGTCCACAATGGTCTGAAATCGAAAAAAGTGTCCAAAATTTATTAAAAGTCGTGTCTTTTAAACCTCATCTTTTGAATGCAGTATTATAAAACATAAACTGACGCATCTTCTGTGAAAATATCAAGTTTCCAATCGTTGTCTAACTCTGTCAATCATTAACCAAAGTCACGAAAAATTTGTTTACAAAAACACCATGAAAAAGTTTTCATAAATTTTTCTACTTTCTGTTGTTTGATTCACATTCTAATCACTGTCAATAGCTTAGTTAATGCTCAAATTTTATGTTAAAACCTATAAAACATTAGCAGATAGCTTTATCATTAGGGAAAATGCAATTAAAATTTTGAAATTTTCCAAAACTTTAAATGTCCATAAGTTAAAAAGCCGGGCGAAGCAGGGTCTGAAACCTACCAGAATACAAAGATTGAGTCTTAATTTACCTTCTAATTATACTCTGATGACCCCAATCTCCCCCGATTTCGAGATATTTGCAATTTAATTTCACTTATTTTTCAAAATTTTTCCATACAAATTTGCTTGTGCACAAAATTTTTTGAGAAACAATTTTAAACTTTTAATCAAAAATCATATTTATCCTTAATATTATAAGCTCATATTTTCAGAGATGTATAATTAAGACATGACAAAACTATTGACACTTTCAAAATAAAGAAAATCAACCAAAACTTTGCGACCTCTAAAGTTTACGTCAAAATATAAATTTTGGACACTTTTTTCGATTTCAGACCATTGTGTTGTCCAACAAGCAATTCATCATCACAAAACTTGCGTACCCATACCAATAAAAAGGGGTCAGCAACCTTCAATAAAAATAAAAACAGAGCAAATTTCACAAAAATAATAATCATCATAAAAGACTCAATTACAGCTTAAAATAATTACATTAATAATTAAATTGTGATTATAGAATTATCGAGAAGTGTTAAAACATCAAGCATACGCACATTTTAACAAGATGGATTGCGATGAGGAAGTGAAAAGTGATTCAAGCGAAATTAATTCATTATTAAATAGTTTAGCATCGTTAAACACAAATGAGAAGGATGACTTGGTCGTACGTTTTCAAAATATTGCAAATGAGCTCAGTTATACGACAGCAAGATTCTTTTTGGAAATGAATAATTGGTAAGAATTAAAAAATTATTTTTTTCACTTTACTGGATCTTTTTTGACAACTTACAGTGCTGTAACATTTTTCTTTGTTTTGCGTTAAAAATAACTTTGTTAATTTTACTGCGTCACAAATTATTGAATAATTCATGCTGATTGTGATGATTTAAATATCAATAAATAAATGTTATTGCTAATTTGAGTTAATTACACAAATTCCTTCAAAAAATACAGTTACGGAACTTAAAAATGAAATTTCTTTTTAAATGTCCATTTTAGGAATCTACAAGCAGCAGTCGGATGCTATTTTGACTTTTTAGCAAGTTCAAATCAAAATAGTGCAAATGTGCCAATGCCTTCAATGCGTATCGTACGTGAATTAACATGTGGATTAGGCGAATCTGTAACACCAAATACACAATTTCAACAGAGCTGGATGCTCGAAAATAATGGTGATGTTCCATGGCCCCAAGGTTGCTATCTTAAACTCGTATCGGAAATTAATAATGATGGAAAAATGTTTGTTCCATCAATTGCACCGCGTGATACTCACATTATAACAATTAATCTCGTTAGTCCAGCTGATGTGGGTCAATTTAAGTCACAATTTTGTCTATGTACACCAAATGGTTCGACATTTGGTCCAATTATATGGAGTGTTGTTGATGTATCGGTTGCTGGAACATTAGCCTTAACACAACAATTACAGCAACTTCATACGTCATCTCAATCGCCTAAAATCCATCAACAACAGCAACAACAAAATCAACAGCAAACGGGATGGGAAGATGATGGTTATGGTATGGATACGGGTGGTGGTTCACAAAATGTTCAATCAACGGCACTCGTACCGCATTGCAGTAACGGAATCACGAGTGATCCATTTCCAATAGCGAATCAAGTAATTTCTTCTTATTTCCTTAAATGAATGTGTTATGTGATTCTGTTATGTTTTGAGTCTTTTGTGTGATGGATTTGGATACTTATTAAAATGTGATGTACAATTATTGCTTGTACAGTTGGTCCTTGATTAGAATAATCCAAAAATTTCCCATACAAATATTCAAAATTTCATTTTTAATTGTAATTTTTCATGCGTTTCGATTTGAATGAATTCGATTTAAACTGAAATTTTTTGGAAATCTTCAAATCGAGGACTTCCTATAATTTATATCCATTCAGAACAGCTTGTTTCTTTATTTGAACGTTCAGAATGAATAACGTGTCCCTAAAAAACGGTCGTTTTGAATTTGAAAATTGTTGGCCGATTTTTGCAAAACACAAAGTTGAAAAATTTTATTTCTACAAAAATTATTCATTTTATCATGGTTTAATACTATTCATTTAACATTTTAAATTGATATTTTAATTATATTAAAGCATGACATTTTGAATTTTTCCGTGGAAACAAAATTTTTTGTGTATGTGTTCTGTAAAAATCAGTCAACCATTTTCAAATTTAAAATGACCGTTTTTCTAATAAAACCTTACAAATTCTAATAAAACCATACAAACTCTTACAAAACCTTACAAATTATTAAGAAATTGTACGGTTTTCACCTGTGCACAGATAGATGAATGTACTTATCACAAACCTGCAAATGTGTATAGAAATTGAATTTGATAATCTAATTTAAATTGCATATTTATTTGTCATAAAATTCAAATTCATCATCATTTTATTATTAAAATTCTATAATTACAGAGTCAACTGCCAGCACCCCAAAACTCTCCAAATACTCACGATGAGGAGATGTACGAGAAGATCAACAGTCATAACTTGTAGACTCGAGTTATTATCGTTTAATTAAACTGTTAATGTTAATTAAAACACGATGTAAATCATTTTTGAATATATAAGAGTAAAAATCAATTGAATTATTTAGCGATAAAAAAGAGAATCATCAATTTTTAAATCAATTTTGACTCAGTAAATGCAATTTTTGTTAATTGTAATTTATTGTTTATTTTTTTGCGAATGTTGAGAATTTTTTCGTGATTTTTTTTTTACACAAAAAATATGTATATTGTGGATTATTATGTCATTTAAAGATCGTAATATTTTATAATACCTTTTTTTTTCAATTTTTTAATCGTTTAGACGAACACGATCCTTATATTTTGTAATTTAATTTAATTCATTTTTAATCATCAGTAATGAAGTTTTTTTTTATAGTCCATTTTTAAATTTTTTTTTTGTCCTTATTAAATGCAGGCTAAGATGTTAAAAATTGTAAAATAAAGAGGAAAAAAAAACAATAATTTGCATTCGATAGGAAAAAAAAAGAAAATATTAAAAATAAATAAGTAATAAAAAAATGAGTTATCGATCATTAAGTTGATATGGAATTTATTGAATTTAATTTTAATCATTGTTTGCAAGATTATTTCAGATCAATCAGTGACTTTGAGGTGGTTAGCAAGGCTTGAATTTGGCGTTATTTGAACTTTCAACCAGAGCAATATTTATATATGTCTTCATACAACTGAGCATCGACCAAACGCCGACCAAAGCTCAGTTGATTTGCTCAGTTTTTTGTACTGAAAATTTGATAGTGTTAGTGAATTTTTTAAAAATTTAAAAAAAAATAACTGTCACTTTTCTTATATGAAGACATATATAAATATTGAACCAGAGTTGAAAACGGATATCTATAAACAGATGAAAACCGCACAATTCCATATTTAATTTGTAACGATTTTCGTATAAAACCGTACAAATTGTAACATTAGTAAGAATGTCCGCATTAATGCGGTACAGAAGCGCATTTTCCTATTGTAGAAACTCCGTCATATTCGGAAAAAAATCTCTCTTCCACCAAAAAATGACTCTATAACTTTTCAATAGGAAGAGTCACCAAATTCTTTGATAAATTTTAGAATTTTTTTTTAGCCCCACGAAACCCTCTGGTCTCCCCCAAAATGATCCCCCACCTTTCCAACATGTTCAGGAAGTGCCACTGAACTCTTTGTAAAATTTTAGAAAAAAAAGTTTTTTCTGCCCTCCCGAGACCTTTCGGTCCCCCCCCCCAAAATGACCCCCCACCCCACCTACCTATTAAGAAACACATATTACACCTGTATGCCAAATTTCAAGTCATTTGGACTTAAAACACAAAAATTATACCAAAAAATCAAAATTTGTATGAAAAATGTCAACAAAAGTCACTTCCAACAGCCATAACTCGGAGAGGAAGTGACCAGTTCCAAAATCCTTTCTTCAGACGCTTCCTATATATAGAACCACTGTGCCAAATTTCAGGACAATTGAAGCTTCCCTGCGAGACTAGTTGAGTCCACCACAGACGGTATTACGGACATAGTGAGCACAATAGCGCCTCTCGACTGAAGTCGGAAAATGCGCTAAAAAGTGATGCAGGATAAAATCCCCGAAAAATAATAAGTCCACGGTCCTGCGGGATAAAATCCCCGAAAATCGCAAAAATTTTAAAGTTCCCTGCGGGATAATAATCCCACTTAGAAATGTAGGTGGAATTATTATCTACACAGGAAAATATTAATCCCACGTATATTTATTAGTGGGATTATTATCTTCATGGAAAATAATAACTCCACTTACATTTACTAGTGGGATTATTATCCTTTTGGAACTGGATTTAAATTTTGGATTAATTTAAATCCTAAAATATTTTTGTCACTGTGGATAATTATTCCACTTGTATTATCAAGTGGAATTATTATCCCTATGGATTTTCAATTGGATAAAATTCCCACTTGATGATTTCATGAAATTTTTGAAAATAAATGATAAATTGATAGTTTTGAAAATTTTAGAAGTATAATGTTTGGTTCAAATCAAAGATCAAAATCTATGCATGAAGATTTTTTATTAAAGATTAATCTTTCTTTGAAGATTCTAATTTTGAAATAATCTTTGTATAAAGATTATAATCTTTGATTTTTGAACGTTATAATCCTTGTGTGGAATTTTGTCAAGACTACAATCTGCAGAAGCCTAAATTTCTTGTAAAATTATATATCTTAAGAATTTTTTAACCAGGAAATATATGAATAAAAATAAATGAATCATAGATTTAAATCAAATTAACGGAAATTAACACAAATATATGGAATAACTACCTAAAATAAGACTTTTTTTTTTTAAAAAAAAAGCCTTTTCAAGAAAATGAATTTTTTTTAAAACATTTTAATAATTTTTACTTTTACCCATAGAGTATTGCATCAAAAGTTTTCGAAATTATTTACAAATTTAAGCTAGGGGTCGTTCATTATAATATCTAATTTTTAGGGGAGATGGGGTCTAAGGCTGTGTGACAGTTTTAAACAAAAGAATTTTTATATATGAAGATTTTGTGAAAGAGGAGGGGAGGGGGTCTGAAAATCTAAGATTTTGATGGACGTCATAAGTGAACAGCCTCCTACAAAACATATTAATCAATGGATTCTGCGAATTTTTCACACGACAATCAGCAATCGATTAAATATATATTAAAAACTCTCAACGATGTCTGGTAGCTGAGAACTCATAACTTATCTAGTCATCCAGCTAGCCGAACAAAGTGAAAATAATAGCCTTTTCAAAAATGCACTAAAAATTGAAATTTTTAATATTTTATGAATACAGTGCACCAAATATTAAACTTCTAAAATTTTCAAAACTATCAATTTATAATTTATTTTCAAAAATTTCATGAAATCATCAAGTGGGAATTTTATCCAATTGAAAATCCATAGGGATAATAATTCCACTTGATAATACAAGTGGAATAATTATCCACAGTGAGAAAAATATTTTAGGATTTAAATTAATCCAAAATTTAAATCCAGTTCCAAAAGGATAATAATCCCACTAGTAAATGTAAGTGGAGTTATTATTTTCCATGAAGATAAAAATCCCACTAATAAATATACGTGGGATTAATATTTTCCTGGGATGATAATAATTCCACCAACATTTCTAAGTGGGATTATTATCCCGCAGGGAACTTTAAAATTTTTGCGATTTTCGGGGATTTTATCCCGCAGGACCGTGGACTTATTATTTTTCGGGGATTTTATCCCGCATCCTAAAAAGTCAGATAAATTCAAATAACTCAATATTAATTTCAGCAATTTTAATACGTTCAATTTGTCGATCTTAGAATTTTACAGTTTTCATCCTAAATGGCTTTATCATCATGGAGACTTCAATTTTATTTTTTAATCCTGGTAATATCAACGAGAATGACTTATTTGTCTTAACAATTTCATCAAGTGCATCCAAAATCGTTCAATCACCCCAATAACCAAACGCAGAAAGTTCTGCGCCGCAGAAATTCTGAATACTATCTGCAAAAAGCTATTAAAGCAAAGCTGGTTTTCAGCTTATTAATAACTGAACTTAAACAACTAGCTAAATACTATCTGAACAAAGCAAGTTTTTAACTCAACATTTTTAAACTTTAGCAACTTGCTATATATTATCTACTTTTAACCAGTTTTTAGCTAGTTTGTAATTGATTTCTTAATACAGCTAGTTGTTAGCTATCTTAATTTAAACTTTTTGAAGAAAATGTGCACGTGAAAATTTTCATCAATTTTTAGTTCAAAACAAAATTTCAAAGTGACAAGATTAAAAAAATTTAGTAGTGAAAATATAAATAATTTAAGAGTTTTTTAGTGCTTAAAACATAAGGTAAAGTGATTGTGAACAAAATAATTGCCAAATTTATTTAATTTAAATTGTTTTTTTATAAAAATTTTTGAAAATTTCAAAAAATGAAAGAAATATTTGTAAGTTTTAGGAAGGTAAGTATGAATCAAATTAAATTCAGCCACTAATTGCTTTACTCTGTAATTTCAGCATTTTAATTTATTAATAACCGCGTTTTTTCAGATATTTTCTTTTTCTCTTTTATATTTTCAGCATTAATTCTTTTTTCACGTGTTTTTCAGGATCTAATTTTTTTTTTGTTAATTTTTTGTGCAAATATATACATTTAATTAATAAATTTATAGGAAATAAAATATAAAAAATAAAGTATTCAGTCAAACATACATCAAATGCATTAAATTATTTAAAATTTTAATTTTCAGCTGAATTTAAATGATTTTTGCAACTAGATTTTAGCTTGTTATAAGCTTACTTTATATTTCCATCTATATGCTAGCTAAGATTATCTAGCTTTTAACTTGCTATATTCAGAACATATATGGCGAATTCTTCGAAGACTTTCTTTAAGTAGCTAGTTAAAAGCAAGTGTACAGACTTTCTATACACTTGCTGCGAAAGACTGTCTACTGGGGGCGGACATCGCAGATCTGTGGCTAGACACGAAAGTTAGTTTTCAGCAAGTGTAGAGACAAAATGTAACTAGCTGCGAAGTCGCTATACATTAACTTTTGGTTATTGGGGTCAGTGACTATACAATTTATGTTGAAATAATTTAAATTTAGACAGTAATACATACATACATCGCTGGCTTTACAGATCAATTGTGATCCATAGTTTCCCTTAGTTGGCGTCTGAAAACGGCTCTATCGCTGGCAACTCTCTGCCAATTACCAATACCAAATGCAATGCTATCTCTATCAACAGCTTTTACACTAAGTAGTTGAAACTTAGGTACTATAAAACCTCAAGATAGCAAATTAATACAAAAAAAAAATGAATCTTTAATAGAAATGCTCAAAAATTGATTCAAATAATTGTCTATATAATATCCAAGGGTAGCGGATAAAACTAGTTTTTTTGTGCGATAAAGTTAACAGCAATCCAAAGTCCCTTTTAAAAAATTTAACATCTTTAAGGTGACGCTGTCAATCGATTTGAAAATTGTGTAAAATATTCAATCAGCATGAACAATATCCTCCTCGTATGACTCTTGGAATAAATTATAAATTGATGCATATTCAATTGCATCAAATCAAAAAGAATCTATTTCTACTGATTACCACCTTACATCCTTCAATATTTATAATAAGTTCGTTTGAAGACACCAACTTTAAGTTGTCACAGAAAATGAACACGTACTTTCCTTCACCCCATTAACCAAAAGTTAGTATACAGCGAATTTGGAGTTAGTTACAAATTTTCTATATATTTGCTTAACGCTAACTTTTGCGTCTAGACAGGGATCTGCGCAGTCCTCCCATGTAGATAGTCTACAGCAGCTAGTCTACAGACAGTCTGTACACTTGCTTTTAACTATCTACTTTAAGAAAATTTTCGAAAAATTTGACACATATTATCTGAATAAAGTAAGCTAAAAGCTAGTTACATTTAGCTAGCATGTAGATAGATATTTAAAGTTAGTTTCCCACGTAGCCAAAATCGACGTATGAAAAAAATCGACGTAAATGGACGATTTTAGGGATAGTACATTACACGTCGATTTTACGTCGATCTGTCTTGAGCCATCATAT
The DNA here is from genome assembly GCA_026123125.1 of Chironomus striatipennis. Classification (NCBI taxonomy): domain Eukaryota; kingdom Metazoa; phylum Arthropoda; class Insecta; order Diptera; family Chironomidae; genus Chironomus; species Chironomus striatipennis. Next base: position 31,034,396 of record CM047394.1, read on the forward strand.
ACTTCACAAGAGCAAGCAGAAATCGCTCATATAAGTCCCGACAAAATTTCATACTTAATGTGAATAATTATTGTATTTAATTACAAGTGTTATTCCACGTGCGTGAAGTGATGGCTTCAATTTTGCAAATTCAAAGTCCGTAATAATGTTTATTAATGGATTTTGAGTTTTAAAATTTATTATTGAAAAAAAAATATCCAAAATACAGTCCAAAAATAACGTTCAAAAAAATTTTAAACTGTAACGGTCAAAAAAATTTTGAAAAAAAAATCGACGTGAAATCGACGTAAAATCGACGTAAAATCTTCCATTTCCATATTAGCATAATGTCCCATGTACGTTACATGGAATGTACATATAGAAGATACATGGAAGATTTTAATGTAATACATGAAATCATCCATTGATCGACGTTTGGCTACGTGGGTTGGATCATGCTAAAATCGTGCTACAAAATCTATTAAATTCAGCTGAAATTTAAAATTTTAAATAATTTAATGCATTTAATATATATTTTAAAAAGAATTACTTTTATTTTATTATGTTTTATTCAATAAATTTCAGAAAATATTTATAAAATGAATAGAAAAGCTGCAAAATGAAAAATTTATGATCCTGAAAAACATGGAAAAATAAATTAATTAATGCTGAAAATTAAAAGAGTAGAAAGAGAAAAATTTAAAGCTAAAAACAAAATCATTAATAATACAATAAATTATTGGTTCTGAAAAGGAAAAGTTAATAAATTAATAGTTAAGTTGCTAAGATTCAAAAAAATTGATACTTACTTCAATTCACAATAATTTTATACGACCCCAATAACCAAACGCAGAACGTTCTTTTACGCAGAAAGTATTTCTTTTTATAAACTAGTAAAAAGCTTGCTAAACTATAACTCCAGAAATTCTTAACACTTTCTACAAAAATCTATCAAAAAATAGCTAGTTCTTAGCATATCTTTAACTAGCTTTGAAGAACTAACTAAATACTTTCTGCAGTTGGAAAGTTTTTAGAACATCCTATACTAGACTTTTACAACTAGCTGTGTAGTATCTACATTTAACTAGTTTCTAGCTAGTTCAAAATTACTTTCTTAATTCAGATAGTTAACATCTATCTTTAATTAAGAATTTTTAAGAAAGTAAGCGCATGAGATTTTTTAGTTTTTCTTTAAAAGTCAAAGTGATAAGGTGAAAGAAAATAAAAAAATTAAAATTTATTAATTTAAGTGTTTTTTGTTGCTAAAATTAAAATTTAAACTAAGTGAAGTTATAAAGTAAGTATGTTTAACATAAAAATCATGGAATTTAGGTGATATGTGGAAATTTTAGGGAAAATTTAAGTATCGTATAAAATTATTGTGAATTGAAGTAAGTATCAATTTTTTTGAATCTTAGCAACTTAACTATTAATTTATTAACTTTTCCTTTTCAGAACCAATAATTTATTGTATTATTAATGATTTTGTTTTCAGCTTTAAATTTTTTTTTTTCTTCTTTTTTATTTTCAGCATTAATTTATTTTTCCACGTTTTTCAGGATCTTAATTTTTCATTTTGCAGCTATTCTATTCATTTTATAAATATATTCTGAAATTTATTGAATAAAACATAACAAAATAAAAGTAATTCTTTTTAAAATATATAATAAATGCATTAAATCATTTAAATTTTTAATTTCAGCTGAATTTAATAGTTTTTTGCAGCACGATTTTAGCATGATCCAAACTAACTTTAAATATCTATCTACATGCTAGCTAAATGTAACTAGCTTTTAGCTTACTTTATTCAGATAATATGTGTCAAATTTTTCGAAAATTTTCTTAAAGTAGATAGTTAAAAGCAAGTGTACAGACTGTCTGTAGACTAGCTGCTGTAGACTATCTACATGGGAGGACTGCGCAGATCCCTGTCTAGACGCAAAAGTTAGCGTTAAGCAAATATATAGAAAATTTGTAACTAACTCCAAATTCGCTGTATACTAACTTTTGGTTAATGGGGCGATACTTAAATTTTCCCTGAAATTTCCACATATCACCTAAATTCCATGATTTTTATGTTAAACATACTTACTTTATAACTTCACATAGTTTAAATTTTAATTTTAGCACCAAAAAACACTTAAATTAATAAATTTTAATTTTTTCTTTTCTTTCACCTTATCACTTTGACTTTCAAAGAAAAACTAAAAAATCTCATGTGCTCACTTTCTTAAAAATTCTTAATTAAAGATAGATGTTAACCATCTGAATTAAGAAAGCGGAAAAAAGTAATTTTGAACTAGTTAGAAACTAGTTAAATGTAGATACTACACAGCTAGTTGTAAAAGTCTAGTTTAAGATGTTCTAAAAACTTTCCAACTGCAGAAAGTATTTAGTTAGTTCTTCAAAACTAGTTAAAGATGTGCTAAGGACTAGCGATTTTTTGATAGATTTTTGTAGAAAGTGTTAAGAATTTCTGGAGTTATAGTTTAGCAAGCTTTTTACTAGTTTATAAAAAGAAATACTTTCTGCGTAAAAGAACGTTCTGCGTTTGGTTATTGGGATCAGTAAACTGCAGAGCTTAGTAGAAACCACAAGTAAATCAGCAAAGATGCAAAAAGTCGTCGATAGTATTAAACAAGGCTGTCGAAATGTCAAAAACTTTTTGAAACGTAAATTTTGCAGAACTCAAACTGGTCCTTTGTACCTCGAGTTTCAAGACTTCTTGTGTTATGAAGAATCAGCAAGAAATTTAGGCTTCTCATTTTTGAGACGTCCAGGAACTCTGCCAACTAAGTGGATAAACCTTAATAATTTTTTACTTCAGCTTTCCCTAGCAGCTTATATGATTTTGGAATCGATTTCATTTTTTTTATCAGCCAAGAAGAAACTGATGAACATTATGATTGAGAATGTTTTAATGTTTGGATTGGAGGCGATTGTTTTCGTCAAGATTTATGTCATTCTTATTCGCCATCAAAATACAATTACTGAAATCCTTGATCAACTGGACGAACACTTTCCACATACTGGAATCGATCAGTTGAACTTTAAGATTCACAAATATTTACGACCTCTAAAGATCTTCAAAACTATGTACTATACATTATTTACTATGATTGTCTTGAATTTATGCCTAATGCCAATCTGTCATGAGATTTATGGTACAATCTATTCAATAGCTGTTGAATGGGAATCGATAATGACAATGGAATTGCCATTTGATCAACAGCAGCCTGTTGTGTACGTAGGATTGTACTTAATCGAAATTTGGATCGTAATATTTTGTGCATATTATGTCATCGGTACTGATATGCTGTTTGCTTGCTTGATAGAAGTCTTAGCTATGGAGTTTGACATTCTTGGACAAATTATGAGTGAAATTGACGTGACTGAAGGTGAAGAAGAAGCTATCAAGGAACTCAAAAAGCTCATTGATATTCATCAACAACTGATTGAGGTCGCTGAAAAATTGGATGAAATATTTTCACCATTGCAGCTTATTAATTCTTTTGGATACATCACATCACTGTGTACTGCTAGTTTTTTGGCTGTGGTAAGCTTTTATGTCTTTAATTCTACTTACTTGATATTATTTAATCTTCATTTATAGTCAGGAATAAGTGACTACTTAATTGCAAAATTCTTCATGTTCCCAATATGCTGCTCACTTCAAATTTTCACTCAATGCTTTTTCTCACAGAGATTAATCGAGTGAGTACATTCATTAAGTACCAAATAATATTTACTGCAATTTTATATTAAATTAGTTCGTCAGGATCTCTTTCTGAAGCAGCATACAATACTGAATGGTATTCATGTAGTGTTAAATTCCGTCGACATGTTCTTCAGGTTATGGTTCGAGCTCAAAAGACTCAGACTGTAACAGCATTAAAGTTCTTTGACATGTCATTGGAAATCTTTCGATGGGTAAAGTTTAAATAACATTCTAATTACAAAAATTAAAATTTAAGATATTTTACATTATTACAGATTATCAGCTCATCATTTTCGTATTACTCTGTTTTGCAAGCAACTTACAAATTTTAAAAATCTGCAGCCAGTGAATTTATAGACCCATGATTATGCACTCTAAAATTAGATGTTTTAGTAGATGGGATCTTATATTTGTGTATTGATGAAGTAGTAATTTAATATATCTACGGGGTAGATGTCAGGTAAAGAAGACTAGATAGATATTATTGAACTTTTTCAAAATCAAAAAAAAAAAAAAAATCAGAAATTAAGAAGTGCAAAAAAATTTCAGGATACATATAGGGGCCGTTCACTTAGTACGTTACACAAAAAAAATGACTTTTTAGACCCCCCCTTCCCCCTTGTTACGCATGGTTACAAATTGGTAACCCCCTCCCTTCATTTCTTTCAGGAATTTCTTCATGAGCACTTGGGGATAGTATAACAGATCTTCGATCGCAGTGCTGTTTTTGTTTAAGAAAACCCCCATTTATTTTCTATTCTAACCCCTCTGAACGTTCAAATTTTTTTTCAATTTATATATATATATATTTTTTTTCATATTTCTAATTAGCTTTATAAAAAGATATATACTGGGTGGCCTCGATTTGAGTTAACTCGATTTGAGTTGTTTCGATTTGAGTAACTAAAGTGTCCTCATACAAAAATTCAAATTTTCTTTTTTTAACGGTCATTTTTCATACGTTTCGATTTGAGTAAATTCGATTTGAGTAGATTTTTCCCGGAACCAAACAATTACTCAAATCGAGGTCCCCCAGTATTAAAATAATTCTAGCTACTTTTCTTTAACTTTAACGTACAAAAACGAACTAAATTCACATGATCTGAACATTATAATGTAATGCATTACAAAAACCTAAAGTTCAAATTAAAATTTTTTATTGTTGCAAGAATGTTACATTTTAAAATACCCCCCCCCCCCCCCCTGTTACAAATGATTACATTTTTTCAACCCTCCAACTCTTGTGTAAGGAGAATATTTTTTAAGATGTCAACTTCACTTGTTAGGTAATAGGAATAGGGATCAGCAACATTAGAATTTCAGATTTCCGTGCCTTTTTTGAAATGCATGAAATCCATGATATGTAATTTATTCAAGAAATATTATTTTATAAAAGTTATATTCATTCGAGACTTGATTGATAGTTTCATATTACTGAATGAAAATATGCACAAACCTGCAATTCAATTTTCGTATTAAAAATTTATTGCTAATAATAAGACGAAGTGTATAATTTAAAGTCTTGTTACATAAAACACTCAACCGTTTCAAATGTGGATAGGATACAAAAAAAGTAGTCATTAATATATGTGAAATTTAATGCATTGGATAGAAGAAAATGACAATTGCACTTGTTGCCAATACAAAAAAATAATTATGAAGTCTAATTTTCTGGAATAATGGGATGTCTTTTATAATTTAAATTTAAAATCTCTTATCAGTGCATCTGTTAAAACTTTTCATACAGCTACCTACCTCTTAAGGGTCGTTCACTTATTACGTAACGCTCTGAGGGGGAGGGGGGTCTGAGTTTGTTAAGGTCTTTTGTTCTCGCACATGATTATTTTGTTAAAAACGTTACGGGGGGGGGGGGGGTTAAAAAGGTTGAATAACTTCTATCACCAATTAAATATCAAACTTTTTTGAAAATGATCTACTTCAACATATCACTTAAAGTTGAAAGGATTTACATGCCAGCGAATCGTTATGCAAAAACTGATTTCCCTTTGACACAATTGCAGGTAAATTAAGTTAATTAATAATACCTGTAGTTATTACCATTATTATGTATCAGTCTGTAATTATAAAACAGTTGATTCATTGTTACTGGGTTATGTTCAAAATTCATCCCTTCTCTAGATCTAATAGAATTAAGAACGATAAAATGTGAAAATTATTACATATTGACCTTAAACATTGTATTTAGGGATTCACGGTTCCGGGAACGGGACGGGAAATCGTCGGGAATTTCCCGTCCCGAATCCCGAAATAAATACGGGACGGGACAAGCGGGACAAAACAATAAATTTTCAAAGTTTATCGGAATAATTCCGATAATTTTCGGAATAATTCCGATAATTTTCGGAATAATTCCGATAATTTTATAGTTCAAAATAATTCCGATATTTATCGGTAGATTTTGTTTAGTGCAGAAAATCTTAATTTTTGGTTAAACATGATTAAATTAATTTTTAGAAAATGAACTAAAGCATTTTTAAGATAATATTTATCTATATGAAAAATTGTGAAAGACACAAAAAAAGGAATATTTTTTGAAGCTTTTTGCTTTTCAAAACATTGAGTAAAAAATTTTGTAAAAAAAAATTTAATAGCAAAGATAGAGCCTAGATAAAATCACTTAAACATTTAGGTAGATCAATTTAATTTTTGAAAGTCATGCCCAAATATCGTTTTTACGGAAAAAAATTGTTAATCGGATTTTTTAAATTAAAATATATTTGGTTTTATGTTGTTTTTTAATCAAATACAAAAATTAATACTTTTAAAACATTATTTTTAATGTTTTTAAATATATTAGCTTAAATTTGGCATTAGAAAAATCAATATATATTTTAATGTCTAACAAAACCATTCAACTTTTATTTCCTTTGTCCCGTCCCGGACATTTCCCGTATATTCCCGTCCCGTTCCCGTCCCGTCCCGTGTCCCGAAAATCATACGGGACCGGGAAATCGTGAATCCCTAATTGTATTACATTCAGACAATCCCTCACACGACTTTATCTAATAAACTATTCAATACTGCCCGATGAATTGCCACAATAAACACTGCGTGCATGACACGCGAGTTCAATCAAGCTGCATACATGTTAATTGCATGTTGATCAAAAGGATAATGTGATAAAAGTCAGGCGAACTGAAAAAGTATTAACTTAAATTTAATAAAGTTTTTTTTTATTGTCAACATAGTCGTTACTTACACGTCAGTCTGATTAAAGTCATAAACAATGGAATTTATGAACAAAGTTTTGTCTTATTTTTTAGTATTTTTAACATTTTGCAATCAAAGTAATAAATTTAATAAGCTTGAAATGATAAGTCTTATGGATTCGATACCTAAGGAATATTACATTACTAATAAGCACTCAAAATTTAGCTACAACTTTAATAGACCAAAATTTATTCATTTAACACCGGATGGATTAACTCCTGAGGCTGTGGATGAGATTAGAAGTTCAAAATTTGGCGTTGTGATTCAATACAGTTCTGAATTTGAGAATGAGGATGAAGAAACACAAGCTGAGTTTGGATATAGGGATGCATGTCCGGTTAATAAATATAGAGCAGATTATAATACAATTGGAAGTCTTTTGCAAGAGTTTTATGAAAATCTTTAAGAAAAAGTTTTAAGTAAACTTAAAAGTTGACAATAATTTTGAAGAAATTCAGCTTTAGGGAAATATTTACTTAAAACTCAAAATTTTAAGTTCGAAAAAAATTTTTTTTTTAATAATTTGAAGATTATGCACTCAAGATTTGAATTTGGATGGAAAAATAATTTGGACTTAAATTTTGTATGTATGTATTTGAGTGAGAAAATAATCTTACCTTTAAAGGATGAATTAAATTTGCACAAATTTTTGTGATTAATTGTTTAGTGCTTAATAATTGTTATATAGAAGTGTTGTCCAAACTGTGTGCCGTAGAACATAGCTAGGTGTTAATGCAATTAAGATTGTTTTTTCTGAGTTAAATTATAATTGTAACGCGGAAAAAAAATGTTGACTCAAAGTGTACCGTGGCCCAAAAAAGTTTGGACAACACTGTTATAAAGTAAGTTTATACTTAAGTGTTGTGAACTAAATGTTAAAAAAAAATTGATAAACAAAGGAAATGTTTAAAATTAATTTAGATTCAATAAAAAAAAAAATCGAATTATATTTACTCTGATGAACTATCAACATCTGAGCAAGATATACAGATGTGTTCATTCAAAAATGTTACCGTTTTTAACGGATAAAAATTTAAAATTCTCAAATTTTTTGTAAACACTAACACAACGAAAGAAATTTGTAAAATTTTGTTCCTCAAATTTTTGGACTTTTAATTTTGTTTTCATGGTCAAAAAGCATTAGAAATGATAATTTACAATATAATGTTGCTATTGTAAACACAAAAATAAGATACACTGAACAAATTTAAGTCAAAAATCAAAATTTAATTTAAAAATTTTTTTCATAAAATTTTTTCATTTGTTTGTTTACAAACAGAAAAAAAGCGTATGGTCGAGTATGGTCGAGTATGGTCGAGTATACTTTGTATGAACACATCTATATATCTTGCATCTGAGAAAAGAAACAAAACAAAAACATCTTATCTGAAGTATTTTTGAATCATCAGAAGAGAAAAAATAAATCTTCAGAGAGAAGGAATGATGACAACCTTAAAAATTTTATGATAATTTTTATTCGCATTACACATTCAAATTTGATATTCCAGAATTCTCTTACATTAAAAATCTATTTTTTCAGTTGAAATAAAATTTACTAAATTATAATTTTCTTAATTTTTTAAAAGATCAAATTAGATACATGTTATGGAAAACATGAAAAAAAAAAAAATATTATGAAAGAAAAATTTAAAAAAAATTTATTCTTTCTAAAATTTTCAGTCATTCTTTAGTTTGTAATAGTTAACAAATTATTTACTAGATTCGTTAACTTAGAAACTAGATTAATAATTTCTAAATTAAAAATTAAGATTGAACATTGCGGACACATCAGGAATGCTCTTCATTACTTATCAATTTTTTCTTTGTTTTGGATCTATCTCTTCATAGTAAGTTCCACTTAATTGACTCCAAAGTTTACCAGCGTAATTAACATTAAACCTGAAAAAAAAGAATGAAAATTAAATTTGTGATATTTTCACTTCTTTTCACTTTCAAATAATATTTACTTAGTATGATGATGTAAATGAACTTCAGGACTATGGAAATAAACCAAATTGTATCCAGAATGTTCAATCAAAGTTGTAATTATAACATTAGTCCAATACAAAATTACTATACAGAAGTGACTTCCTAAAATCTTAGGTCCAATAGTTATCGGAAATATGTTGCACAAAAAATGCTCGAAAATTCCACAATACGCAGCAGTTATAGAAGCTGGAGATGTGAATTCGTGATGCTTTTTATGAAGCCAGTATAAATTTCTGTGATGAAGAGATCGATGCAAAAAATAGAAAATAGTTTCCAGAAGGAAGAAGCTGATCGTCAAATCACGCATCGCTATCGTAAATGTTGGAAGTTCCGGTGTAATTTTTATCCCAAGAGAATTTTTGTCAAATTTACTTATGATAACTGAAGCAGCAAATGCAAAGAGTTGATTTTTGGATACAACTCTAATCACCTGAAAAGTTGATTATTGATAACTTCTGAAGATTTTTGCAATTTTCATAAAAGTTACTCACTTTATAGTAATTCCCACCTTCCTCTATCTCACTAGGTTTTTTGCGTATTTGATAGTTTCTAAAATTTTTTGGCATTTCTAATTTTTCCATTGCTATAATTGCGAATCCAAAAATCCAATATAATGCGATAGTATACAGGTTTATAAACCAGATTGTGTAAATTTCAATGTCGTCTCCAAGAAAATTTCGAAATTTGTCCCATAAAACTTGAAAAATGCTTTCAACTCCAAGAATTGGATTTAGAAATAAACTTATACAGTAAATTATAATGTAATAATAATACATTGGATGTACGTAAGATAATATCGGTTTTAAAATTTGCATTTTTGCGAAAATATATCTGGTTTGTTGGAAAGATCAAAATATACTAAAACTTGTTTAGAAAAAAAAGATTAAAAGAATCCAAAATAAATTAGAGGTGCTTATTTATGACGCAATAAAAAAAAGTTGACCAAGAAATTTTAAGTCAAATTTTTTCGGTTGAACTCTTTCTGTTTGAACTTTAAAAACAATGTTTTAGTTGGGGCCGTTCACTTAGTACGTTCGCTTTTTAGGGGGAGGGGGGTCTAAGATTTTGTAACAGATTAAACAAAACAAAAGAATTTTTATACAAAAAGCGTAACAAGGGGGGAGGGGGGTCTAAAAAGTCATTTTTTTGCGTAACGTACTTTGTGAACGGCCCCTTATCACTTTTTTTTTTAAAAAAAAATGTTATTTTTTATTTTGCTTTTCATAGTAATTACAAATATAATTTATAATATTAATTTTAAGAGTTCAAGCAGCAGCTTATTCATCTTAAATATTGATTTTTGCAGTTTATTTTATTGAATTTTTGATGCGTTGACATCGATGGATTTGTGTTGTTTTTGTCATAAAATTACGATTTGTGTTTTTTGCCATAGAAATGGCGATTGCTTTCTGCAAGCTCTGCACAGTCACATTGGCCTAGGGTATATCAATGTAATGTACCTAGCAAAATTTGTGTTTCGCGACGACACTAACCGAGCTGCCAGACTAGAAGCAGTGAAAAAGCACCAGATCCGACTAGACTTTCCCTAGGATCGAACCCAGGTCGTTGACATAGGAGGCCGACCCGACGCTTTAACCACTCGGCCACCGCGGCTTAGTTATCACTCTTCATAGTAATTGCCATTCAATTTACTCAGAAGTTTACTAGCGTAATTAACATTTAATCTGTGAAATCATTTAATGGAAAATAAATGAATTACAAATTAATTGAAACTGAATTTTTATACTTACTTGACATGGTGATATAAATGATGTCCCGCACTATGAAAAGAGATCAAATCGTATCCAGAATGATCAATCATAGATGTAATTACTATATTAGTCCAAAACAAAAGAACAGTACAGAAATGACTTCCTAAAATTTTAGGTCCAACAGTTATTGGAAATATGTTACATAGGAAATATTCAACAACTCCACAATATTGTGTCGTGATAGCGACTGGAATTGTGAATTCATGATGCTTTTTGTGGAGCCAGAATAATTTTCTATGATGAAGTGATCGATGTAAATAATAGAATAGAGTTTCTTGGATCAAAAAACTGATGATTAAATCACGCATTGTAATGAAAAATGATGGCAGTTCAGGTGTGAATTTCATTCTAAAAGAATTTTTGTCAAATTCATATAGGATAAGGGAAACAAGTAAGGCGAGTAATTGATTCCGAAGAACTATTCGAATCACCTGAAAATTTGGAAATGATTAATAATTTTGCAATATTATTGCAATTTTTTCATGAATCACTTACTTTATAGTAATTATCGCCTTCCTCAATTTCACTAGGTTTTTTGCTTATTTTATAATTTCTTAAACTCTTTGGAAATTCTAATTTTTCCATTGCAATAATTGCGAATCCGAAAATCCAATGAATTGTGACAAAGTAGACGTTAATAAACCAAACAGTATACAGCTTAATGTCATCTCCAAGAAAGTTTCGAAATTTGTCCCAACAAATTTGCCAAATACTTTCAACTCCAAAAATTGGATTGAGAATTAAACTTACGAAGTAAATTAGAATGTAATAAAAATACACTGGATGGACGTACGACAATATCGGTTTTAAAATTTTCATTTTTGAGACAATCCTTGATATGACTTGTTTGTTGAAAAACTCAAAGTTTACTGAAACTTGTTTAGAAGAAAAAGGAGATTAGTAGGTATTGAATTAATCCAAAATATATTAATTGATGATCTATTGTATCACAAAAAGAAAATATAAATAGCTGGAAAGTTTAATTAGGCGTATTTCAGGGAGGTTTGTAAAAGGTTAATCAAATAAGGATCGTTCATTTAGTACGTTACGCAAAAAAAAGAATTAAACCTCCATACTCCATACTACTTCATGATTTTTTTTTTCGACTTGTTCCAAAATCCTAGACCCCCTTCCCTCCTAAAAAGCGAACGTACTAAGTGAACGGCATCATAGCGTAACAAGAAGAAGAGGATCTAAAAGGTCATTTTTTGCAGAACGTATTAAGTGAACGAAGAATGTGTGTATAAAACTTATTCTGTAGAATAATCATTAGTGACGTTAAATTTTTTATCAAACAAATTATTTTTCAAGGTAAGTTAAAAAAAAAATAGTAAAAACATCTTTGGATTAAAAGATTTTAATTTTTGCTGCATAGAATATGAAATTCTTTTTTTTTGTAGAAATTCCATAAGTTATCAGATCCCGTCCTCATTTTATATACATATATATAAAAAAAAATGTTTATTCCAAAAGTAATTTTGCAACCGGTAATTTTGAACTGGCATTGAATAATGACGAAGAAATGTTTACAATGTAAATTAACTAAAGTCAGGCAGGCAATCAATATAGAGTAAAATATGAAACTTGAGAGTACAATTAGAGTATTTATTTACATACATATTGTTATCTCAATTGAGCATATATTTAGAATTTGAGGCACTTAATTGGATGAGATGGCTTATCAATGAGTAGTTTCAAGTCAAATTTCATTCTGTGTAGACACGTTTTGTCGTAGAAAATGGCTCGGAATTTTGGAAAAATTAAAATCTCAGATTATGCTAGATTAAGCATTAATCCACTGAGAAAAATCACTCAAGAGCAGAAAATTGATCCAAATCCAGCAAAAAGATCAATAACTTTACAGCTAGGCGATCCAACAATTTTTGGTAAGAGAGGGCAAAGATTAAAGCTGCTCAAAAATAATTTTTAACTCTCGTTTAAAAATTTTTTTATTTAGGAAATTTCCCTCCACCTGTTGCTCTTATTAGTGCTCTCAGCAATGCCGTAGTTCATGACAAATTTCCTTACAACATAAGTTTTGGTAAATATGAGGCACGTAAAGCTGTTGCTGAATATTCTAAGCATCAAGGAGAAATTTCACCTGATGACGTCATTCTTTCAAGTGGATGCTCTCATGCCTTAGAAATGGCTGTGTTGACTCTCGTACAACCCGGTGAAAATGTTTTAATTCCGAGACCAAGTTATAATTACAAAACATGGATCGATGGAATGAAAATTGAAACTAAAGCTTATAATTTGGATCCTGAAAAGCAATGGGACATTGATTTGACTCATATGGAAAGCTTGATTGATGACAAAACTCGCGCAATCATCATCAATAATCCAGGTACGAAAAATTTTAAGATTTTTAAGTTATAAGCAACTTAGAGCTGTAAATTTCAAACATTTCAGGAAATCCATGCGGAAACTGCTTCAGTAAGGAACATATTCTAGAAATAATTGCACTTGCAGAACGCCATCAATTACCAATCGTTGCTGATGAGATTTATGAACATTTTGTGTTTCCTGGAATTGAATATCATCCAATAAGTTCTTTGTCTAAAAATGTGCCAGTTATAACATGCTCCGGATTGTCGAAAAGATTTTTGGTGCCTGGAATTAGAATGGGATGGATTATAGTACATGATCGAAATGGTGTATTGGAAGAAGTCAAGCAAGGATTGAGAAACGTCAGTGCACGTATTTTGGGACCAAATTCAACTGTTCAATATGCACTTCCTGATATTTTACAAAATACTCCCCAAAGATTTTTCGTTAACAAAATGATGAAAATTTCTGTAAGTAAAAATTTAAGTATCACTTCCTTTTTATGCCTTAAACATGTCAATTAACTTCTAGTACAACGCAGATCTTGCATATGGATTATTGAGTCAAATTCCAGGTCTAAAACCAATTAAACCAAGAGGATCTATGTACATGATGATCCAAATTGAACTCGACAAATTCCCAGAATTTCAATCGTGCCTTGAATTCACTCAACAGCTAATCAGAGAACAAAGTGTGTTAGTTTTTCCTGGTTTTCCATGCTTTAACTATCCAGGATTTATGAGAATCGTTTTGACTGTAACTGATGACATGATAAAAGAATCATGCAAACGTTTAAAGGAATTTTGTGCTGCACATGCAAAATTGAATTGAATTTCTATATTAAAATGGTCACAGACCTTTTAATTTATTCCAATAAAGTACAAGTGGAAGTAAACTATCTCTTTTGCCTAAACTTTTATCAATCAAATTAAAATTAATTCTTTGAAGTTTTTCGAGGAATCGTTTTGTGGATATTGAAGGAAGGAACGCAATTTTGCCTTCGTTTGGTACTTTTGGTATTAGCTTGACTGCTTTTTCTAGATGCTGATTCGCTAATGTTGCAATGTCAAAGACAACATCCTCAACAGCCTTATCATTAGCTTTATGTCTGAAGAATCTTTCTTGTGAAATTCCATGTCTAATAAGTAGTTCTTGTGGAATTGGAAGATGTTGATGATTTTTTTGGTGGTAAACGGATCTTAATAAATTAGATATTCCTTGAGCCTTTCCGAGATGTGATGCTGCATGATCAGCATTAACGTTCTTACAATTAAGAGTTTCTAGTATTAAATAATTCATTGAACTAACTGTATCTTCTGCATACTGTTCCATTTGCTTCATGCTAACAAAATTTAAATTTGCAATTTTTCTTGCATTAACTAAACGTTCAAAATATCTTTTTGTCATTTTTGAATCCTTCAACACCAATCCTAATTCTTCTACGACTGGATGTTTTGGCAAGGTTGGACATTTTTTGTCAAATAATTTTGTTACAGCATCTTCCCAAAATTTTAATCGCATCAATGCAATTTTGTTATCCGAGACGACTGTTGGTATTCTTGCCAATTCCACATTCAAGGCTCTTAATGCAAATGCATTTCTTCTTGAAGTTTCATCTTTAATTAGGAGAGTACATAAAAAATTCTCGTAATCAAATTTCCTAAAAATAGAGAATTATTGCAATCTTTTAATTTTGAACTTTTTAATGGAAAAAATGAATGATTTACTCACTTAACACTGTTGGCGCAATATAAAGCATTTGAAATTTCAGGTTTAGGCTTCGATGAAGCTAATCTCTTGACTAAAACCAGGTTATTTGTCGATAAATTACTTCTTAAAATTATCTTTAACATTTTGAATAATTTTATAGCAAAAATTTCAGTGTTTACATTTGCTTAGCTGATTTGTCCAAAACACATTTGAATTTTTTATTTCCGTTACTTAATTTATAGCACAAATTAAAGTAAATGCAGCATTTAATTGCATGCACGTTCCTGACCGTGAAGATTGTAAATCATTATAATTATCTGCACATTTTTGTTTTTTGGATTAAGTAATTCTTGTTTATTTCAACCTTCTTAAAAGAGCAATAGATATTAAAAATTTCAAAATCTGCATAGTCACTAGCTACTTAATTCAATAACGATATAATAAACTTGAATGATTAATGAATTATTTTTTTTTATTATTACTACACTTCATTCTCTTCAGCATCCACAAAAGGATTTCTATCCTCGTATGATATTTTTGGTACAAAACCATTTTCCTTATCCGCAACATATTCAACTCTCATAATTCGTCCATTTGGCATTAAATAAGTATAAAATCCTTTAACTTCTTGATTTTCTTCTTTTCTTTCTTCCTTCTCGATATAAAGATCTTTTTCCTCATCTTGAACTATATATTTGTAATGATATGGCTGTGGTTCGCCTGTTGCCTCTTCTTCATCTTGAGCACTCACTTGCGATGTTAAAATAATTAAAAATATCGAAATAAGCAACAATTTCATACTGACTGATTCACTTGCAAGTTTGTAACTAAAATAAATTACAAAATCTTCAAAACGTTTGATTTTATATATGAAAAATTTTTTTTGGTTCCCACGAGTTGGATTTAATCGAGATTAAATTGAACAATTGCATATGATTAAGATATCCTTGAAAAAATGCAACTTAGTTAATCAGTTATGAGCGAGTAATTCTTGATTCACTGCCGGAAATCTTAACTGTGTGTCTGTACATGGAAAAACTAATGATGATAATTAGCTAGTCATATACATAATTAAAGAATTAAACTCTAAAAAAATGTGCGAAATATTTTAATTAAAATTTTTTTATTCATTCAATTTCTTTGAGAGTTCACAAAGCTTGAAGAAGAATTTACTTTATTATCAGCCGAAGATGAAGATGCCAAAGCAATATCAGGTATAACAGAAGTTGAGTTGCTTTTTCTATAAATTTTTCTTGCCTTATTTCTCATTGAGCGGTAATTAAAATGTTTACTGAAATCATTAAATGTTAATGAATGCTTTTGTCTTTTTTTAATTGTTTCAGAATCAACATGTGTCGATGACGTCTTCGATGATGAATCATTTGATGAAGTGTCTTTGAATCGTTTAGTAAAATCAAAAATGTTGATGCGAGACAAATTTTTCCAAACTAGACTTCTTGCCTTACGTGTTGATGGATTAAGTGGCGGGATTTCAATCTGTTGAGGTAATTTTTTGGTAATAAATCAAGATTATTAATTTATGGTGGATATGTATTATATAAGATGTGATGGATTAGTGTCTGGATAACACAAATTTGCAAGAGTTAGCAATCAAATTTTATTAGCTTCAGATATTATCTGAACTTCAAACTTAAGTGCTGTGAATCATCCAAAATCATCTCCTAAATAGGCTAAACATACTCAAAACAAAAAACTTATCTACAAAATATATCAAAATCAGCAAACAGCTAGCTAATCATCTAAGGTGAATATTCTGCAATAAAAACACTGTTAGGCACAAAAACACAAACACACACAACGTGATACTTAAATATATGACTGCAGAAATTAACATAAAAACTTCCTAATTGCAACTGCGTAAATCTTTTTCTCAAACTAATTGTGCACATAAAACTCAAAAAACACAGCAAAAAAATAAGAAGGAAGTAAGGAACAATAAGAGGTGAGTAGGAAGAGAATTTTTTTTATTATCGTAAATAATTTCTTTACAACTTTTTAGTATGAAATGTCAAATAAAATATCACAAAATTATATTCTTTGGGTATGTTTGATGGGTTATATTCCAACTAGGGATTCACAATTTCCCGGTCCCGTATGATTTTCGGGAATCGAGACAAAACTTTAAACTCAAATAACTTCCAAACTACAAAGCTTCCAAACTATCGTGAATCCCTAATTCCAACATAGGACATCGAAAAAAAATTTATTATTTTTCAAAAATTTAAAATTTGTTGAAATTTCTTCGCGAGTGCGTTCAGAAATTTTGCAAATTTTTAAAGTTAATTGATTTTGAGCTATTTTAAAGCTTTATATTAACTTTAAATGACTGCACATAATTAAATGTGATGCAATAATTCATCCTTAATCTATTAATATCTCTAATTTTATAAATTAAATTAAAATTTGATACGGAAAAAATGTAAACAAAAAATTTTTTTTCGCTATTAAAAAATAAAGTACCTTATTTTTCTTTATAAGCTAGTAGCTTAATATAGTGAAAAAGTTGATTTTTTGGCTCCCTAATAGCTTAGTAACGAGTAGTAGCTTATAAAGGAAAAACAGGATACGATGTTATTTTGTCCCAATATATCTATATGAGGTCATATGGACAGAGTCCGCCCCAAAATCGCCCCAAACAAAACTAACACCATCAAAATTTTCCATTGTTTCCGGTATAAAAAGTTTTGATGGTGTTAGTGAATTTTCAAAATTTAACGGTCATTTTCTTATATGACCTCATATATATATATATATATATTGTTTTGTCCTATGTTTGGTTCATATCCAACAAAATGCTTCCCAAAGATGTTAGTTCACAAAAAACACACACAACTTAATACTTTCATGGAGCCCTTACCAATTCATAAATGTTCGTCTCATCACTGATTTTATTATTCTTACTACTATGATTATGATTCTTATTCCTTGAAATTTCAATATCCTCATAAATATTTAAATTCTTAAGTAAGTCATTAACTTTCAATTCATCACGAATTGGCTCCCTCGTTCGTCCTTTCTTAAGTCTTTCCTCATATTTCTTATGTAAATTAACAACAGAATATTCCGGAAGATCACCATTTTCATGTGATTTAATCCATTTACTACTTTTTACAGGTATGGCATAAACACTATCATTAATCACATAATGATGTCCGTCATGATTTGAGCCTATCTCACTATACGTGTCTTCAATATTCAATTTATTATTAAAACGTGTCGAGTCAACGCTCGCATAATCTCCTGTCGTAAACATTGAGTATTCTTCACCTAGCGATATTGTCTGTTCTTGCTCTTCAGTTCTGTGAAAATGTGGAACACAATTGTTAAATTAATTAACATACAAAAAGTATAAAAAGTCTCTCATTTTTTTTATCGCATTATTTTCATCCGTGATGGATGTAATGGAATGCAATTTAGTGAGAAGAACAAAAGTTCTCGTCTCTATACAGCATAAAGCAACAGAAATGTGTAAATAAAAGAGCAATTAAAATGACAATAGAGACCGACTTACCCAATTTCATTGACAGTTCCGTTAGATTGCGTCAAATTTTCCGGGCGTTGACTTTCACTTTCCGATGAAAATTTTGTTGTCGTTGTTGATGATGGAAACATCTTACTGATGCGATTCACCTCTCTTGACTGAATCTTTCTATCGTTGTGTAATCGAAATTGATCTGGTTTTTCAGAAAGATGATGCGTGTCATGTGCCAGTTTTATTCTACATTCATGCAATCATAAAAAAAGAGAAGGAAAATTGATTTAAAAATAGAACTTTGAAAAAAAAAAGTTAACAGATATTCGACACATATGGATGTTGGAAAAATTTGTTATGTGCGTGTACCAAAGACATTTATGTGTCGCTGCTTCTTTTCTTTTCTTTTTCCTTTCTCGTCTTCTTCTTGTTCTATTTATAAACTATATTATGATATTTTTTTTGTTTTGTTTAATTTAATTTTTTTTAAGAGCAATTCTTTTCGTGTAATGTGATAGTTTTGGTTTGAGATGAAAATATTTTATGGAAGGTGCATCAATTTATAAAAGTTAAAAAATTTGGAAAAAATAAAGTTTGATGTTCTTGTTGCATCTTCTATTACACATTATGGAACGGTTTGAGTATTATTTTAATTTAAAAAAAATATTAGATGCAAGACAAGTAATAAGAATGTCATACTTAAAGGGAATCGAACCCATGTACCTCATAAATACATATCTCAATAATATCTAATAAAGTGCAACCATTTATGCAATTTGGTAGTTTTTCGAAATTTGACAATCTGCCTTATTTTTCGTTTACTTATTACGAGGCCGTTCACTTATTACGTCCATCAAAAACATGGATTTTTAGACCCCCCCCCTCCCTCTCTGTCACAAAATTTTCATTCAAAAAACTTCTATTGTTTAAAACTGTCACACAGCCTAAGACTCCCTCCCCCACCTAAAAATCGGATATAATAAGTGAACGGTCCCTCCGTTCATCTTGCATTTAAAGAACCCTTTCCCTTTATGTCGTAAAATCTTCATACAAAAAGTTTCTCTTTGTATGGAAAGGGCTCACATTCTCAGACTACTATTTTCCCCTAAAAAGTGTGCGTCATAAGGAGATGACCCTCTATTCACGGATCAAAATCTCATTCAATTTTTGAATATGTTCCTAATTGAGTGATTGCCACAATCACGTTCAATGTTTAAGAAAAACACAAAATCTACAAAATAAATTGACGTAAGTTTCATTTAACCCCTTAAAAAAAGTCACAATAAAGAACAAAAGATTCCCATAAAAAAGCACGAAAAAAATGCACTCAAAAATATTTTCATGACAATTCTTATCTACTAAAAGATGAATTGATCAAAGCAAAAAGTAACCGTCTACTTACTCATGTTGTTGATGATGATGATGATTGCCGTTATGGTGAATTAAATTATGATTCTCATCATTGTTAATAAAATTTATTTGTTTCGTTGTACGAATGACGTCATTGTCGGTACAATTCTTAAGTATTTTAGCTGTATGTGAGGCAATTGGCAACTTAGCACGATTACAATTCAGCATATTTAATTCTAATAAAATTCTTCCATTATGATTCACAATCCAATTAGAATTGACGGCATTGGCCGAAGGACCTTGAAGATTTTCCCAACTATGATTTGAAAATTTTGAGTACTTTGATCGATGACTACTGCTACTTCCATTCGAGAGTGATTGTTGGGAATAAAAATTCTTTTCTGAACTCGATGATTTCTTTCCGGTAAATTCCATATTAATATCTCGTGACAGACATTCAAGAATTGCAGTAATCCACTTTGAGCAAGTTTTATTATCATCGCAACGCTACATTTAATATCAAGAATGATACGATAATTTAATATGACTCATCGTTAGCGACAGATCATAAATTTGATAAAAAGAACTTACAAATGTGTAAAATGTGTTTAAATTTGATGCTATTGTAAAGCGTGGCTCAAGTGATGGCAACAATACTGTATTTCCTGGTATAAGACATATCACATCCTTGAACGATTTCAATTTTTCCTCATATTCTTCTTTGGAATTATATGACATCAGCAGACTATTCTGAAGAACGAAAAATAATTTTGTCCATCCGCCAAACTGGAAGTATTTAGATACACATTTTATTGACCTGCCTGTCAGTATGTGTGACTTATAAGCAATGATAATTGATTTTTGGGGGAAAATTTCTGTTCAAATAACCAGATTAATTGTACTTAATCATCGTAAATATTTGCCAAGACTGGTTAAGACGCATAAAAGGTGTGTAAATAAATCCAAATCAATTAGACGCAATGTGAAACACACACGAATTTTCTTAAGCCATTGAGAATTGGAAGAGATGATCTCTGGTATTTTACGTAAATGTTCTATTTTTTGCAAATTAATGGATCAAATTTGGATTCATGACTGGGTGCTTTTAAATACTTTATTTATTAATTGAATGTCGATCGTTAATTGAATTTTTAATAAGATTAATGAGAATAGGATGTTTTATCATCACGAGCTATCTCTTTATTTATAATTTAATGTTCATTCTGAAGAGAATTTTTCATGCCTTTTAGGAATGTGTAATTTTTTGGTAGAATGTAAGGTTATTGCTTTTATGGAAATCTAAATAAAATCATTTTTGAGATTTTAAAGTGAAATTTCCTTTTTTTATACAATTTTAACTATTATCATAATTATTTTTTAAGTTTTTTTCTCTAAATTTTCAATTAGCCTAAAAAATGTTCAATTATGAGTTTTGTCAAAAGGATTTTAATACTTGAAACTTAGAAAATTGAATTACCAATTATGAGGAGATTCTGGAAGATTTCAAATAGTCATGAGTTCAAATCTCAGTTCTTAAAAGTTATAAGAATCCGTTGTGTCATGTGTTATTATTTTTTTTTTTATTATTATTCCTGCAAAGTTTGTTATTCTACTTCTTATATTTTTATATTTTACTTATAGGAAAATATCTATTAAAATTATCCTAAACCGATTGTTTAAAATAAATTCTGATAAATTCCATAAAATTGCAAAATCAAGATATTTCCACTATAAAGTTCACACAACACATTTTCCACGAATGAAACATATACTTTCCAGGAACTGATTATTGTCATAATTATCAAAGAAATATTCAACCTAACATATGTCTATGCCTCATTAAATTTATGATACACTTATGCGACATAAGATATTAATTTTCATATTCACAAATTACATCAGCAAGATTCTCATTTATTTAAAACTATGAGACACAAAGCTAAAAATCAAGACCGAATAGAAAAAGAGAGAAGAAATTTCATGCACAACAATGCATGAATTGTGAATGAATGGAAATGGAATGGTCATTTTGACCTCACATGCGTATCATCTGGTTTGTTGTTGCTTCTTTATGGCAAAATTTACGTAATACAATGGCAAATGTAGTTCAAAATAATTTAAATTTCACCACATTAGGGCATCTTAACTTCATGGCTGAGTGGAGAGCATGAATAACGGATATGACGTACAATCAGATAAGCACATGATCCAGAAATGATTCATAATTGCTTGCACACTTACATTTCGTTTCTTTTTCAAATATCCACACATTTTCACGCTCGATATCTGATTTTCAAGGTTCTGATCATCCAAATGCAGCTGTTGCTTTTGCTTTAGCTGTTGAACTTGATCGGAACATTGAAGTAAATTTTGTTCTTCACTTATTGTAATGTTTGTAGAACGTGTAATTTTCTTTATTACAAACTTTTGCATTATTTCTGTCTTATGATTTCACTTTCATGTGCATTCATAATGAAATTATATTCGCGCTATGGAATCTTCAGCAATATTTTTTTTCTTAATTCTCACTTTTTTTTTTTCTCACTGTCTGTATGTACGTATGTCTGCGGGAAGATTTACAACATAGTTTAGTTTTTAATTAATTCACATCTAATTCACACATTCTCTTTTCCATAAAATCCATCATCAGAATAGACATTAGTAGAAACTATAAAAATATGTAAAGCAGCAATTAGTTGATGCTCAAGCATTTACCACACTTAATTAATTGAGAGAATTTTTTTTTCTACGTTCAATAACTTTTCAGTATGAATGCGAATTAAAATTAAAAAAAAATTCAATAGTTTAACAAATATTTTGAAACGCGTGCACTTGCTGAGTCGATTCGAAAAGAAATGAAGCAATTTTTTTTTGATTTCATTAATAAATCTAACAAAACTTAAAATTTGTATGTATATACGCAGAATTGTGTAAAATTATATTTTTTTGTGTTTTTCTTTTATGATGGGCCAAAATTGTCTAAAAAAAATGAGCTTATATAATTATACGATGTATATATAGCACATACAATCATGAAATTAAATTTTGTAAAAAAACTGAAACAATCGCTGCAGTGTCAGCAGTCATAGAGCACTAATCACAATATTCATATTTCTTTTTATTTTTGAATAGATCAGCTGGATTGAACACAAAAAAATGCTTTAATTAGTTTACAATTCTTTTCACGGTAAATTTTCAGCCATTAATTTAAGTACACAAAATATTTAATGCCAATTTTTTCAAAGGCGTGAGCTTTTGACTTTTGCGATGTTAACGCGAGAATTGTAGAGCACCGACTGAACAGCATTATTTTTTATTTTTTTGAGTTTATTTTTTTGTTTCGCGCTCTCTGTGCTTTGCCTACCAACAATTTTTTTTTTATTATTATTTCTTCTTTTTTCTATTAAATCCATCGACTGGGAGCATTGTCGTCGTTTAGTCACTTGTTGCTGTGGATGTTTGTATCAAAAATAAATCCATACAGCGCTTAATTTACGAACCGTAGCATTTTACACACATTTTACTCTTTTTTTTGTTGCTGTTACTGCTTTGTTTTGTTTGCACCACTTTCTTGCTGACTTATTTTCATCAGAGTTGTTAAACAGCTGTAATCAAATTTAAGTTCAGAACATCTGATGCAATTAGACAATGAATAATTTGCGAGTTGTTAAAGGTGATGATTTAAGTGGTGTTAAAAAAAATTATTCGCAACTTTTTTTTTTTCTTTGAGAAGGAATTACTTGTTGTAAAAAAAAAATATCACACATTGTTGAATTTATTTGAGGTCATTTGGGGGGTTTGTGAAAAAATTATGTTTTTTCTGAAAGTGATTAGATTTAAATGTTGTTGATTTTTTTTTTTCAAATGCTAAAATCTAAAGGGTCGTTCACTTAGTAGTAACGCGATACAATTTGAGTAGAATTTTTTAGAACAGAAAAGAAAATAAGCTTTTTTGATCAACTATACAGGCAAAATACTTTTAGGGACATATAATAAATATTTCTTGAAATCACAAATTAGACATCAGAATCCGTAGGATCAAGAATTAAATTTTCAATCTAGGTTGTGTATAAATCTAGGCGCTCGTTTCGTCCTCCTGTGGGTTCAACTTAATACTTAAAGATCACTTCTATACAGAAAAAGCTATCAGAAGTAGCAGTTAAAGCTTGGGACAAAAATCTGTTCAACCGCTTTGTTAATACCCTACGGTTCACTGTGGATCAAAAGGAACTAATCATCATCAATTCTATGAATATTCCAGGTATTCTATGTATTCTTGTAGCTCTCTTGTTGCAATTCTTGGATTCTGACCCATTTCTTTTTCTAATGTCGTCAAGAAATCCAATTTTTCTTTGATCCTAGTGCATTAAGTAGTTTATGTGTCTAAACATCTGAAAAAGCACAAATTTAGAAATGGTTGGATTCAAACCCACGACTTTCGGAGTCCTACTCTTCAAAAATCTCACATTAGTTGTTTACTATTCTTTTGAAATGATATGGGATGGGGGGTTTGGTCTGTTAATTTCTCCAAAAAAACATTATTTTTTGAGTAACGTAAGTAACGAACGACCCCAAAATCTACTCAAAGATTTATTTCACTCCAAACCATTAGTCATACTTACTGTTGAAATCTAAACCTCTGTTTCATCTTACATCCTAAATTCATCCAACTGAAAGCAGAAGCGACATGAAAAATCACATTTCTTTCAACTCAATTAATTTTTTTTTTCTTGTAAACTTTATTGTTAAATATTAACTAACTTCTTATCGCAATCATCAATAATAATTTAAATTACTTGATATTTTTTCGATAATCATACTTAAAAAAAAATCTTTTCAACATAATGCTTAAAAAATTTTTATTCTCTTGACTTGTTACTTTTCTTTGCTTTTAGTTGTTGTCTTTTCTAAATATCGACTATTTAAAAAAATCTTTAAACTTATTAGGTAGGATTAAAATTGGATTATACTTAATTTTTTAATGGCTTTTAATACCACAATTTTTTTTTAATTTTCTTTAAAGTACAATTTCAACATTTCCCGCTTTAATAAGGTCGCTTCCGACTGCTTTGCCAATTATTATTATTTATTTATTATTATTTTGTTGCCAATAATTCACATCCTTTTTCCATCATTATCACAATTAATTAATTTTATCTTTCATTCAAGATATTGATATTTAACATATAACTTAATTCATGATGACTGCTTGTTTATTTAAGTTATGATGTTTATTAAAATTCTAGTGGCACCCAACATCACGTACTGGAATTTAATTTTCAAAATAAAAGCAGCATGCACGTAGCTGCAACAAAAACAGACACTTAAATCTTATCACTAAACTACACGCCCACAAGTAAACCCACATAACTAATTCCGGCAGCACGTGTGAAAATAAAAAATCAATGCACAACAAGACTGACTCATTGTTGTCTAGTGTGACTTACAAAAAAACATAATAATAGAATAATTTACGGAAGGTACTGAAAACTTCAATTTGATGACTTAATTGCTTCATTAAGTCACACAAAAGTCCAAACTAATAATTTGTTCTACCGACTCAACAGACAGCAAAAGACTGTTTGCATAATTTATAATATGATTATGCACTTGATGAAGCTAGATACCCTTGAATGATTTTAATGGATATAAACATGAATTGATTTATTTTGTACTAGAATTTTTAATTATACATCATAAACTTAACCTTCGCCAGCTGTAATTTATGATCCACTTTATGTTTCTTATATAATTAAAAAAGATTCTTAAATTCCAATTCCTACGTAATCAATGCAGAGTATGTACTCAGCATATATGATGACATCAAAAATTTCATTTTAAAAATTGCAAATAAAAATTTCGTCAAAACTTTTTTTTGTTTTCTTTTCAATTAAAATTGGATCATCAATCACATAATTTTTTTCTCATCTCATTTCTTTATTAGAAAATAAATAAATAAGCTTAAATATTAATAATTGGATTAAATCGTAATACCAAGTTTTTGGACAAAAGAGGATCATTATGTCGAGTTTCATAATATCAAAGAGAAATAAAGAGTAAATACGATTCGATTTTTTTCATCATTTGAGATTTAAAAATATTCGAATTCAAAGCGAAATATTTGAAATTTTTTGGGGAAGAGCTTGAAAAAAATGCCATTGAATTTAGGTTTCGCAAAAATTTCAATAACATTTCTTAATATTTTTTTTTCTTTTTCTTAATCAGTCCCACAATTTTCTCATTAATTAATTAGATGCATGTGCACAGACGTCACATTTTATTGCTTTCAATTTCCAATAGAAAAAAAATTTCTCAATCTATGCACATGAAAAAAGTTAGGAAGATCTACTATAGTTAACAGTCATCATTATCAATAAAAATCTTAGGACAAAATATAATATTAATTATTATTATTATTTTATTTAAAATAGTCATCACATGTTGATGACTAGGAAGCATTTCAATGTGGATTGAACTGTAATATGTATATGATTATGTAGAGGTGTAGGTAATTTAGAAGGTTGGAGGTAAGGGTGTTCAAAAAAGTCGTTAAGGGTACAGAGCTGATCAAATCGATTAATCAATTTTACACTTTGCAAATTAAGGGAGTAGAGTATACCCTAGAATTCATCCTAGTTTATTTTTTAGAACTTTATTTATATTATTTTTTTTTTTATCAGAAAACGTTTTTCAGTATAATATATTAGAATATATAATTAGGGTTTACCCTAGAAACCATAAATTTATAATTTGAAAATAAAAAATTTTTTGATCCACCCCTTTCCCCCTCAACATTTCTTCCAGCTTCACCCCCTAATATAAATCAGATCATACAAGTTCCATTGAAATGCATGAAAAAAATAAAAATATTTATTCGAATTGCGATGTCATTAAGGTTGGCTTAATTTACTTAAAACTATTATGTATAAGTACCATTTGTCATTTAAGGTAGTTAAATAAATAAATAAGTTAACAGAGGAACGGTGAGATAGACTTTCTCTCATTTTCTTCTTTAGACTTTCCATATAATATTTTTTTCTTGAGCTAGAAATTTTTCGTATCTAAACAGTTGAGGCTATTACTAAAATACTTATGTTCTGCTAATTCACATCGATGCTCGTCAGTGAGACTTTTTGAACTTTCATGAGCTTTTAGTTTTACTTTTACTCGACTTCTTGACGAACGGGAATAATCTTCGCTTTCGTTTCTTCGTAACGTCTTCTGAGGAGGAGGTGGACACGTTGTCATCATTGATTGAAGGTAATTTGTTATCGGTGATTGAGCTGTAGTTGCGGACTGCTTTAAGGAAAGCCTCTGTTGATGAAACAGAGGATCCCATGGACTCCAAGATGCTGCTGGATTTGGAACTATAGATGATGCTGTGGATGGATGGAGACAAGACAGAATAAATTTATGTAAAATGAGTGGAATAAGAATTTTACATTTCAAAGCTAATGCATTAGTTCTCTTGCAATTGACTGTTAGTTCTTTTGATTTTATTTGTCATGAGTGCAATTTTTAATTTGGGTGTTCATTTAAAAATGACATTATGTCATGGTTTAATCAATTTTTATGCTAATTTTATTGTTTTTGTTTTAAATAGATAGCAAGGAGTGGCGTAAACAAAAATCAAAAATATTGAAGCTTTTTGAGATAGAATGGTAGTGTATAAGAGTAGATTGGAGTAGATTAAGTTCTTAAAAGATAATTTTCTAATCTAGAATGATAAATTAAGTAATTTTTCACAAATTTTTAGCATTAAATCAAATTCAAAATGACGGCTCTAACAAAAAACATTTAACCTAAAATTTGAATAAATCTACCTAACTAATTTTTTTCAAATTCTTAGAGAAATTCTTATTGAAATTGCATTGGGGTCGTTCGTAAAATTTGTAATGCCAAAAATGAACATTTTAGACCCCCACTGTAACAAAGCGTAAATTTCTTAATATTTTTGCCAATTTTGAAAAAGTGTTACGTTACAAATTTTTACCTCCCTCCCCCCTCCCCGTAACACCCCGTAACAAAATCTTAGACCCCCCCCCTTTCAAAGCCTTACAAATTTTACGAACAACCCCTTGTTTTATTTTTCTTTTGCCATTTTAGCTATTTTATTTAGCCAAGCTCTAGCTTTTTATACACTTAACCTCAAAAAGCTTTCAATTCGCTATGACTAGTTCAAACCAAAAAAATTTATAATATACAAAGATGAAATAAATTTGTCTTACGAATTTCAATGAGAAATGATATTAAGATATTCACTATTTTGTACCACTCAGTAATGTATTACAAAAATACTCTACTACATTTTTTTTAAAGTAAAAAGACACGGAACACATTTTTTTTTAATATCTCAATTTTAATCAACTTCATTTCTAACGTTTTTGTCTGTAAAGAACATAAAAATGTTGAGAGAGAAAGAGTTTGGTTATAAATAATGATGTAATATTTGGCATGGATGTACTATAAAATGACATAATGCGAAAATATACTCTCAAAATAAAATAAAAATAAACATAAATAAATAGTTACAAAAGGAACTAATCTTTAAATAAATGTTAAATAATATAAAATAAAATAATAAAAACAAAAGAAACTTACTTCTGATTTGGATAATTTTTTCTCGGTGGAGGCATTGGAGCTCTATTTGATACGGATGATGATGATGATTGCAATGAGATTGGCGGTAATGAAGTTTGCTTTTTTGCACGTGGTGGTGGCGGTGGAAAAGCAGTACGTTCAGAACTCGACGATACATTTGAACGAGTTTCTTCATTAGATGTGCTATTACTATGATTATACAATATCTACTTAGTGGACTAAATTCTAGCATCTTAAAATTCTAAACTTTTTTCTTTACCTCTCAACAGAATTTCCTTGATGCACCAATATGGGTGCATTAGCTAATGATTGCCTGAATACATTAAGTGTATTTACGGAAGAGGTAACTGGTACAAGGGAATTTGAGGGTGAGGCAATAAGGGATGATTGTATAGCGGGTGTGGATACAAGTGAACTTGTATGGGACTCGTCAAAGGAACCACCCAGAATAAATGTAACAGAATCACGATCATGGTCATCGTCACTTGAAGACTCTTCGCGATCTCGAAGATATTTGACGTCGGTGAGAAATCCTTGAGAATTAAAAAATATTTGGAATATTATAGAGTTTTGTTTTTGAGATATTAGCACATAATTTGAGAGACTGTAGGTTGAAGTTATTAACAATAGTAATTATGGTGATCACTTTTTTGGTTAAGTTTGAAGCTCCAATGTTATCGTACAGATGTAAATTATGAACTAATAATAACTAACTAATCATAATTATAATTTAATGTACTCACCAATAATAAACAATATATTTTATGAATCATAATAAAGAAGATAAATTTGTGGAGTAACACTTCGTCATTCTCATAAAAATAATAATTATATTTTCTAGCAAGTAAATCATGCAAAGATTATGCTGTCTAGTGAGAGTTCATGTGATAAATAAGAGGAAATTAAACATTGTATTATGATTAATCATCAATTTTTTTTATTCATTTTATTTTTTTATGTATTCAAACTAAAAACTAGTCATCAAATCATAAATTATAGTTTTTTAAGTATTTTTTTTAGCTACGTTTGTAAAAAATAAATTTATTTACTGGTTCTTCTTTTATTTATTTTTTTTTTTTTTGTTTAAAAATTAGCCAAGAAGAATTGCCAAAAAAAAAAAAAAAATAAAAATTATTGAAATTCGTGTAAAACGAAAAATATAATCACAAATTAAACTAATAATAGGAATAATAATAAGAAAAATAAAACAAAATAAAATCTTATGAATTAAAATAAGTTCATTTCTATGTCATTTTCAAGTACGCCTTTGAGAGATTTTTTTATTATTATATGTAGCAAATAATTATTTTAGTTTTATTTTAAAGTTATTAACGTTTACAAGAATTTTCACCAAAAACAAATTGGCGCGAGTTTTTTTTTTCCTAACGTGCTTTATAAGGTCACGACTAATCGAACGTTGAAGATTGAGAGAGTGAGAGAGAGAAAAATGACGGTAAATTGCATGATTTAATTGCTCTGTGTTTTTATTATTATTATTATTATTTTTATAAAAAATGAAAAAGCTTCAAAATAAGAAATAACAAAAATAAAAAATAAACGTAAATTACAATAAACTACTTGCTAATTACTACCACAAAGGTTCTAATTTATGATGACCAACTAAAATTTAACTACCCGATTGTATCTTCGTGATTTTTTTAGTAAATGTGAGGAATGTTCAGAATGTGGAAAAATTTACAGGCTGAGTCGTAAAATATAAAAGAGGCTAAGAACTTTCCAGGCGTTGATGTCTTTTTTGTTAAGGTTGAATTAAGTCAAATACCTTTTTATAATCACAAATTGAATAATTTATTTATAAAGATGCCACAATTACCATTATCTTTTCACAGTTTACAGTTTTAAAGTTAAATTAATCTTTTAAACTTTTCATTAGCTAATTTTTTTAACAACTTTAATGATTTTTTTTATTGATTTTGAAAAGCTATTCAATAAAAAAATTAAATTATTTTAAATTTTAATAAATTTGTTTTGAAAAATTTTCTTTTACTTTTCAAATTTAAGTTAAAAATTTCAAATTTTCATTTTAAAAAAAAAGAGAGAAAAAATTTCAAAATATCCGAAAATATAAATTTTAATTTCAAAAAACTAAATTTTTCTTTCTTTGCGGATTGGTTGAAGTAAATTAATTGAAACATTTTCAATCGTTGAAATTAATTTTGGAAATGTAAATAAATCATTTTTTCACATTTAATTGTCAAATTTATTATTTTTTGACTATAAAACATTATTTAAATTTTATGAATTTTGAAAAGGGTTCAAAAGGAAAGTTAAAGTTGAAATTATCACAATTTTTAACAAATCTTAAATCTATTAATTTTGCACTAATTAAGTATCATTTTTTGGAAGAAATCTTAATCTTTTTGCCTCTATTTTATTTATTTTCTAAAATTCTCAGCTTGAAAATTTTTTCAAATTCAAAATTTCCAAAAGTGAGCAAATAATGAAAAAGTAATAAATATTCTCAAGTACGATATTGAGCTACAAACTGTTCCTAATAGCTAGTTATAGAATTTATTTTGGTGATATAAATATATGATGATAGTATAGATCATCATTGTGTAAATGCATTTTCATCAGTTAAATGTGTCATATTTCATTTTTAATTGTGTCATAATAAAAATTTAAGTTTATATAAATGGATAATAAACAAGTGCTTGAAATTAATGAATTTATCTTAAAAAGTAAAGCTATTCGTAGAGTTTTAAAGCCTCTCTAGGAAAATATTAATTATGAATCATTTTAAAAAAGTGAAAAACGAAAGATTTTGAATCTTTTAAGGGGCCGTTCACTTAGTACGTTCGCTTTTTAATGGGGAGTGGGAGTCAAGGATTTTGTAACAGGTCAAACAAAAAATGTAACAAGAGGGGACGGAGGGGGTTTAAAAATTGGTTTTTAGCGTAACGTACCAAGTGAACGTCCTCTAATTTAGCTTATGTAGAGATTTGATTCGATCAAATTTTAAAGGTGTCGGTCACTTATGACGTTCAATTTTTAAGGGTCAGAGGCTGTATAACAGTTTTAAACAAAAGAATTTTTTTATTTGAAGATTTTGTGTCAAAGAGAGTCTAAAAATTCAAGTTTACAATGAACGTCATAAGTGAATGAACCCAAATCTGTTTAAATTAAGTTTTAATTAAATTTTGATCACTTTTTTAGAAAATTTGTCACTAAATTTAAAACTTAACCTTGAAAAATCGAAAAAAAAAAAAAATTGTCAAGTTAACCACTTAAAGCTTCGAATTCATAAAGCTTTCGTGATCAGGAACGCAAATTTGCTGTAATTTCCAAACAGATTTTCAATGTTTTTAAAAACTCATCACACAAAATTACATGTTAATAACTCCTAATTTTTTTCATTTTTAAATAAAATCCACGTCAAAGGTGTAGCCAGAAATTATATTCTATGGAGGGTCCAAATTTTTTTTTTATATTACAATACGATTTTTGCCTAGAAAAACTTTTGTTAAATGAAGAAATTTTTCCTCAAAGAGGGGTCTGGACTCCCTTGGACTCTGCCCTGGCTACGCCCTTGATCCACGTTCATTCTTAATATTTTTTTGTGTTAATCATGATTCATTTATAGAAATTAAAATTAAGGAGCAAAACACACAAAATTGGTCGTGCAAAATAAAATTAAGAGATTCAAACATTCGGAATTTATTAATTAATTAAATGAAAACAAAGGGAAAAAGTTAAAACACACATTTATGCATCGTTCAATTTTTCAAGCGCATGTCATAAAGTAGGTAATTAAGAGACAGTAACGATTGGGATGAGAAAAACCTGATTATTTGAACAATTATTTTGAATCATCAAGCAATTTCTCAGCGCTCGATTAGTCGAAATTGTTAAAGACTTTAAAATTTATGTTTGGGGAAGATTTTCATTTCACATTTTTTTTTTTTTGGAAGGTAAAATTAAGTAAAATTATAAAAAAATCTCATTCACGAGAAAAAGAAAAAAAAAAATTGTTGTAAACGTTCAATTAAACATTCCACATTACAAATTTTTCTTACAGATTATTATTGTTCGAAATCATTTTTTTGGATTTAATAATCAATAAGTGTAGCTTATGCAATATAAAAAAAAAAAACATTTTCATTAATTGGGAACAATAAAAAATTGTTTTTTCATTATTTATCAAAAAAAACTTTGAAGGTCAGTTTTTCTTATGTATATTGGGGCCAATTAACATATAAATGTACAAAATCTTTTTTTTAATGTCAAATGAGACATAATGATCAAAAAAATTTATATTTATATTAATGATAATCTTTCACTTCATTCTGATGAAAACACGGAAAAGTTATCGAACTGGATGCTCTTACCTTGAATTGAATCATCGTCCAGGTCATCTTGACTACTTGAGATACGTCCTGGATTTTTTTTAAAAAATAAATTAATATTTTCATTATGAATTATGAAAACTTAAATAAATTTTACCTCTTGATGATTTACTTGATGTGCCATTTGATCGATATAACATATTTTCTAAATATGCAATTCCGTTATTATTTACAATATTACATCCCAAAATTGTCTCAATTTGCTTCCAACGGTGAAGTCTCTCTTGGAGTTCATTTGTTACTTCACTAAGTGAGTTTCGTGCTTCTACAATTGCTCTATCAACGTCGTCAATGCTGCGTAAAATAAAATAAAAGAAATTTATGCTTAATGGATGTGTTCTAGTCTGCAATTTTTATAGACTTTAAAGTTTACAAGTTCAAATTAATTTATATATACTGGGGGGTCATGGATTGAGTAATTAAATTGTCTTTCGAAAAATTCGTAAAGCTTTGGAAGGGGGAGGGGTCTAAGATTTTGTTATGGTATTACAGTGATGGCGGGAGGCTTCCAAAACAGTTATTTTTGGCGTTACGAATTTTACAAACGACCCTAAAATGTTCTCACAGAATAATTTCTTTTAAGTTTTCAACGGTCATTATAAATTCAATTCAATTTTTCTTTTTTTAACGGTCATTTTCCATACGTTTCGATTTGAGTTTCTTTTTTGAACGGAACCAAACATTTCTTCCTCCTCCCCCCAAAAATTCAGAATTTAATGGAAATGAGCGAGTCTAGCAAAGAAAAAGAATTAATTCTTGCCTCTTTCCATGCGTTGAAACAAATGCACCGACAAAACTCGATCTCTTCTTCCTCAATTTCTCGCATGCTTCACGAGCTTGCATAAGTTGATTTTCAGCTGAAGCGCGTTTCTTTTGATGATTCTTTGTCTCAAGTTCATATGTTAATTGTAGCCAATTTTGTAATTGTGGTGGTGGCGTCCAATGATGATCAATAAGTTCTACTTCAGCTCTCGATAATTCATTCCTTAATAACTCAATTTCTTGCTTTAATTGCTGTAATTCCATTTCGGAATTGGAATTTTTAAGTGGTGCTTCTTTCAGTCTCCTTTCAAGATCCTGCTTTTCCTTGCCGACGTTTTCTTGCTCGATACGAGCATGTTCTAACTCTGTTTGCATTTTTGACAGTTCTTTTTCGGCTTTATGTAATTGCTCCATATCACGTGCCATTCTTTTTAAATGTCCTTTTGCATTTTTATTTTGTTGATAAGCATACCAGCTGCCAATAATTGCTGTCAATAAAAGTGCTACTAAAACTATGTCCTTCCATTTTGTTCCAGTCTCTGGAAATGTGTAAATTTAGGAAATAAAAGTTTTTTAATTGCCTAAATGTTCAGAAAGAAAATGTACACAAAAAACGGTCATTTTGAATTAGAAAATTGTTGACCGATTTTTGCAAAACATTTTTAACAATTTCCAAATTAAGAATGACCGTTTTTTGATGCAATTTTTTTTGCTGATCGTTTAACTAAAAAATTAAGGTACGAGTGAGACATTACCTCTCGGTGGTCCAAAAAGAACAGCATCCATTGCTTTAAGTCCTATTTTTTGCTTATGTATTGGATCCTTAATTCCTAAGACATTGCTAACAAAATGAAAATTATTAACAGCAAGTCGTGGAAGAACTTTTCCACTGACTTTATGTTTCTTAAATAACGTAACATATTGTGGAAGTTGTACACTTTGTATAAGCCATTCACATGTTTGATCGAGCGTCCAATTGTGTACTTCAGATTTAAGCCATGCCTCCCACAACTCTTTCACCGATATATGCATATCGTCATTAAAGTGAAACGCTTTATGTCGCTTTTCGTATCCCCCTTCGTATTTCAATTCTTCTCGAAGGAACTGTGAAATAAATTTAATAATAATGTAATATAATGTGTGAATTAGCTGGAATATAATTTTGAGTCATACATCATCAGATTCTGATAAGTCAATATCACCATTATCATCGTCATCAAGCTGCCTGTGTAATGAACGAATAGCTTCTAATCCCATATAATCACTGTCACTCGTACAATCTAAATCATCAGCTGAACACGAACCGGAAGCTGCACCTAATAAAAATAAAATAATGAATAATTTCTATGAAGAAATTTGCTATAAAAATTAACGGTCAAAAAATATTTGAATCTAAATTGTGTATGTATTTGTATTCAGCAAAAGCTGAATCAAGCTATAAAATACACCAACACATTAACAGACGAAAGAAAAAATAAAATATAAGAAAAAATTTTATCTTTTTATTTCTCTAGCCGTAATTATCCAAATTAACAGTTTTCCTAATTGCATCTTAATCATTCCACATACGAACGTGCCAAAGTGAGCAATTGCATTGAAGATTTTATCAAATATCAAGTGAAAAATGACTGAGAATCTAATTTGGACGGTACGTACAAAAAAAAAAGAAATTTTTTTCAATCACTTCCAATGAGAAAAAAAAAATCATTTTCTTATCTTTACGGTACATCATAAATATAGGTGAAAAACGGTGAGCTAGATGATTTAAAGGCAGCAATTGAATCACAGGTAACCTATTTACAATGACTTTCTTTGATCTTTTTTATGTGTAATAATTGCGAAATTGAACTTCCAGAACTTTGCAATCAATCAGGACATAAATGGACGAACATTATTACATTATGCGGCCGATTATGGACAAACGGAAGTCGTTAACTACCTCATTGCGAAAGGAGCAGACGTAAATGTAAGTAAATTTAGTTTTTTCATGTCAAAAAAGTATTAAAATTTCTAAATTGATGAATTGAGCAGGCACTCGACAAACACGGTATAACTGCAATTCTCGCCGCTATTTGGGAAGGTCATACTAATTGTGTGAAACTTTTGCTCAACAGTGTAAGTAGAAATGATTTTCCACGATATATATCGTCATTATTATTGTCAAGGACGTAACATTTTTAATTTTGATGACTAATTGGCAGTGAAAAAATAAGTTTACTTCCAGTATAGAAATAAGAATAGCTAAACTCATTGAATTTTTATAATTTTTTTAGGGTGCATTGAAAAATGGAAAAGCACCAGATGGAACTTCATACTTGGATGCTGCTGAGAAGCCAGAAATTAAAGCTCTTTTGACTGCTTAAATTAACAAAAAATACACAGACATTCATCCCCTTTAATTAACAATTTCATTCTTTTCATGTCAAATAAGAAAGGTCAAACCGAAAATTATTTCACAATTTTTTTATTTTACTTAAAAGCTAATCTAATCAATTATTATTGCATCATTTAAGTTATGAGAATCATCTCACAAAAAAGGAGTTTTTTTTTATTTTAAAATAATATTAACATGAGTCATAAATGTATTCATTCATATGTTCTCTACTCGTCACTAACTTTATATAAAATAACAAAAAAAAATATGTGAAAGTATTTCAAGTGATAAAATTTTAATTAGTGTATGAGTTTTCGACGTAATTTTCTTTAAATTATTTTTTGTCAATTCGAATTAGAGCGAGGAAAATTTATGTGCATCAGCAGATTTATAATGAGATGCGTAGATATACAGGGGGTCCTCGATTTGCGTCACTTCGATTTGCATTATTTCGATTTGCGTTACAAAAATTTTATATACCAAAATATTCGATTTGCATTATATTTTGACCGTTATTTCGATTTGCATTATGTTTTTGTTGATATTTTTGTTTAAAAAAAGCTTAACGTCTTTAAAAAATTCAAATTTTTACCACATTTTTCAGCAAAAATTTTTTGTTTACAAATCAAAACAAAGAAAAATATTTGTAATTTTTCTGTAAAATTTATTTTAGCTTTTGAAATGCAAATTAATTGTTTTTAATGTTAAATATTTATAGCAATAAGAAATGGCACGTTCTTAATTTAACTTTCTTCAATGCTAACACATCAATTTTAAAGAAAAGTCAAGTCTTAAAATAATACCTACACATTTTTTCTGGTAAAATTTTCTTGAATTAAATATTTAATTAACATGAAATGCTTCAAGTAAGACAGTAATATGCAATATTAACATTTTGCATTAGAATTAAGAGAAAAATCTTATCAAAAAACTCAAAATATTTACATATTTTTGAGTTCAGGAACCAAATTGAAAATTTGTATGGATTTCTTTGTTCGATTTGCGTCATTTCGATTTGCATAACATTTTTCCGGTCCCAAACAGTAACGCAAATCGAGGACCCCCTGTATATAAATATATTAAAAATTAATAAAATTAAATTAAAAAACTTTTGACGATAATCATGAAAAAGCTCAATTTGTAAACGGATATGAAATTATAGAGAAATTACATTTTTGGATATTAGAGTGACTGTAAATGTTTTTTTGATTGACTTATTTATGATAATCTCTCTTGTATTAATCCACCCCTTCAAATATGGAAGTCAAATTAAATTGAATATTGCATTTAATTAACATTTAAAAAAAAAGTTTTTCATTTTTTATCACTTTTTGTTCCAATCATTTTAATGAAAATGTTCACAAAAATTATTGATACAAAATTTCTAACATCGAAAGTACATGGAACAAAATAAAAGGACAAATTCACACATTGTCGGATAATGAAAAATTATATTTTAATAATAACAATAAAAAGAGAAATTATTATAGCATCGATTTTAGTATCACATAAAAATTTGCATTTTTGTCTATAATTGATTTTAAATTTCAGCAATTTATTTTATAAGAATTGAAAGGATTACAAATGAGATTACAGGGGTTCTCGATTTGAACAGTTGTTTTGGTCCAAAATTTTTCTATTCAAATCAAAACGTATAAAAAGTAACCGTTAAAAATGAAAATTTGAATTTTTGTTTGGGAAATTTTTGGTTTTTCAAATCGAGGACCCCCTGTAGTTAACATTTTCATGCAGAAATTTGGAAAGTGTCGGATTTTCAAAAAATTTCACAGGTCAAAACCGTACAATTCCTTAATAATTCGTAAGGTTTTATTAGAATTTGTATGGTTTTATTACAAAAACGCTCTGGGGGGTCTGAGAGTTTGTTACGGTCTTTTATTCTCAAAGTTGAATCTTTTGTTAAAAGCGTTACGCAAGGGAGGGGGGAAGGTGGATTAAAAATCTGAATTTTAGCGTTACGTAATAAATGAACGGCCCCTTACAAATTATCGAGGAATTGTACGGTTCTCACCTGTGCATAGGTGTCGTTACCCTGTTTCTAACTCATTCAGAGTTGCGACGCAGACGGCATGCGCAGGCGAAAACCGTACAAATTCTCGATAATTTGTACGGTTTTGATAGAAAAACCCTACAAATTATTAAGAATTTGTACGGTTTTCGCCTGCACAGGCTGCCTGCGTTGAAACTCTGGACTCATTTATAGTAGCAATTCATTCAATTCATGTAAAGCCGTATATTAAGTACGTACGTAATTCACTTTTAAGGGAGGGTCTAGAATTTTAAAGTCGGTCAAAATGAAGATTTTTATTGTAAGTGTAAGGTGAGAAGAGAGGGGCTAAAAAAATGGTTTTTTGGACACGTTAAACTAAGTGAATCGATCCTAGATACCTCACCTTAACAATCCATCAATCACAATTTTTAAAATAAATTCTTAATAATTAAATTAAAATCTTTTATGTCATAGACTGATATAAAACTTTCAATTTAAGCTAACTTAAAGCACGTCTTAACTCCTTGTTATATCAGGTCATACTAATCAATATCTTCTGTCCAATGTTTTTAAAAGACTTACTAATTCTTCAAGTTTATTATATTGATTTATCCATTTAGCACTTAAATTTCACGCCATTCCACAATATCCAAGGATGCTTAATTCTATTTATAATTCTAAAATAATCCTATAATGAACTAAATTATCGACTTCTAACAGCTTTATAAGACTTAATTGATATTGTCCCATTAATTATCGCATTTATCATTAATTTACAAATTTACAGACAGAGCATCTAGAAATTTCTGATATCAATTTATTTGTGAATCATTATAGGTCACTTGTAAGTTCTTTTGATTGATTTATCTAGATTTTTAGAATCATTTGATTGGTGTTTATTTAATTTTCATTGATTTTTTTTAGAATTTTTATTTATTTACATTTCTTATGAAAAGCAAGCATTCAACTTCTTTCAAGGTCATTAACGTAAAAAACATGACGTGGTCCATTTGCGTACTTACTTTGGTTCGCAAACAATGACGTGGTTTTTGCAGTGTTATTTTCATTATCTTTGCGTAATAAAATTCGGACTTTTTGTTTTGAAGATATTTTTTAAGAATCGTGAGGAAATGTCAAAAAAAATTTATAAGAATTCTCTGGAACTCAAATTTAGCAATTTCTTATCAAAATAAAGAGTTAAATAAAAAAAAGAAATTTTTCAAAACATTATAAAAGGCGTCGTTTTCTTATTATGTAGCGCTCTAAGGGGTGGGAGAGGTCGAGAGTTTGTCACGGTCTATTGTTCTTAAAGTTGATTTTTTTGTTCAAAGGAGGTGGGTTAAAAACCCGAATGAACGACCCTTAATACTGGTGCGGGTTTTTAGGGTACATCCCATACCTTAGGGTACTTTTTAGGATATTTTTAAGTTGTTGTCCAAATTTTTCGCGGCACACCAAAATTTGTCTGCGGCACACATATTTTTTAACTTAGAAAAACAATTCTAATTGTTTCAAAAACTTTATCTTTGATCAAATAAGTACGTTCGCTTTTTAGGGGGAAGGGGGGGTCTAGGAATTTGTAACAGGTCAAACAAAAGAAAAATTCTTTTATACAAAAAAACGTAACGAGAGGGAAGAGGGTCTAAAAGTAATTTTTTTGCGTAACGGCCCTTATTAAATAAGTGATATTTCGGTGCTAAAAATAAGTTTTTTGTGCAAAAATGAATGAAAATTTGAAATTTTTTGAAAAACAGCCTATTTTTGGGATTTTCAAAATTTTTAAACGGCACCCTTAGCTATGTTCTACGGCATACTAGTGTGCCACGGCACGCAGTTTGGACAAAATTGCCCTAGTATATACCCTAGAAACCCTTCCCTGAGGTCTAAGAATTTTGAAACGAGAGTTTTATGACAGTAGGGGAAGAAGGTCAAAAAATCAAATTTGTTGATAAACATAAATGTCACGAATCTTGGACACAAAAATTCTATGCCACATACTGAACTTTATGAGATACTTGACCTTGAATAACCGGCTCCTTTTTCCAACATATGTAGCTTTAAATTGCCTAAAAGAAGCAACTTTAAAATCGATAAATTTTTGCATACAAAAAGAAGCTTCAAGAAAGGCAACGAAAACATCCTTGAATTATATTTTTGACATTCAACCTTTCTAATTTACAGTTCTAGAACTGAGAATCATTACAAAGTAATTTGCCGCCAGCCTCTAATGTAAAACAAAACATCAGAACAAGTTTATTCATACCGACATAAAGTAATGACCGAATAACGGGGATTTTGTTGTTTTAATAGCAAGTTTGCATAGTAATGAAAGCAACAATATTTATTTATGATAAAACAAGAGATAAGAAGTGCTTCAACAGAAGC
Source organism: Chironomus striatipennis (assembly GCA_026123125.1). Classification (NCBI taxonomy): domain Eukaryota; kingdom Metazoa; phylum Arthropoda; class Insecta; order Diptera; family Chironomidae; genus Chironomus; species Chironomus striatipennis. The sequence goes on from CM047394.1 coordinate 31,074,463, forward strand.
GTGCCATTATTTACATAACAATAAATGAGAATTATCAACAAAATTAAGATAATGAAGATAAAAAGTAGCGAAAAAAAAAATTGTAAAACACACTTGAATTCCGGTTTGAATTAATTTACAGCACTTATGAGGCACCGACTATATGTTGGAGGATTTTCCTACGACTAATCATTAAAATCCACCTTTCAAAAAAAAAAAATTAAAAATTTATTTCAATTAGAAAGTGCAAATAAATGAACTTCCCATGAATTTGTAATAACATCGATTGCATTGTTTTGTTATTATTATTTACGATTTCAAACTTACTCACTAATGTGCCTGCTTGCCTGCCCTTCACATATGAACGACAAACACATACACATACAAGTGCAATTGCACTTTGCAATTTTTTTCCTACTCTTATTATCTTCCGTGATAGGAAATAACAGGTTACATTTAATAGGATTATTAAGTCTGAGATTCTATTAATTTCAAGTTTTGCAGAACTTTTGCCAAAAACTAGCTTTTATGAGCAACAAATTTACAAAATCAAAAACATTTAAAATTACTAAAATTACACATGTTTGCTAGTTACTAGCTCATTTCTTTTGCCGATAAAAATAATGTACAAGGTCAACGTTGTAAAATAAGCCACATTGAAGAGACATTGAGTAGTGGCTTAGACAGAAATGTACTCGAACTAAATTTTGTGTTTTTTTTTTTTTTATATTTGGCGCATTTTGCAAGAAATTTGGGTGAGGAAAGGAGAAACTATAATTTCAACTGATCGAAAGTAGGAAATTATATAAAACTAAAATAAAAGTTTTGGACGTAATTTAGGGACAGGGATGTAAAATAAATAAGAATTTTTTTGAGCCGAACTTTTTGGTATATTTTGAAGTTTTTTAGTTTTCATCCGAAAAAGTTCAATAATACAGGGGGCAGGGGCGTAGCAAGGGGGGGGATTTTGGGGGTTTCAACCCCCCTCTTTTTGGATATTTCTACAATTTGCTAGGGTTTTTTGAAAAAAAAATCCCAAAACCCCATACAAAAAAATTTCAACCCCCCCCCCCCCCTCGAAAAATTTCTGTCCTCGATTTGAACAGTTGTTTTTTTTATTCAAATAGAAATTTATGAAAAATGATCGTTAAAAAAAGAAAATTTGAATTCTTGAATGAACCCTTCTTTCGAGGACCCCGTGTATCGAGTGTAAACTTCGAGAAAAATATCGATGGGGGGAGGGGACATATGAACATTTAATCATTAGATTGAAAATGCCTTTTTTTTTGAAAAAATTGAACATAGAAGCAACTTTTAAAAAATTTCTGATTTCGCTTCAAAGTCTTTGGAAGTGCTAACCGTCCTAAAATGACACCAGATCCATCAAACAGCATCAAACTTTTTTTTTTAAGAATTACAAAAAGCAATAAAGACAAAATGTAATCAACAAATGCCTACTCATTAGCAGAAAAAAAATCTATTAAAAAATTATAAAAACAGTTTAAATTCTCTTCACACAATAAATGTGGAAATAAAAAACGTTATTTCAAGTTCATTTAATGTCCTTTCCGCATATAAACATGCGTTAAAAAACTGTTTGAATAAGAATAATTTAATCTAAATAGATGAAAGTGAATTTTTTTCGCTCTCGCATGCATGTCTAACGATATTTGGAATTAAATTCGCATCCGTCATAAATATTTATATGTGCCTTTTTTTTTCGCTGAGTAATTGAACAAGCACAATTTATTGGGATGCTTGAATGTACTCAGTGTGCATTGAAACGATTTGTTAGATTGTTGAGCACGTGATCTCAACACAAAATACATGGAAAAACTTTCAAAAACAATTCTTTTGAGTTGAAAGGCTTTCTAGGAATAAAAGAATTTGTTGGAAGACTTAACAGTCAACAAAACTTGACAAATAATTGAATAAATCAGTTGCTAACACGTCTTCTAAGTATGATTACAGAAAAATGATATGTTGAAGCAACATTGGGGATTTCCACGTGCAAGCTTTCCTAAAAGCCTGAACCATGTAATTTATAACCTGAAAACCATGTCTAGAGACAATGAAACGTGAAATTGCTGCTACAAATGATCATTTATTACCTTTAAACTTAATTATAATCCTCTAGTAGATTACTCTAAATTACTTAATTTAATCATCCGATAAATTTTTAAAAGCTACTCATTTTCCTCAGTTAGATACACATACAAAATTTATTTTGAGGGAATTAAATTCGTAAAACTTATTTTTGACATTGTTTGATTGGAAATGACAAGCATGTTCACAATAAAGTTCTTCTTCGACTTTAATTGCTGATATAAATTTCAGGTGAGACAAGATTGATAACATATTGAGACATTAACAAGCATGTCAATTGATTATTTTTGGAAAATAAGAATTTATAATGGGATCGTTTACTTAGGGACCGTTCATTTATGACGTCCATCAAAAACAAAGACCCCCCTCCCTCCTCTGTCACAAAATCTTCATTCAATAAAAATCCTATGGTTTAAAACTGTCACACAGCTTCAGACCCCCATCGCCCTCTAAAAGTCGTACGTAATAAGTGAACGACCCCTTAGTACGTTTGCTTTTAAGGGGGTGGGAGTCTAGGATTTTATAACGGGTCAAAAAATCATACAAAATGCAAAGCGTAACGAAGAGGGGTCCAAATTAATTTCTGCGTGATATACTAAGTCCCTCTAATGAATGAAAATTCAGGAAATCAAAAGTGAACCTAATAAAATTCACGTCATTTAAATTTCATCATGACGAATCTACAATAGTTGAAGGACCACATGATTTTGATCGTAAATAAAAGTAAAATATATTAACGATGATGAAAAGGCGATGAAAATCTAAACTTTTAAGAGAGAAAGAGAATGAGACGAAGACCCCGTCCGTTTACATATATTGAATCACAACTTGCCTCCCTCAAATACAAACAGCAACAACAAATGAAAAAGATTTATCATCGTTAACCGTTCATTAATTGCTTTGGCTCTCATCATTGTGAGATAGTTTGTGTGTGTTGTGTATTATATCAAGCTATTTTATTATATTTCTATACACGTCTTGTATTCATATATGAATGAAGCAAACCACACAAACCCATTCAATTAATAAAATTAAAAATAATTAAGTGAAACTATTTGTAACAATTCTGCTTTAAATTTTTGTTCAACTGATATCTAGTTTTGATTTTTTATTAGAATTTTGTGGAGCATGATTTAAGGGCAGTTCACTTAGTAAGTTACGCAAAAAATGAACAATTTTTGGACCCCCTTCCTCGTTAAGATTTTTACATAAAATTCTTTTTGTTTGAAATGTTACTAAATAATAGACCCACCCTTTTAAAAAGTGCGACCATACTAAGTGAACGGCTCCTTGTTGAAATTATTTTTCCTCATGACAGCGTGTAAATTATTTTTGGACCTATAATATTCATAAAATAGTTAATTATAGCCCAAAGCGATGAGCAATTTACTCTTTAACGCCTTTTTTGGAAGACGACGACTCGAAGATGCGTTGACTCAATCAATTGCTATTCCAGAAATTTCTCTTGAATGACAGCAAATCGGTGAGAGAGATTCATGCTAATAGATTCAATTATTCATGTCTGCGGTCTACCACATACGACATTTTTATGAGCTTTGTTACTAGTCGTGATCTTTACAGTAAATAGACATATTGTTATCCGTTGTCAAATAATGCTCTGTGAGAAATCTCGGAAATGTTTCGCACATCAAGAAGATTTACACACATCAGAAAATGTCACCACCTGTTATTAAATTGTAAGCTATGTAGATGAAATAGTTTGTTTTACAACAGAGAATTTGATACTATAACGACGACAAATAACAACAGAGGCATGCTCATAATGTTAAAAGCTCTGTACATATAAGAGAATTTTTTATAATCGTCATCAATTTTTTTTGTGTATAATATTTGGCGTACACAACGTTAGATTCACAAAAAATTCTTTCATCTTCTCTTTTTATTATATTCATTTCTCCTTAATATTTTTTATATATTAATACATTTATAAATGTGTATAGTGTACTCACTTCCGAATTCATTGTCACTTATAGTTTCAGACATAGCTTGACTTATTACAGCATATGAGCTACGTTTCTGTAAATTATTATTACTAATTGAGGCTCCATGTCCCGAGCCCGACAAAGGCATTTTCTTTAGGTGATTGGCATAATTTTCACTATTACTATCACTTCGCACTTGTCCAATTGTTAGGAACGCAGACATAAAATATATTGCATATAAACAATTATTTAATTTTAATTGTGGCACTTTTATACTTCTTTTTAAATACATTTTTATATTTCTTTACTGATTCCTTGAAATTTTTTTTCTATTTCTATTAAATTATTATTCTTTATTACTCTGTGGCATCAAAATAAAAATTGATGGAATCACTTGGTAGAATATCTTTTTTTTCTGGCTTTACTCTTTCAATTAACTGAGATTGAACAAACAAACAGAAAATATATTCTTTCTTTTTTTTATTTTTTTAAATATTAATTTAAGCAAAAGAATGACGATTCACTTAATTTAAATTTTCACTTCCTCGCCTTACACATTAAACAACACCAAAATAAACTAAAAACGATAATTAAAGCACTTGTGCGTGTTTTTACGCTCGTTTCTTACGACATTTCTAGCGATTTGAGACTATAATGAATTATTTAAGTTTTCTCAAAAAATTTTCTTTCGTATTTTTCGTTCTGAACTGAGCTGTTCATCATTGGAACGGATTAATCCTAGCTCAAATGTTAAATTTCAATTTTTCTCAAAATTTAGCAATTGTTTGTTGAAATTTTCAATTTCAGTCGATAGCACATGATAGCCATAACTCTACTTACTACTTTCGACTAGTCTTACTTTGTTAATTATTGAATAAATTGCAAAATTCCTCAAAATGTACAAGAAAAAATGAACGTGATGAGTCTCGTCCGAGAAAAAACCAATTGCAAAACAATGCACTTTTAATTTTATTGACTTTTATGAATTAACTCTTTGACTATTTAAATATTAATAGATTACTATGATTATGTTTTAACATTCCGCTATGATATAAGCATATGTCATTACGTACTTTCAGCTGTATTAAAGTTTAATTTTTGTATGAAAATTGAGATTCGACAGTCATTTGATGAACATGGATTCAGCATGAGTAGATCAGCGCTTTGTTGATACTTTTGCGTAATAAACGCATTTTAGATCATGAGTGTCGAAATTACATTGATGGATGAAAGTTATAATAGACTATGTCACAAATGCTAACTTGTTCCTGACTATTCCTGCTTATTTTGGTCCAAAACGTAAAAAGTTCAATTTTTGAACTTTTTTGATCTACTTTTAACGTTTTTGCTACAAATTTGAATTTTTTGTTCAAAATTTTGAACTTTTTGAACCTCAAATTGAACTTTAATCAAATTTGCAGAGATCGAAGCCGACATTTTCGGCTTATTTCATTTTTTACACTTTTTGATAAAATTAAGCTATCTACAAAGTATTTTAGATATTCTAACTATTCTTTGGGTCATTTTCTATTATTCTGAGTCATATTTGATAAGATTAGAAGTGCATTAAGCTCAAAATTCAACTTTTAAATTTGTTAAGCCGATAAATAAGCCGCGGCTTATTTATCGGCTTAACAAATTTAAAAGTTAAATTTTGAGTTTAATACACTTCTAATCTTTACAAATATGACTCAGAATCATAGAAAATGACCCAAAGAATAGTTAGAATATCTAAAATACTTTGTAGATAGCTTAATTTTATCAAAAAGTGTAAAAAATGAAATAAGCCGAAAATGTCGGCTTCGATCTCTGCAAATTTGTCAACAAATTAAAGCTTCAAGAATAATTCCTCAAATTCCACCTTAAAATCACACAAAGGACAGACCAATCTCTGGACAAAGTGAGTATTCATCAGTATTTTCCATGAAGTCTCAATAACAATTTAATTATAATCATTCATTCTAGATTTAATTAAGAAAATAATTGAAAATGTCAAAGTACGATCAGCAATTTGCCTACGATTTTGTAGATTATCAGCAGAATTTAGGTAGGAGAATGCAATTAAATGCAATAATAATCAATTTATGGAAAATTCCAGTTCATCCAGTAGTGAATAATTATTTTTTTCTTTTTCTAGAATTTCAAAATTTTGAGTCATCACCATACAGTGGAAGTAATTATGCATATTCTCCATCAGAATTTTATTCACCAACACCTTCATCGTATCAACCAAACATCTTTACACCAACATTCGAGACACAAGAAAGTTACAATTATAAAGATCATCCAGCAAATGCATTTGAGGATGAACCTCCATTATTAGATGAATTGGAGATATATCCATCACGAATAATGGAGAAATCAATGGCTGTGCTTAATCCATTTCATACAAAAGGTCTAACGGATGAAGCTGATTACTTATTTAAGGAAAATGATCTCGCTGGTCCAATTGGATTTTATCTTGCATTGGCATTCTGTTTATTCCTGTCTGACACACGAAAAGATATTTTCGGCTATGTCTATGGACTTTCCATAATAACAGTGATCTTAATGTACATTCTACTTCAACTAATGTGTACAACAATCACACAATCACAAAGTTACATAACTGTGATTAGTGTTGCATCAATATTGGGCTATAGTATATTGCCACTCGTTGGACTTGGCTTTTTAGGAATATTTATATCGTTAAACAATAAAACTGGCGTTATGCTTGCTGGATGTGCTGTATTTATGAGTACTGCTGCTTCCTCCAGAATTTTTTGTTTAATGACCGGCGATCCAAACCAAAGATATCTTATTGCTTATCCTTGCGCATTAACTTATATTATTTTCGCATTACTCGTACTTTTCTAATAGTGATCAAAGTATTAAAAATTTTTTTTCGAATATTTTTCATTCATCAAAATTATTTATTCTCATATTTTTTCATAATCGATGATTTTTGTGCTTGCTTTGTTTTTTTGGCAGAGACTAAATTCGACTGAAATAATTAATTAAAAAATAATAAAATAAAAGTTTGCAAGAAAAACCAGTAAATTTTTGAATTTTGAATACTTTCTTCTTTGAAGCCTTACAAATGTTTTATTATAGAGCGGTATCCAAGGAATCTGGATAGATGGTCTTACGTTAAACCGAAAAATATTTGAATTTTTTGCAAAGGTTCAAATGTTTTGTTTACAATTTTTCGAAATTATATTTTTTTTTAGAAAATTCAATATTTTATCTCTTTTGAGACGGGATCATCACTAAATCTGTATTTAGTTGGCATTAGTAAATCATAATGCTTCGTTTAAGTAAGATCCAGTATATTTGATCATAAAAATAAGCAATAAAAAATTATGATTTAAAATTTTTTTCTCAAAATGTAAACAAGTTTGTTTGTGTTAGTATGTGTTTGCAAAAAATCGGAAGATAAAATTTTTAATATTAATTTATGGTTTAATTAAAGAAATACTTAAAGATTTAAGCGTATTAAGCTTAGTTATATTGAATTTAATACACTTAAATTTAATTGAAGTTGTAATTACATGAAAATAAGAAAAAATTTAACGGCAAAGAATATTTCAAATTCAGTTCGAAAGTCTTCGAACAAAAAAAAAGGATTGAAAATTCGAACTCGAATTTTCAATCCTCTATCCAGATTCCTTGGAGCGGTATAAATGTTTTAATTCGAGGCATACAATTGTTTTCAAACACAAAACCATACAAATGTTTTCAAATTTTTTGAAACTGTATAAATGTTTTGAAACCTACAAATGTTGTTGTTGTTGTTTATTATATTTATTATGGTCCATCAGCTAAAGCTATTACAAGACCAGCTCCATCGGTGTCCGAAGTTGTACTATTCCTTTATTATGTTCTGTGGTATTCCAATGTTGATCTCCTCCTTGCTGCTAAGATATTCCATTTAAGTTAAATTCCGAGATGTCCATATGTAAGATTCGAAAAAACCTCATTTTTTGTCGATTCTGATTTTGTCCCAATTTTTAATTAAATCGCGAATTTGTTGAGCTCTCTCCATTGTTTTCGAGTTCCTTGATTGTTAATGTATACTTATTTCCGGTTTGTAACTTATTCCTACACGTAATTAATTAAAAATTGCGGACTAGAAAATTCCACAACCTCCTCCTTCGGAGGTTAGGAGAGAACCACCTACAAATGTTTTGAATAACAAAACCGTACAAATGTTGTTGTTGTTGTTGTTTATTATATTTATTATGGTCCATCAGCTAAAGCTATTACAAGACCAGCTCCATCGGTGTCCGAAGTTGTACTATTCCTTTATTATGTTCTGTGGTATTCCAATGTTGATCTCTTCCTTGCTGCTAAGATATTCCATTTAAGTTAAATTCCGAGATGTCTATATGTAAGATTCGAAAAAACCTCATTTTTTGTCGATTCTGATTTTGTCCCAATTTTTAATTAAATCGCGAATTTGTTGAGCTCTCTCCATTGTCTTCGTGTTCCTTGATTGTTATTGTATACTTATTTCCGGTTTGTAACTTATTCCTACACGTAATTAATTAAAAATTGCGGACTAGAAAATTCCACAACCTCCTCCTTCGGAGGTTAGGAGAGAACTCCACCGTACAAATGTTTCAATTTTTAAAAAATCCCCTCAATAGCGAAACCATACAAATGTTATTTGATGATTAATCAAAACCATACAACAGCTTCTAAAATTCAAAACATTTGTATGGTTCCAAATAATCAGCAACAAGTAATTCTAAATATTCATTTTCAAATATTTTCTTTATTATTACTTAATAGATTATTATAAAGTAAAGAAAACAAAGTTTTTTTTTTTTTAACACAAAAAAAAAATAATCAATTTTCGCAAAATTTTCTTGTTGCCATAAATTCCGAAAAAAAGCAAGTTCTCATAAAAGGGATCTAAACAGAAAAAAATCGTTAAGTGGATACTATGAATATATTTAATGAAATGGAGGAAAGATCAATAGACGAAAGTCATTTTTTTAAGCACATCTCATTTAAATCCTTGATAACGTATATTTGTATGCAATTGACTAGGTCTCTTTTCAGTAAAGAACGACCTTAATACGATCACGGTTGTTATTGCAATTACAAGAATTGCTGATGTTTCTATTATACTAAACCATAAAACGCGCTCATTAAGATCTTCAGCACGCTTTCTACCTTGTGCTTCTCGAAGTCTGTGATGTGTCTGATAATCCAGAATTGCATTGAGACTCTTATGAATTTCTTGTGCTGTTGATTCCATTTGTGTTAATACCGTTGCATGTTCCTCTGTTCCCTGCAATAAAATATCAAATCATCTATATTATGGATTATTTATTTAAGGATATAAAATCATGATTAAACTTACCGGTAGAGGATTTTCAGAATCCGACAAGCTAAAATCCATATAAACTAGCTTATGTGAAAATGTTGAAAATTCATTGCTAAAGCATGCTGAATAAACACCACTTTGCTGTAATATTAAGGAATGAATGTTATATGATAAGAAAAAATGACACGACTGGAAGATTTATCGATATACTTTTAACTTACAGTAGCTGTAAATTGATGACTGTCAAACTGACTTTTTATCTGTTTATAAAGAATCTCCTTGGTCGGTGACAAAAGTTCAACATCAACGTCATATTGTCCACCAGTAATTACCTATAATTAGATGCACACAAAATTAATTTATTGCCAAATTCGTCGTCAGCAAAAGGGAATTTTTTTTATGTGACTTAGAAAAATTCAATACTTACTTGATATTCGAGAATTGCAGTTCTATTCTTCTCTATATCCTGATAATAACACTGTTTATCATTATCAGGCAGTTCAAATGTTAATTCTACTGAATTAATATAGTCAATTAATGACAGAAATAACGAGAAATACAGTAATTTCATTTTAAATTATGAATTTTTATATTTATATACACGTATCAGTGTCCTAGTAGCAATCTATGGACGTTAAAAAATTTTACACCGACTAACTTGATCCAAAAATTTTTGCAATAGTTGCGTTCCCCCTTTTTGTACTTTTTGCGCAATTTCACTTGTTTTCTTTTAATTAAAGCATTTTTCGAGCATTTAAAATTGTAAAATCTCTAATTTGGGAGGATTTATCCATAGTTTAATTCATAAATACAGCTGTTATATTCAATTTAAGCGTGCATTAATCATTTTTGTTGATATTTCAATAAATTTTTGCTAATTTTGATAAATTGTAAGTGAAATTAAAGAAAATGAAAGCTGGAAGTTCAAATAACACATCAGAAGGTGCTTCAGCTAATGTCGTTGAGGAAGTGCCAAAGGTTGTCACCAAGTCTCAAGAAGAAATTGCCAAAAAAGTCGAAGAAAAAAATAAAAAGAATAAAGAAGTTGAAGATCCAGACGCAGTTAATCAGGTACAAGATGAGGATCAAGCAGGGCCATCGAATCTCCATCGAACCTATGAAATTACAACAGATCAACTCGTCGTTACAATCAGAAATTTGATGGATGAAATTGTTGAATTTGATGCTGTTTTGATGTCATTTGTTTATAATCAGAAGAAAATGGCTAAAAAGTTGTTGGATAATGTAATAAGATATAATATTTTGGACAGGTAATGACATGATGAACTTTATTAATTAATTGAAAAATACTAATAATCATTAATTCCAGTGGACCTCTTCATGAATTTCACATTGTTTCAAAGGAAGAACTTTTAGGTGAATTGCTGTCTACAATCGATGAGCAATCGTCAAAAATCGGTCAAGAACTGTAAGTATAACTAAAATAACCCATTTTAAAGCAAATCTAAAAAAATGTCAACATCCACAGAATCAAGATTAAGGATATTTTTGATAAACTTCCAAAACTCAACATGATCCTTCAACAAGAATCATCCAAAATGGATTGGAATCCAGTCACAAATCCTCAAGTTAAAGGAACATTCCGTTACAAGGCACCATCCGAATGTCTCGAAGCGATTGCTGACATCCTGTATCAATATGATGTTGTCATCACGTGCATGTTTCATTATTTTAATGCATTAAACGTGCATGATAAGGATTCATATGAAAATCTCGTTAATTCTATCGGCATTTCGAGAGAATTGAGTACATTTGCTAATGAATTTAAGATTAATGCTTTAATGTTTAAATGAATTAAGAAATAATTAAAAAGGAATGTCCAAAAAAAAGGCTGTGAAATAAAAAGTTTGTCTTATCATCATGATTAGGAACAAACAAAATAAATAAATAAGAATCATAAAGGAAATTGGTCTTTCACGTTGTTATGTCGAACCTGCGCACTAAATATTCATAGTATATATTTTTTTCATTACTTCAGTTGTGTCTAAGCAAAAGTTCTATTTTTCGTCCATCAATAAAGACGAATAATAATTTTTAATTTTTAAAATTCACAAATTTAATGCAAACAAAAAAGTTGAATTTTTTTGTGTAGTTTAAGTCCATTAGAGTTTTGTGATTTTTCGTTAATTTCTCACAACATTCAAGCTTAAAGTTTTTTTTTTTCACTTCCAAAAAAAAAAGGATATTTCACGTAGGATGAATTCATTCTATCCAGAATTATTTTTTTGATCTTAATTTTCCACATTATGTAGGGTAAAAAATATTGAAATTCGTACAAAACGAAAAAATTTTTTTGAAAGTCTTGTAACTTTTATTGGAAGCATTACTGATTTCCCAAATTTTTCCTACGACTTTGCTTGTTCTCCAAATTTTTTTATTCGAACCTTAAAAGAGCATTTTGTGCAGCATAAAGCAGTAAAAAATCCACTTGATTTCAAATATTGAAATTCGTACACACAAGTATTGAAATTCGTACACTCAAATATTGAAATTCGTACACCAAGTACTCACGATTTTTGCATCCAAAACTTGAGAAAAAATTAATATTGTTGCAGTATTTTCATTTGAGGAGGTTTTTATTCATCCTGAGCTCCTTCTTTGTTCTTAAAATTGAATTTATTTAATTTGTTTACACAAAAACAATTGAAATTCTTCACCGCCTACTATTGAAATTTTGTACGAATTTCAATATTTCTTCTGTACGAATTTCAATATTTGGAATGAGGTGGATTTTTTTTGTATAAGCAGTGATAATTTATGCCTTGACTTAATTTAATTGGAAAGTAGAGTGCACGAGCAAAGTCAAAAAATCTTAACATATGGCCAATCTTGAGTTTAAAGGCTATTTTTTCAAGTCTAAAAATTGTGAAAAAATTTTTTTGTAAATTTGTTCGTACGAATTTTGGTTTTGTACGAATTTCAATATTTTTTACCCTAATTCTTATATATATTTTTGGCATATAACATATAAAAGTGTGACAATAAGTGCAAGACTAAATCATCCATTAAAAAAAAGATTCATTAGATTAAGAAGAATTAAAAGCCAAAAAAAAAGTGTTGATTCAAAGTAGCATTAAGGAGAGAGAAAATTATCGATCTGTGTCACATAGAGCCTACGAAATATATTTTTTCGTTTCCCATCTCTGATGATGACAGATTAGCTATCAGGATTAATCTTTTAGTTTTGAACGGGGAAGGTCAAAGGCACAAAAGGTGTTTATTTGCACATAATTTATTATCCACAGATTTTTTTCTTTTTTTTTTGCAATTATTTATGGCACATTTATTTAATGACTCACAATTGTTGTGTCTTATAATCTAATTTATTTTTTCTATCCACTTCCATTCTATTTTGTGCACCGCACCAAATGTAATCAATTTTTCATCTTGCATGCAAATGGCACCAAAAAAAATCAAGTAACATAAATTGTGAGACATACAATTATTCAATCGCACACATTTGAGACGTAATTAAGTAGAAAATAATTAAATATTATATCCATCACCCTACAAAGCATATTATAACACAGTAGATAATTATGGCAAATACTGCACATTTATTTAGAAGGCAAAGTAGTAGAGATTTGAATGGAAGTCATCGTGATTATACGAAAACGCTCGATGAGCTTGAATTGAAGGTACCAAAAAATTATGATAGAATAAACAAATTCAGAGGTCGAAGTTGTGAAAATTGGAACTTAGTTGATTAAGTTCAGTTCACTAATATAACCTAAAATTAGCTATCTGGTTCAGGTTTCTAGAGTATACCCCATACCCAAGGGTTAATCCCAAACTGTTAAACATTTTTTAATAAAAATACCCTAGGATAAACTCTAGGGTATACTCAAGAGAGTACCCCTAGAGTACTACCCCTTGAGTGAGGGTATATTCAAGAGATTACCCCTAGGGTATGGAGTATACCTTAGATACCCACCCCTGAATAATAAAATAAACTAGGGTAGTACCTTGTTAAGCATTAAGGGTAATATTTCTAATAATAATAATAAGTATTTGGCTACAATTAATTAAAAAAATGGTATTAAAACTTAATTTTCAAAGTATTTTAGAATAAAATGTATTATCCAAGCAAACGGTAACTAAATATATTATATCCAACCGTTGGGCATTAAAAATCTGGATTAAAATCTCTCGTTTTTTTTTTTTCAAAAAATGATAATTAACCTAAAACAATTTTTGTTAGTTTTATAGGTTATCTACAAATTAGATTTTTAAACTAGAATTTTGTTTGAAGGGATACGTGATTTAGAGCAAATTAACAGAAAAAAAGAAAAACTAAGGTTTTTAGATTTACTAAGACATTTCTGAGAGCGTTTGTAAAGTATTTGATTTGATTTTATGAGAAAAAATTATTATTATTTTTTTTTTTCATAAAATCAAATCACATACTTCACAAACGTTTTCAGAAATTTTTTTGTGAAAAATGAAGTTATTTTAGAAGTTAATTAAGTGCCTAATGAAGATAAAACTGACGATTTTTCATAGTAATTGATAAGATACCAAATGACTGAGCTTTCCCTTAGCAACTTGTGCCTCTGAATAAATTCATTCTTTTGTCTAATTTGATTTTCCATTTCACATCACATCCAATTATAGTCAACCTTACTACCTAATAATACTATCATTTTCGTTATTAAAATTACAGCGATTAAAAGAGAAATTAGTTCGTGCCGAAAGTTTAGGTGGAAGGACACTTTATGGAGCAACAAATCAAGCATTTATATCAGATGATGTGCTCACGTCAAGAAATCATACCAAGGTGCCGTCATTACTTGAAATATTTGAAGATCCTCAACCGTCAATATCAGCACCATTGCAACCGCCTGTTGAGGCTTTACAGGATGACAATATTATTGCTGATGAGGCACAAGGCGATGAACGTGAAAGTTGGGATAGTAAAATGACATTCATATTGGCTACAATTGGGTAAATATTGAAAAGTTTATTGCCTCTATAATCTTGGCAATTTATTTCATTACTTCATTTTCTTCTTTTGTAGCTATGCTGTTGGTCTTGGTAATGTTTATTTTTTTTATCGTCAACAACTATAAAACACAGTCTGAGGATATACTCTTTAATTGGCTTATAGGTAACGTTTGGCGCTTTCCATATTTAGCACAAAAAAATGGTGGTGGTGCTTTCTTAGTGCCGTACTGGTATGTATTAAACTGTATATGAAGGATTAAAATGAGGGAAATCTTATAATGCACAAAAAGTCAACATTTTATTGAAATCAAATGTTCAAATGAGCTTCAATCGATATCCCATATAAATAAAGACTTCTTTGCTTCTATATTGACTAGATTGCAACTAGAATGGAAGATCTTTTTACTGTACTTAAAATAAGAATATTCCCTAAATAGGTCGACAAAGCATTCAAGTCTTGTTCTGATATACTTCACAAGAATTTGCAGAAAAAACATATTTTATTAAAATCCTAAACATCCGTTTCAAAAATCTTTCTTTATTAACCACTGACTTTAGTGTATCTTTGCTCAATATCAATCCTTAGGGTTCTCAATTTATGGAATTCTTTAGGACTGATCTTTCCAAGATGATTCTCAAAACTTAGTCATAGAATAGCTGAAAACTATTTATTAATGGGGTCTAAATCCTCGAATGAGACTAGATTGCATTTTTTTGCTGGATTAAGGTCCTATTCTGAATATTTCAAATTTCGAGCGAAGGGTCATTGACAGTCACAATCTCTAATCATAATTCAATACATTGATCTTCCACTGAGTAGATTTTTGTTACGTGGGTTTCTTATTATTAAGAAAATTTCAATGAATCATCTTCAACAAGTAATAACAAAAGATTCAGCGACCCAAAAAACATAATATCCTTTCATAATAACACTAATGGTTTAAAATTGTACCCTTTTCATAGGATTATGCTGTTCATTCAAGGATTACCAATATTTTTCCTTGAACTAGCCATCGGTCAACGATTAAGAAAAGGAGCAATTGGTGTTTGGAATGAAGTATCACCATATCTAGGTGGAATTGGAATATCATCAGCAATTGTGTCATTCATCGTAGCATTGTACTACAATACAATTATTGGATGGTGTCTCATTTACTTATTTCACAGCTTCGAGAATCCACTTCCATGGTCAGAATGTCCAGTTCATTTAAATCCAAACATGACATACTATTATGAGAAAGAGTGTAATGTATGGATGAAAATAATTAGCTTTTAATGACGTCCAAAGATATTAATCTCATATTTTTCCTCTTATCTCCAAGGATTCATCTCCAACGCAATATTATTGGTACAGATCAACACTTATGTCATCGCCAAGTGTGAACGAGCCAGAACAATTTAATTTTCCAATTGGAATAGCTCTAATCGTTGCATGGACACTGATTTATCTGTGTATGGTTCAGGGAATAACAGAGAGCGGAAAAGTCGTTTATATAACAGCAATTTTCCCCTATGTCGTGCTAATTATATTCTTCTTTCGAGGAATAACTTTAAAAGGTGCAACAGATGGCATAGCACATTTATTCACACCGAAATGGGAAATTTTACTCGATCCTGTTGTTTGGCTTGAAGCAGGAACGCAAGTCTTCTTTTCACTAGGTAATTTTTTCATTGTCTATGTCAGTGGTGACTAACCATTTTTGGATCGCGGCACAACTAAGATTTAAGTTGTTCGCGAAAACCACACACGCCATACGGTTCATTGAATTTCTTGAATTTTTAGTGTGTCATGACATATAGGTTGGTCATCACTGGTCTATGCAATAAATTTCCATTGTTTATTTTATTAACAATATTAATTTTTTTTCAGGACTTGCCTTTGGTGGCTTAATTGCATTCAGTGAGTATTTTTCATTGTTTTCAATATACTCAGCAATTAATGTTGTTTAATTTTCATTGCATTTTTAAGGCTCTTATAATCCAGCTAACAATAATTGCTTTCGTGATGCGATTCTCGTATCGTTCACAAACTGTGGAACTTCCATGTAAGATTTACTTTTAAAGTTGTTAAACAAAGAATTAGTTCTGATCAGACCCATAAATCTGCTTAATTTGACAGCTTAAGAATTTATGGAAGTGTTCTAAAAATCTAATTACCTTCAAGTCAGTCTAGAATTAATAATTCTTAATAAATTTTTCATAAAAAAAGGTTTGCCGGTGTCGTCGTGTTCTCTATAATCGGTTTCAAAGCAACAGCAGCATATGATGCATGTGTCGAAAGAAATGATACAAAAAATGAGAAATGTGATCTTCAAGCGGAACTGTCAAACAGTGCGTCTGGAACAGGTCTAGCATTTATAATATTCACGGAAGCAATCAATCAATTTCCCGGTAAACAGTTATGGGCTGTATTGTTTTTTCTGATGCTGTTTACTTTGGGAATTGACTCACAATTTGGTACTTTGGAGGGTGTCATATCATCATTAATAGATATGAAGCTATTTCCAAATTTACCTAAGGATAAAATTACACTGGTAAGTTATCAATTTCAAGTGTCATTTACAGTAGATAATGCATATTTTACTTCCTACAGATACTTTGTATCTCATGCGGTGTTCTATCCATAACATTTGCGAATGGAGCTGGAAGCTACATTTTCCAATTGATGGATAGTTTTGCTGGCAGTTATACACTTTTGATTATTGCATTCTTTGAGGTAATTGATTATTTAAAAGTCTAAGTGTGGTCAATGGCATCCAATTTTTGAGGAATGGGTTTAAGATTGCAAGATCCAGGGGGTCCTCAATTTTAACAGTTATTTTGTTCCGGAGAAATGTTACTCAAATCGGAACGTATGAAAAATGACTGTTCAAAATGAAAACTTGAATTTCTGCATTGTAAATTTGTGGTTACTCAATTCAAAACAACTCAAATCGAGTCAGTTCAAACCGAGGAACCCTGTTCATGTATGAGAATTTTGCACAAAAATTAAAAAGAAGCTCTATGACCACCAATCTATAGTGTCGTTGACTTATTAAGTAACGCTATGATGGAGGAATTTGGCGTTACATAATGAATAAACAACCCCTAATATGTCAAATCGTGTATTAATCCATTCCAAACAGTGCGTTGGTGTTAGCTATGTTTATGGACTGAGGAGATTTGCAGATGATATAGAATTAATGACAGGTAGTCGTCCACACACATATTGGATGTTGTGCTGGAAATATATTAGCCCAATTGCAATGTTAACAATACTTACCGCTTCAATTTTTAATCTAATGAGTAAGTAGTTGTGACTGCATAGCTTTAAGGAGGAAATTTATTCGAAAATTTTAATTTTTATTCACAGCTAATGGCTCAAGTTATCCAGTATGGAATCCCGAATTAGGATTAACAGAAGACAAAGAGTGGCCACATTGGTGCATTTTTATGGCCTGCTGTCTTATAGGTGTATCAGTTTTGTGGATACCTGGTGTGGCTCTTGCACGATTACTAGGAATAGTGATTGTTGAAGACTCCGAACCAGCTTGGTTTCCAGCAGCTGAACTACGTGATGTTAACGGAATTGTACCACACGATCCAACTGAATTTGAACAGGCGATATTTTGTTTCCGTCCTGACGGTTCAGAAGGTATGTGCTGTCCAACATTTATTACTAATCCCGAAGAAGTTTTACAAGAAGACGAGTAAATCCATATCAATTTTGAAAAAAAAAAGTTCGATAGGGGGCCGTTCACTTATTACGTAACGCAAAAATTCGGGTTTTTTACCCCCCCCCCCTCCGTAACGTTTTTAACAAAAGAATCAGGTGCGAGAACAATAGACCGTAACAAACTCTCGACCCCCCCACCCTCAGAGCGTTACGTAATAAGTGAACGGCCCCTAGATTAAATTAACAAACATTTCATATCTTATTTATTTGACATTAATTAAATTATGAATGAAATTTAATCCTCCCACCAAACACATTACAAAATATTAATCAGCATTAAGTAATTGAGGGAAAAAAAATTGTGAATGTAAGTTTTACGTTTGACAACAAATATTTTATGAGAAATGAGAGCGATATGAGATATTTATTTTTATTTTTAAACACATAAACTTATTTTAAATTCAGACACATTTATGTGAGATAATCTTGTTTCATAGTGCAACAGACTTATGCCATTCATTTTAATATGAATAAATCAAGACAAGAAAATGACACATAACATCAAAATAATAACAAAAAGAACTACAATAATGATAATATAAAATTGATTGATATTAATTGTACATTATGTGCATGTGATACTCGTTGTTGATAGCTTATTTATTCTCACTTTAATTTTCTCTGGCGCTAATAATAATTATTAATACTTTGAAAATTATATCAAAATAAAAAATATATAACAATAAGTGCAGATATTAATACGATTTCAATTATGTGACATATTTTCTAGATTATAAATCAAAAGAAATTAAATTAAACTGAAATGATTTGAAGTACTCCACTTGATGGTATGCAATGTTTGAAATTATATGAGGTTGGAATGGATTTAACAATTGAGGCTGTATCCAAAAAAATGAAAACAAATTTTAAAAAGATTCTATTACAAGATCAAAATCGTTATCAGTGCTATAAAAATTTATATAGCCATATCTTCCTTTCTAAGTGCTTAAAGAGGCTTAAAAATTTCAATTTTAAATCCAAATCCAATCGCGTATAATATGGAAAGTAATGATTATTGTTTAAAGCAGTTTAAAGGTTGTGTTTATGAATCCTACCGAATTTTTAAAAACTTGTTGTTTTCTTAAGAATTCTATTTTTAACTTTTTATTAATTAAGCATAAAAATATGATATTTAAAAAATTTAATGAATTATAATTCTAAGTGTTTAAAAAAGAAAGATATTGAATTTCATGACAAGAAAATAAGTTTAAAGGAAAAGAATCATTGAGTAAAAGACTTTATTGAGAGAAAAAGAAAAAAATCATTCCATTTCATTACAAAAACGAAATAATGCATATAAATAAGAAATTAAGAAGAATTTAAGAATTCTAATTGGATCTTTAAATTGACTTTTAGGACATGATCCAAAATGCATGGAAATTATTTTACAAAAATTTCTCAAAATTCCATATCAAAGTTTACTAAAAAAAATTTGGAAAAATTTACAGAATTTCAAACAAAATCATTCAAATAGAATTCTTAAAAAACATTCTGAAAATTCTCAATTTTTGACAAATTTCAATCCACTTAAAGAATTTCTTAAGGGTCAAAAATTTACCTTAATCTCCACTACTTTGACTCCACTACTTTACTATTAAAGTGTGCCGAGATGTATAAATATAGAGTACTGATCTGAATTATCCAATAAAAGGATATTACTGATATCACAATGACAATAATGCTTAAATGATTTAAAAATTGATTTGTGGAATCTTCTTAGTGTGCAAAAAGCTACTTTTCAAATTTTTTGAAGATTCATTTCAATTGCCAATTTGAACTTTAGATAATTTTATTGTTGATATTTACTTTCGCAAAACATCAAAGAAGTTGAAAATAAAAATAAAAAAAAAAAAATCCTTGGAAAAATTTTGAAATTATTTTTGAAGTTAAAAGAATTTTTAAAAAAATTCATCATTTGGTATAGGGTAAATGATTTTGAAATTTGCACAATGTTGAAATTTGCACACTTTTTAAAAAACGAAAAATCAAAAAATCTTCCGAAATATAAGTTTCTGTTGACACTTTCTTCACAAAATATGTGTACAATCACTGTATGCATTTTTCTGTATCACTTTTAGTCCTCTAAAAGGAATAGGAAGCTGAAAAATCCTTAAAAATAAAATTACATACAAAATCAAACATTTTTTGTGACAAAGTTTTGAAGTGTACAAAACAGCTTAATTAAAAAAGTTGGTACCAAAAATGCAGATCTTGTGTTGCTTGATATAATCAAAATACTTCACATCCAATAAAACAAATGGAAGTGCTTAAAAATCAATTTTTAAAATCGTTGTTTTTGAATGTTGAAATTTGCACAAAATTTTCGTAAAATGTTAAAATTTGCACACTTTTTTATCGTAGGAATCACTTGAAAATTTCATGTAAACATGAATTATTTTTAATTAAAATTTAATTATTTTATGCCTCAAATGAAGAATGCTGATGAATTAGATGTTCAAAAAGGTCAAAAATCATTCAAGAAGCGTTCTGGAATGAAATTCAAAACATAACGGAGTTCAAAAAAGCTAGAACTTTTTTAGAAGTCAACATTTCAAAGTAAATGGAGTTAGTTCTTGTTTTGAGGCATACTTTTATTTTATTTTGAGGAGCAACTATTTTGGTTTTTTTAAAATAAAAATAATAAATTGAAAATGCTGGATTTAAAAATGTACTTTATTTCTTTATTTAATCAGTCGTGACATTCAGAAGTATTAATTAGATGCAAAAAATTAATTTGAAGCAAATGTTGATGCAAATTTTGTAAAGAAGGCATCAATCTTGAATTTCAGTTTTTTTAAGCTTCACAGGATACTTAAAAGCCTTAAATTAAGCACAACAGAATATTTTTGAATTTTGTTTATAATTCCCCTCTCATTTGACACGAAAATAGTTGACAACGATGATAAAATTCAAATAAATATGTTTGAGAATTTTGAAGATTCATTTTGGACCTTGTTTCGCACAATTTCTTCACTAAGCAATTAAAAAAAAATTATTTGTTTACAAAAAACATTTGAAATATGTCATGGCTTGCTATCAAAAAAGTGTGCAAATTTCAACATTTTTTTGTGCAATTTTTAACATTTTCTATGCAAATTTCAACATTTGAAATTGAGTGTTTGATATCTCTTCCTGTACTCGATGCAGCCTTTAACATGAAGTCTGAATTAAAAGTGTTTATATTCTGCTACATTTTAAAACTATTTACGGATCTTAAAGCTTAGCCATTGCTGAGTTTCAAGCAATCAAAGTTGTCAAGGAAAATTTTGTGCAAATTTTAAAATCATTTACCCTAAACCTTAATTTTTAAAAAATTTTGAGTAAGAACATGACGTAATAAAATGAACATACTGCCATAAAAAGACTTCATTTTCGGAAATCAAATTCAAAATTTTTGCAAGGATACAAAAACAGATAAAATCAAATGTGAAATGGAAATGGGAAACTATTTATGACAATAAGTGGATTAACAAGTATTCCTTTTGAAGAATAACATTAAATATATTTGCATACGTACATCTCTAGTTATTTAAACAAGGATTATTATTCTTCCTCTTCTTCCTTCAATCCATAGCGAAAGAGGTAGAGGAAGTGATAGTAAAAGAGAGTAAATAACACAAAAAAAAAGTATTTTAAGAATGAAGACTTTTGTGCTGAAAACAAAGTGAAACGAAAAAAAGAGGAAAATATTGACAATATTTCTTGAAAGAAAAAAAAAATAAAATAAATTTAAATAATTATAGTTGTCCCTATACACTATCCACCCTTTAATAGACTAGTCTTATCTTATGCCGTTGCTATTACTTTTTGAGCATTTATGATGATGAAGATGAGAAAAGTTATACAATGAAAATTCTATATATATATTTACATATAAATTAATTATATACTACCTTATTGAGAAATAAAATTATATTTATGAATATATTAATTGTTGATTATGGTGAGAAAATGTGTTTGTAGATTGAAGTTGATTGAACTGATCAAATTCTGAAGGAAAGATCGATTATTTTATAAAATATAAAATTTTTACGAACTGAAGTTGGCTCCTTTAAAATTTGGCACCAACTTCAAGCTGTTTGTATTAACAAATAGAAGCTAACTTCAAGTTAAGTTGATGAAATTAAAAAAAAAATTACAAAAGTCCTCGTGTTTCATATCGAGGGACTTCAGCGCATTTTTGGCGCGGCGATCAGTAATCGAGCTACGAATTGAAAGTATATCAACTTTCAGGACAGACTTTGCAATATTCTACATAAAAATAACGATAATTTTACAAAAATGTTACAACAACAATCAAAAACCCTTCAGTTTCAATTTCCTCACATTCATTGTTCATGCACAAGTGTGTTTTCATTATGCACAAACTAATAACTTGCAAAACTGAACAAAAAACTTTTCGTAAAAAATAACGGTCAAAAATTTTCAAATGTCAACGGTTAAAAAATATTTGAAATTTCTATGACGTGAAGTTGCAGTCATGTGTTGATTATTTTTCTTTGTGAAATTAAAAATTAATTAATTAAGGTGTTTAAACACAAATTTGGGACTTTTAAATACATTTGCCGCAAATAACTCGATGAAACGAAGCTAATAAAACAAACCGGAGCTCTCTACGATGTCTAGATTAAAAGATAGTTTTTCGAAAATTTGCAGCCAGCCGAAAAAGTGTATGATTGAGCTTCCTTTTTGAAAACAAGTTTCCAAAAATGCGCTAAAAAATTGAGTCAGTATTTATGTCGTCCATCAAAATCTTGGATTTTTAGATCCCCTACTCCCCCCCTTCTGTAACAAAATCTTCATACAAAAAATTCTATTGATTAAAACTGTCACACAGCCTCAGACCCATCCCTAAAAATTGGACATCATAAGTGAACGATCCCTAAAGTTCTTTCTTTAAAAAAATAAGTGCCAACTTCAAGTTGTTTCCTTATGAAATTGGAGCAAGCTTCAAGTTGTCTCTTTAAGGAATTGGTGTCAATTTCAAGTTGACAAATTTTAAAAAATGAAACCAACTTCATACTGTTCCTTTTTAAAATAGGTGCCAACTTCAAGTTATTTCCTTTTAAAAATTAAAACCAACTTCAAATTCATGAATTTTATCAAATTTTTGAATTTTTGAGAGTTTTTAAAACCCCCCAATCAAACCCATTACAGCCAATTAAAATGTCATTCCCAGTCAACTTCAATCTGATTTACAAAAAGTTCTCTCCAGACATAAATACCTAGATAAATGATAATAATAAAGAAAACCAGATCAAATAGAGGAAAAATTGCAATAACTTGAAAGTTAAGGTATACAGATATGAAACACAGGTTATATAAAGAAAAAAAAATTGATATTGAACGATGTTGTTGCATTTTACCTGTAATTATTAAGACCCACCTAATATTTATCCAATTAACTTAATTATGTAAAAAATAAGTAATTACTTGTCGATAAAATTTAAAGAAAGGATTGATTGTGGAATTTCCGGTAATTTCTTAAAATGGAAATTTGAGGTATGGAATCTGAAGGAAGTGATAAATCTGAAAAGAAAACGAATTAAATTCCAAAATATATTTCAATGACATTGAATTTGTAGTCCCATAGACTTTAAATGATAACAATAAAGCACTCGAATCATTTATTCTCAGCGTGAGTCTACATGCAATGAGAAAGAAAGTACACAAGATAACTTTCGTTCCTATTTATAGCATATTGCAATTTCTGATAATTTTATTTATTTAATCAGCTCGTAATTTTTTTTTTGTTATTTACATTAAATAATAACAAAACAGATTACAACAATGTGCTTAATGAGTCTGCCCACATTCATATGGTAAGGTTATTTTGACGTAACTGAGTTTATATTATTTTTCTCGCATTGGACTTTAATCAGCAGTAATAGAGTTCATTTGATGACGGCTATGCCATGCGTCACACGTGTATTAAAAGTGAAACGAGAGTTCGTGAAATTAATTAATTAGTTGTGCTGAAAATAAGAAGGAAATGTAGTAAAAGAATGAATTAAAGGAAATCATTGTCCATATTTGTAATAATAAATAAAAATTTTTTTTTATTAGCTTCTTTCATTCAAAATAAATTTCATTCATTCATACTACAATGAATTTGTATAATTTTTCTAATGAAACTTAACAGTCTTATTTTTTTAAATCATGTTTATTGAAATAATATTAAAACATTTTTTTTTGGCTACGTTTCGTGATTAGTGATTTAACCCAGGGGTTGACACCTTCATCCAGAACAAAAGGATTTTTTATCCGATTTCATCCTTTTTCATTCGGAACAATAGAAAATTTTATCCGGATGAAATCGTGTTAACCCCTAGGATTTAATGAGAATATTTCAAAAAATTTAAAGTTTAGAATTAAAATTCTCCTAGCTTGCATTTTAATCTTCAAAATATTTTTAACAGAACATTGAACTTTTAAATATTTTTAACAGCACAAAACACAAGAAAAGCAATAAATTTCTAGATTTTAATTTATAGAATTTTATAAAACAAAAATATAGTAAATTTAAAAACTTTTAAATTTTTCCTTTTAATTACAGATTGTAAAAACTATCAAAACAATTTAAGGATAAAACTTATCCGATAAGTTTTAAAATATTCATGAAAATCCTTATTAGCCACAGGGTCCGTTCATCTAGTATGTTCAAGGAGGGATAAATTCCAAGAATTCTATTATTCTTTTTCAAAAAATTTCGCAAAAGCGTAACGTCCTAAATGAACGACCCCAAACTTGATAATCTACAATTTAAATGTGAAATTAATTATTTTTTTTTTTAAAAAAAATCCAATCAATTCTTTCAATGAAATCAAATCGCAAGGAAATTAAACTGAAGAGAATCAATGACAAATAATAAGAATAATAACAATAACGAAGATGATGAATTCATTATTTATTGTAAAATGTTTATGTAGACTTAAAAATGACTAAGAAAAATGCAAAAAAGAAAAAAAAGAGTTCAACTAAATAAACAGAACAAAAAAGAAATTAAAGTCATAAAAATGTCTTTTAAGTAGCAGCACGTCAACTTTTTTGTTCAACAACTTCCTCACTATTCGTCTTATTCTTTTCCATACGATTTCGTCGAGCATTCTTACGCTTATGATTGTTTGACTTTATATGAAGTTGCCATTGAAATTCACCAATGAAAATTCTATCACATACTTCACAGTAGTGCGACGTTTCCTCATTGAGCCCGTCGCCGAGTCTCTTTACCTTATCCAATGCTTTCAATTTTATTGGCTCGTTAGCAATGTAGGACAAGATCGTCTCCTCAGCTGGTTGATAGACAACTTCCTTCCATTTACTTACGTCAGATGTGTCAAGTGGATAAACTTTTGGAACTTCACGAACTTCACTGCCGAGAAATCTATTTTTGATCCATTTAATTTGCTTTTTCGAATACCTTTGTGTAACTAATTTTAATTCATTCAGACAATTTAGAAGTGATTTATATCCATCGGGTTCTGGTAACGTTTCAGGTGCTTCTACGAATTTATTGATTAAATCATCGTGACTCTTATCGTATTTTTCCAGGTACGGTATGAATTCTTTGAAACCGATTGTTTGCAATATTCCTTCCTCGTAATCAGCGTCGCTGTGGAATAGACGAAAAAAATAACAACATTAGATTGAGGAACTGAAAGTTTAAAAATTTGTTAATTGATTTAATTTTTGTTTAATGCGCATAGGGTCGTTCACTTATGTCGTCCACTACCCTAGCAGCAATTTAGAACGAATCTTAAAGAATCTGTGAGGAAATTTTCCGGCCGGAATTTTTTTCTCACGAATGACACAGAATTTGTGAGGAAAAATGGCCGGAAAATTCCTTAACTGCACGAAAGTGCCCGGAAAATGCATTTTTTCTGGCCATTTTCCGGCCGGAATTTTTCCTTACAGATTCTTTCATTTTTTCTTTGCTTATCTGACAGAAAGTGAACGATTTTAGAAGGATTTTGAACGAATCTTGCAGGATTTGTGAAAGAATCTTGCGGGAATTTTTCTCAAAGAATTTAAAAAAAATCTTTTTTTTTCTTCTTCTTTTTCTCTCACTTTCTCTCCACTTTATTTTCTTTTTATTATTATTGTTTATTATTATTATTATTTTCTTTTTGGAAGATTTTGTGAGGAAATTTTCTGTTGAAATTCTGCCAACTCGAACCCATGACCGCTGAAACCAAAGTCCCGAACTTATCCGCTGAGCTACCGCTATCTGAAATTATATAAATTATGTTTGGCGAAAAGACATATTTAAGTTGCTAATTCTTTTGCCGTAATTTTTCATGATGATTTTAACACTTATGATAGCTTTATTCCAGTGGGGTAGCTTAAGGAGGGTCCCAGAGGTTCAGGGGGGCGGAAAAAAATTCTTCCATAAATCCTGCAAGATTCGTTCAGGAGAATTATTTTTTATTTTTTTAAATTAATATTAAATGTAGAATTTTGTAGAATTTTAGATCTTTAGCAAAATACTCTAAGGATTTTTGAGTCATATGACTGATTTGTGAAAGAATCTTCAATCAAATGAATTTAAATCATATTAAAAATAATTATTATGAAAAAAGGAGAATTTTTGAAATGTTTTTAAAAATATAAAAGTTTTTTTTAATACAGAATCTCAATTTGAAGATAATTTTAAATTATTTTATTCTTTTTTGTGTTTTTAATAAATTCAATCAATTTCTATGGTATGCATTTTGTTTCTGCTGTTTTCTGCTTTAAACAAATTTAAGTCTGTAGAACACATGTTGGTAAACTAACTTTCAGGCTATTAACTAAAAATAAAGATTTAGTTTTTGCAAAATTTCGACTACAGAGCATAAATTCTATTCTAACAATAATTTTAATGTTAGAAAAACTTTAATAAGTTGTTTCTCAGAATCAAAAATTTATAATTTAAATTTAATGGAACAAAAATTTTAATTTGCAAAACGGAAACACAATTTTCGAAAAGTTCCAATATTTTAAAAGAAAAAAATACCTCCCGAATTCTTTAAAAATCATTTCTAAAATTCATCAATGTTAAGAAATGTGCAAAAAATCAAAAGAAAATCTGCCAGAAAATTTCCTTTAAAATTCCTTCAAATTCTGTTGCAAATTTTTTTTTTCAATATCAGAAAATGAAAGAATCTGCGAGGAAAAATGGAAGAAAAACGGAAGAAAAATTCTTCACAAATTCTTTCATTTTCCGGCCAGAATTTTTTTTAAAAAAAAAATTTTATGACAGATTTTGAAAGAAAAACCAAGGAAATTTTTCATGCCAAATTCTTCCATTTTATGACCGGAAAAACAAACGAATTTGCCAGGAAAATAAATTCCGCCCAGATTCGTTCCAAATTGCTGCTAGGGTAGTCGTCCATCAAAAACATGGATTTTTAGACCCCCCCACCCTCTGTCACAAATTCTTCATTTTAAAAAATCTTATTGTTTAAAACTGTCACACAACCAGACCCACCTTCCTTTCCTAAAAATCGGACATTACAAATGGCATGGGGACCGGCAATGATCTTAAAATTGGAAGTGACTACAGCAATTTTCGACCAGATATTTCTGATACTTTATTTAGAACAATATTGACAACTTTTTTTTGATCATTTTCGATAAATTTGGTCAGTTACTAGTCCCTAGACATTATAAAATAAATGTAGACAATCTGACTGTCCATAATACCCCCAAACATGAATTAAAAACCAAGTCAAAGACTATCACAAGCTGAATGTCTTCAACTTAAAAATAATGCACTGTTAAAAAAATGAATAAAAATAAATTTAAAGTCTTTATCGATGTTTTCATTCCGTTTTTCTCTGAAAAATAACAAAAAAGAATGTTTCCAACAATGGACGATGATTGACGGGCGCACGACGATATCATAGGTTGTGAGGTGCTTATTTCTGTGTTTTCTTTCATTTTAAATAAGGAATGTATAAAAAATGAATGGAAATTCATTGTTGATGGATGTTGTACTTTAACAACAACATAGTCACATAACGATCGAAAGAATAAACTTCTCGGAAGTGCATTGCCTTTCCTTTCCATTCTATATTCTCATTTCTCTTTTGCTGTTTTGTCTGCTTTTTTTTTGTTTCTACTTTTTTTTTTCATCGACCATCTAAATTTATTTATGCATTCTTTTTGAGTTTCAACTAGATTATGGATGGTGTTGAGGGTTGTAGCTGTATGTCCAATTTGGAGAGGTGTCTTATCAAACATTTGAGATTTTCATCCTGTTTTTAACCCTTCTAGTGTCTAGTGTCTAGTCAAAAAAATAAGTGCGCTTTAAATCCCTAAACCCAAAAACTTCATGTCCACAACTCTTCGACATAAACACTATGAATGATTGTGTGCGTTTTCATTTATCAAAAAAAAAGTTGTTGTAGTATGACGTCAAGTTGAATTTATGAAATTCCATCGAAGAATGAAAAAATGTGCACAATTTGCGCAATATGAATGCACAATGTAGGATAGAATGAGAATGTAGGGTAAAAATTACAATGAACGTATACAATGTAGTTTTATTATCAAGTCATTATTATCAATGATTAAATAGTTTCAATATTATTATAATAGTAAATTTATGCGCATTTTATGGAACATTGCAGAATTAATGTGACTTCATAATGCTATGCATTTACTATTTTTTTATCGATTCCGATTATCAATGATTACGGAGATTATATGCTGCATACTTCGGACAGCAATTATTTTTTTTTAATGTTGTCTCTTTGACGCTTCGTTTTTTTTTCTGTATTTCACTTCCGTTTTTAGATCTTTGATTATTAATGATTTATTAGTATCCTTAGGAAAAAATATCAATTTAATATTCATTAAAGAATGAAACAGGTTGTAAAAGTGTCATCGATCAATCGAGAAGCAAAGCAGATCGTGTAAAATGCATTAAATTCCATCGATTTAATTAATATTCAATAATTTTCAAGTATTTGATTTTACCATTCCATCAAGCAACAATCTTTTGAGAATGAGAATGAATAATTCTCGGCACGAAAAAAATGACGTTAATTACAACTTTATGATAAATGATAAGAATGTCAATCGATCATTATTGTGGGTAATGAGAAGCAATTTTAAAAATAACATTAACACAATCGTTAAATAATTCCATGTCTTAATAGCACGTGATTACTTTGAGTCTTACCGGTTTTTAACATATTCGTTATAAAAGCTTCTTATCTCAACAAGTAGTCCATCCTTTACCATTGAATCAACTCTGCTGTTTAATCGATGATTCAGTATCGTCTGAAAATATGAAAAAGATAAGTAAATTCTTCATAAAAATTGTTATGTGACAATGATTTGGAGGAAAAACGGCAATAGTTTTATTGCGGGCTTCCTTATCTTAAGCTTCCCACTTGAAAAATTGTGTATTAAATATTTTTTGGCCTAGTTTATTGAAGTATATAGTCTGGTGGATAAGAATTAGATTTTATTTGACTGTTTGCCTAAAATGGGGAGGATTTGGAGGTAGCATTTAGGATTTTTAGACTTCAAGCTATTCAAAGTGTTGATTATGTTTTATAAATGAGGAATTTTTGAAGTTTAGGACTTTACAGAGGATTTGAACTCCTGAATCTCATCAGCTAGCAACAGTAAAAATCAAACACCTCCTTTAAAAAAAGCGTTATCAACCACAATAAAATTAATCCCAATTTAATTTCATACTTCTAATCCATAACTGATTTCGTTTCCAATCTTATCAAATGCAACCTAGTTTTTTTTTTTATTTCTTCAGTTTATCTCAAATGTAACCCAGATCGCTATGAGTAATCTCGATAGTCTCATTAGTCAATAGTCTTACTAGTTTTAGTCTTATTAGTTGTAGTCTTATTAGTTATTAGTATATAAGTTAAAAAAAATTTAGGATGTTTTTTTTTTTTAAAAAAATTTTTCATCCAAATACTTTCAATTACAATCAAAATCAACAAACAAAATAATATTCAAATTGTATTTAAATTAAAACCGATAAGGTTGGTGTTAAAAATAATCAAATGTACTTCGAACATTAAATCAATAAATAAAAAGAAGAATTATTATTATCTCAAATGTGACATCAACAAATCATTCAAACTCACGAAAAAAAGGCACCAATTTGTAGTGAGATAAGGAACATATATATCAAGAGGCCTCACCTACATTTTTTCCCACCTACTCATGGACATTTTTCCTTATCGATTATTTTTGCAACAAATCGAACGACTTTTTTTTTTTTGGCGCGACATGTTGAAAGCCATATGATTTACGGCGACATGGTTATTGTATAATGGTTGTGA
The DNA here is from genome assembly GCA_026123125.1 of Chironomus striatipennis. Taxonomy (NCBI): domain Eukaryota; kingdom Metazoa; phylum Arthropoda; class Insecta; order Diptera; family Chironomidae; genus Chironomus; species Chironomus striatipennis. Next base: position 31,104,784 of record CM047394.1, read on the forward strand.
AGAAGAAATAAGTATGAAGGAAAAAAAAAATTGGTTGTAGCTTAATTAGAGGCGACTTGTTAAGTGCGATAAGAATTTCTGACGAACTTTTCAAGTTTCAACTTTTTTTATATTTATTTATTTATGTATTTTTCCCGATTCAATTAATGATTATTGCTACATTTTTTTTTTTCTTATCAATTAAGGTGTGTGAAAAGTGGTAGTATAAGATTCTCTGCTAGGCTATGCGTTCGAACATGACAATGATATTTATTAATAATTCTAGATTTTTTTCTCAATTATAAATACATTTATGGAATTTTTTTCAGCATAATTGAAGGAAACATGAAAACTTTTACATCTTTTGAGTCAACCATTGCCTCTAATTGGATTTTGCACAATGGGCCCAAAAAGGGACTTTTTGGAAATAATTCATAATATTTTGGTGGTTGATAGCCCTGGTCCTAGGGATCATAAAAATATAAAACTTTTGGCATATAACTCTAATAGCCGCTCAGGAGAACTTGAAATGTGTTTTGGGCACTAGTGATTTTCAAAAAATTCCTGTGCCTTACTGTGTGGATGAAATTTCACAAACTTTTTTTTATTCGTTCAATACTTGCTTTAACTTTCATGGAAAAATACCAAAAATATTTTTAATCTAAAAAAAAGTAGTCAAAAAATTGAAAAAGTCCAAAAAAATGCGATTTTTTTGACATTTTTGCTTCCTGTGCCTACAGGTTGGTCTTAAAAAATCTAAAAACTTATGATTATTATAGTTAATAAGTAGACCTACAAAAAACCTTTCATTCATTACTTCCAAAAACGTCATTTAGTGCTTCAAAAATGAGGTCAAAGGTCAAAATTTTCGATTTTTTTGGCATTTTTTGGGTTTGGGGGCTTATATGACCCACTAAATGACCACGGCATAATGTCAAGTGACATTATTTTTGTAGTTTCTATGTTGAACTATAAAATTAAGCAAAAAGAAACAAATTTTTTCTGGTCCCCCGAATCACCAGGGACCCCCAAAGAGGGTCTGGTAGGGGTGTCCTCAAAACAAAAAAATTCATATCTCAAAAATATCTTCACTATATTGTCTGAAACTCTCAGAAATGATAGACGACATCAATACGGATCATTTTCAGTCATTTTGGCCTAATAAAAATTTGAGTTTTGGTCTTTATAGTGATTTCGCTGATTTTCGAGCTTGGTCAAAAATCGAGTTTTCACTTTTCGACTCCTACCACCTCAGGATGACTTTATATTTTATTTCTTTTGATGAATTCTTATAGCTCAGCATAGTACGCATCCAACGAGGTATAAAACATGATATATGGTCAAGATATGACAGAGTTATGGCCAAAAAACTCAAAAAATGGTCAATTTTTTGAGGGTTTGACAACTTTCATCTCACGTTTTCATTCATATTTTATCAAAAATTCAAGTATATGTAACAAATTTGGTATTGTTGGAAAGGTCATTGCTTCAGCTATACAATAAAATAAAAATCTAAGTTTGGAAGTTCCTCAGTAGACCAGAAAACTTACAAAAGTTTGCCTTGTCCTCCCATACAGAGCAAAAATTAAAATTTTTTATTTTTGTGTTTTTCCACAGTTTTACACATGAACTTTCATAATATGATCAATAACAGACTTTGCAATCATTACTTCCTGCATACAGGACCATAGACAAAATGTAATTTTTTATGAAAAAATCGAAAATATTCGAAAATTTGATGATTTTTCTATGAACCTGTATGCAGGAAGTAATGGCTGCAAAGTCTTTTATTGATCATATTATGAAAGTTTATAATAATAAAACTTCAATGGAAAAAAACACAAAATAAAAATTTTAATTTTGCTTCTGTATGGGAGGACAAAACAAACTTTGTAAATTTCTGATACTGAGAACTTCAAACTTAGATTTTATTTTATTGTATAATGAAACAATGACCTTTCAACAATGCAAATTTGTTACATATACTTGAATTTTTGATAAAATATGAATGAAAACGTGAATGAAGAAATTGTCAAACCCTCAAAAAATTGACCATTTGAGTTTTTGCCATAACTCTGCCATATCTTGACCATATATCATGTTTTATACCTCGTTAGATAAATGCGTACTATGCTGAGCTATAAGAATTCATCAGAAATAAAATATAAAGTCATCTAGTGGTAGGAATCGAAAAGTGAAACTCGATTTTTGACCAAGCTCGAAAATCAGCGAATCACTATGAGACAGAACTCAAATTTTATTAGGCCAAAATGAAATGATCCGTATTGATGTCGTCTATCATTTCTGAGTTTCAGACAAGTGAAGATATTTTGAGATATGAATTTTTTTGTTTTGAGACACTACCAGACCTCTTTGGGGTCCCTAGTGATTCAGTGAACCAGAAAAAATTTGTTTCTTTGCAATTTTATAGTTCAACATAGAACTACAAGAAATAATGTCACTTGACGATATGCCGTGGTCATTTAGTGGGTCATATAGCCCCAAACCCAAAATTGCCAAAAAATCGAAAATTTGACCTTTGACACGAAGCACTAAATGACGTTTTTGAAGTAATGAATGAAGGTTTTTTGTAGGTCTATTAACTATAATAATGGGATTTTAGATTTTAAGACAACCTGTAGGCACAGGAAAGCAAAATGTCAAAAAATCGCATTTGGACTTTCAATTTTTGACTACTTTTAGATTAAAAATATTTTGGTATTTTTCCATGAGATAAAGCAAGTATGAACAGATAAAGTTTGTGAAATTTCATCCACAATGGGCTTGCAGGAATTTTGAAAATCACTAGTGCAAAACACATTTCAAATTCTCTGCCAAAGCTATTAGAGTTATACAATTTTATGATCCCTAGGACCAGGGCTATCAACCACCAAAATATTATGAATTATTTCCAAAAAGTCCCTTTTTGGGCCCATTGTGTTTTGATCAAAACGAATAAGAATCAGTTAGAGGACATTATAAATCACTTATAGTCACCTCATTTAAATAAAATTTGCAAGTTTACTGACCTATGTCATCGAAAAATCGATGTCTATACACAGTCACTATTAATGAATTCTCACTCAATTTTTTTTGCAAAGTATTCAAAAATACGACCAAAATACGACATTTTGATTCATGAATATTTCAAAACAGACTTTTTTATTTATTTTTTCTGAGTTCATAAACTTTTACATATTGAACGATGTCATCGCGAGCATTTTGGAATGGTCGATTGTTACTCTTATCAACAAAACGATTTACTGCATATTTTTCAATAATTTTATAGTCTAAAATGAGATCGCAGATTTGCAAATTCAACGGACAAACACCATTTGAAAATATTCCATTGAAGCCACTATCAGTCACCAATTGTATAAGATGCTTTTCCATGTGATAAATCAGATTGACATTATCAGCAGGTGAAATGTCCATAGATGTTCCCATGAAATAGTTGGTTAAATATGCATTGTCACGATAATTTTCCTTACTGAAAAATATTTAAAATTAGAGCTAAGCATTTAGCCAAAAATTAGAATTGATTCTTACACATAAGTATCTTCCATAAATCTGCGCAATTCCAAAAGTGGTTCAAACTCCTTAAAATAATAAAAATTTATTAAAGATTCATCATCGAGGTCAATATTAAGAGCGACACCAATTATTTTATCCAATTCTCGGTCCACAACTTTAAAGCTCAATCGTCTTTCCACAAAACTTATCCAATTTGATTCAATAAATTTTTTAAGACTGTCTGCTGTCATTTTGGGATCTAGTTTAATGAGAACATGCTTCTTTGTGTAGCATTCTAGCAAACAGTCCAAACAGTCCTGAAGATCATCAAATCTAACAATCGATATCCTCCAATTGTCGTTAGATGCAAATCCGTAATCTTCTCTGACACAGCTATGTCGTTGAACGGGTTCAATTTTGTTGAGAATTTCATTGAAATCTTTTGCTTTTAAAAAATTATCAGCTGTTATGCTATATCCAGTGCGAAAGAGTTCATAAATTGTTGATACTGCATTCAAGGAACTACCTCCTATATTAAAGAAGTTGGCTGATGATTTTATAGTTCCTGTTATATCATTTCCAATATTATTTCCAATTATGGCAAAAACTCTCTTTGCTAATTCCTTCTTATTGTCAGGAATACCGTCAAGATCTATTTTCAAATTTTCATTTGCTTGAAGATTTGGATCATTAGTTTGATTATAGTTTTGAATCAGTGCTTCTTTGTCAATTTCTCCATCCTGAAGTAATGGAAATTTATGAAGCAATACAATCTCAGGTACAGCATATTCAGGAAGTTCTTTCCTTAAGTCATCATCAACTTTATTCAAGGAAATTCTTACTTGTGTTTTTTCAAGTATTATGAAAGCAACAAGCTGTTCTTTTGTTGGAATTACAATAGCATTCTCGACATATTCAAATTCTTTGATGACTTTCTCGACTGTTGAATAATTGATGCTGTAATCATCGTATCTGACTTTAAGCTTTTTCTTTCCGTCATAATACAATAATTTTTCAATAATTGATCCATAATCTTGACTATTAAACATAGTCCAATGAGCTGGTAACATGCTATATCTGTTATGTTTAATTACAGCATTGTTTGAGTCATCAATATATGATCGTGATAAATAAGGACCAACAATATGAATTTCACCTTTTTGGTTCTTTTTAACAGGATCATCGTCTTCATCAAGAATGTATATGCGAGTATCGAAACATGGAAATCCAATTGGAATTTTTACTAATGGTTGAATTTGTTCTAATGATTTCATGATGTAGAAGCAGCAATCTCCTGTTGTTTCCGTACAGCCATATAAGTTCACTAAAGTATGCTTTCCATCATTATCGAAATAATTGAAGAACTTTAAAGCTGTTTCCTTTTCTAAAACATCTCCTGAGCTCATCCAAAGCACAGTAGCAGTTAAAAGTTTCTTGGCTTTTGGATTTTTTGAAGCTTGTTCCATAATCGAGTCTAAAATTTCGTCAATCTTTGAAGGAAATCCATAAAATCGCATAATATCAAACTCTCGCATTGTCGTGATGATTCTCTCAATATCTTTTCGACAGTGATTTCTCATCAGTACCAAGGTTTTTCCCTTCAGCAGTGGACCCCAAATTTCAGCAACATGACCAATATGATGAATTGCATTATGAGCAATGCAATACTTTTCCTCAGGTTGATATGGAAACTTAGTCCATTGCCACTCCAAACGATGATGACAGTTGTGATGAAAAATTCTCGTTCCTTTTGGCGTTGCAAGTAATTCTGATGAATAAAGAACCATCGCTAGGTTATCATATTTGCCCTTTTCATTCATTGCACTCTTATCATCTGAATAATAATCTGAACTTTCTTGTTTGGCTTTAGTTGAAAGTTTTCTGTAGCTAACACTGCTAAATTCATTGAGAATTTTTTGAATTTCGACAGTCATGAATTCATCGTCAACAATTACAAGTTGTGGCTTTGCTTGGTTAAGAATCTGTTTTATGCTTTTTGGATCTTCAAAATTCAACGGTAAATATCCAGCGCTTAATTTCCAAGATGCTAGCATACATATGACAGCTCGATATGTTGGTTTCATATAAAGTGCAATTATCCAATCTCTATTCTGATTGAATTTGTGCATTTTTGATGCAAAAAAAGCAGATATTGTACGAGCAATTCGATTGGAAGTTTCAGATAGTTCCTTGTATGTAACTTGCATTGTGATATCTGTAAAAATGTGTTTAACGGAAGTAGATTATGAGATGTTTGATTTAAGTGTGAGAAAAAGTCATGCTACAAACCTTCCGACACAATTGCTGGCAAATCAGGAATGATATTGGAATTTTCTTCAAAAATTTTGTGGAGCAATTGCAGCTGAAAATTTGGCTTCTCGCCTATGAGAAGTGCTTCAACCGGACTTTGAACTTTTGAGTTTAAGCTTTTCCATCTTCTCATAAATCCTAAGTCTTCTTTGCATAACTGATCTATCATTGAAGATGTTATGGAAATATCTGAACTTGTTGATTGATTTTTTGTCTGCTTCGAACTTTTTGATGTTGGTCTTGAATCGTTCAATTCTGATCTTGAACTATTTCCAGGCTGTTGTGAATCCATTTCTTTTATTTACTGTGAATTTTGTCCGTATGGCATTGAATTTATTTCTTTTGATTTTATTTGAATTTTTTAGGAAAAATTTTCAATGATGATGTGATAATTTTTTTAAGTTTTTCGAGACACTTTGCCACATTGTTCGAGTCACAGCATTTTCATTATGTTTTCTTTGGTCATTAAGTAAACTGCTTCAGCATTGAACGAAATTTTTCAATTCTTGATCTTTGTTAAAAGTGCAAATCAGACTTAAACTAGTGTAAACCAGTGTAAATAAATTCATTTTGGAGAATTTTCAAATTTTTTAAAACCGTTAGACTTCTCTTTTGTAAAACCACATAAAGCAGTATTTTAAACAATTTTAATAAATAAATTAAAGAACATAAAGCTCTTCATCATACATAAAGCGATCTATTCTAGTAAAAAATAATCACTATCAGTTTTGAAACCTTGACTTTTGGCAAACTTCTACAATTTCCTGATATTCTATATGTTCCAAAACCTTCATTCAGACTTCATCTTCTTCGTCAAAATTAATTGCTTGCTAAATGACAAAATGATTTTTTTTTTTTGAAATTCGTTTTTTTCAGCACTAATGGCAAACTTGATCATGTGTCTAAATAAATACCACAATTTCATAAAATGTCAACTTTTCTTATCTCCATTTTGCCTACTCTATTTCAACTAAATATTTCTTATAATAATTTACATTGAGTGTTTCATTCATGAAAAAAATATGTTTTTATTTTAAACAGAAGAGTGTAAATACAGGCACATGCTGTTCGTTGGCTTCTTTGGAGCTGTACAAAGAAATACTTTTTTTTTTGGAAATTTTCCATTCATAAATTTATTGCCCTATATTTTTTTTAAAAAAAATATCGGTTTCATAACCTTTTCATACACACTGCACCCATTGACATACAGTACTACATACCTTATCAATTAAGAAGAAAGATTTTCTGGTTCTGATAATGAATGTAGGGATTTTTTTACCACACACATCTGTTTATTTTACACCTGCAGCAGTGCAGTTGTGGAGGTTGAATTATTTTTTGTATGAATAATTAGTCACCAAGAAGAAGAAATTTGATCATGAATTAAGGACTAATTATGTACACAAGAAGAATTTCAATGAGCAACAATTATGAGACTTCATGTTAATCCAAAAAAACCAGTGAACTGGAAAAAATTATAAATGACTTAATACTGTAAGTCTTACAGTGATGGATAATCAATGTGCCACGGCACACTAGTGTGCTGAATTTATTTTTATTTTTGGAAAAGTATCACGATTCGTGTTTCGCGTGGGGTTTTGGTTTTGACTTACTTACAAGTTGTGCCGTGGCACAAAAAAAGTTGGCCACCATTGCTGTAAGATAATCCATACACTATGTCAATTATCAAATATCACTCAACTTTTCCCATGAAAAATATTTTTGGTAAGCAACAAAAAATAAACATTTTTTTACTAGGTAAGTAGGCACTTATCGATAATGAGGGATTTTTAAATTGTTGATATATCGATTAAAAGGAATGTTTCTTCATTCTTATCATGGGAATTTTTTTTCTCTCTCCAACTCTTAATCCGATTTTTTTTACTTACTCCTTCTACAACATTATGACACTCTTCACCTTACTGGTATTAAATTTCAAAAAAATATATGAAGGAGTTTACTTTACATGCTTTAAAATGAAGAAGAAAAGTCGATGTTATTCAACAGTTTATATTCCATGATTTTGTAAAAAAGGGAGCGATAATGTATGCAGATAAGAATAGAAGCATAAGAAGACATAGTAACGTCTTCATATGCATAAGAAATGTAAATGATGATATGGTAAGGGAAAGTTATCATGTTTAACAGGAATATTGTATCACATTATGGGCCGTTCACTTAGTACGTTCGTCTTTTGAGGGGGGGGGGGGTAGGAAGGGGGTCAGGTTAAACAAAAGAATTTTCATACAAAAAACGTGACAAGGGGAAGAGGAGTCTAAAAAGTCGTTTTTTTACGTAACGTCCTAACTGAATGGCCCCTTATACATTTTTATGCTGATGTATATAATCTTTCAGTGTAAGCAAGATTGCGTTGCTCATAACTGGTTGTGACTGGAAATAATTGAAGGATTTGTGAATTTTAAACAAACAATTCAAAAATTCATTTAAAAACTTCCTTATCTACATTATGTGCAACAAATTAAAATCACGTGCCAATTTTCATTACTACAAATTGAAGAAAAGACAATTCCTTATCGGTCACAAACTAGTTGTTAACCTTTTTAAAAAAATATCGTGCATGCCAAATTCTAATCATTTCACATCCCTGACATATTTCCACATAGTAACCAGCAAATATTTTCTTTTCAATGCTGGCTGGTCACTGCAAGTATATTTAATGTAATTGAACTCTTTTTTTCATGTTCACTGATAAGGCTTCAACATGTATGACTTCTCATGTATGTACAAATTTTTTCGTACCTTTAATATAATTTTTTTTTTGGATAGGGAAAAAATAAGTTCAATGTGCTGAAAGAAATCCGTAAATTAATTTTATTTTTGCGTGTTGCCCACAGACCACTTCTTTCTTCAACATTCTTGATTTTATTTTGGTCACAAGACATCGATTATGTAGGTCAGTGATCGTAAAGTTCATAAATAAAAACAAAGCAGATTTTTTTTTGTTGTTGTTGTTGTTTTGTTCATGACTATAAACACAATAAGGAAGAGTTTTTTTTAAAAAAATTAAGAAGCTTTGTGCACGGTAATTATAGATCAAAAAAGAAGAAGTTAGAGCCTTTTAAAGTAAAAAATTATCAAGAAAGTGTGTAAATTGTGAATTACTGTGTGTTATCGATAAGATAAAAAAAGACCTCAGCAACAGCAATAAATTTTTTATGTACACACAAAATTTTTTTCTTTCATACTGTAGATTCGAATATTTTCGTCTTCAAGGTTCATTGCTTTACGGACCGATATACTCGTGAGTACTAGTTTCATATAAGTATGTATATACACGTACGTTATCTTATTGAGAGATTTTGCGGGTGTCAATTTTAAATTTCTATAGAAATAAAAGGTTTTTTCGTGTTAAACATGATATGGCGGCGAAATGAAATGAAAATGGTTTTAAAAGTTTTCTTGCTGATAATTTTTTTTGAAACTTCTTTTTTTTTGTAGCTAAGAAGAAATGATTTGTGGGATGTTAATGGTTCTGTAATGGATGTAAAGTGTCAATTAATGACAAATGGGGAATTTTCAAGACTTTTGATCTTTTTTCTTGTAATTTATGGACTTAGAACTTATGGTAGATCATGATCAGGACATTTAAAGTGTACATAGAAACAATTCATAGATTTCAATTGATAAAATTCAAAATTCTAAAACTATGAATATTCCTTCATTTTTTAAACTTGTTAATGCGTACAATCAGCTGTTTATATTTAAACTTTGTCCATCATAAATAACACAAAGATATCCCATTTTTTTCTGATTAGATTACAAATTAAAATAAACATTGATGACCTCTTTAGTAGTTTGGGTTCAAAACCATTCAGTTCTAAAGATTTTATTTTCTTAAAAAAAGTCACGTACTTTGTATAGTTTAAAATTGATGCTGAGGATTAAATACGTGCAAAAAACAGAAGATCCACAAAAATTATGTAAATAAGATTAAAATCATATCCGGGAAGTTCATCCAATTATACAATTATAGTTTGTTCTTAAGCAGCAAACTGTATCAGCACTATGTCAATAAATTTATCAAATAAGAAAATTATCATTTCTTTACAACATATGTGAGAAAATCCCATCAAATATAAGTGATTATCGGTAACCTACTTCCTTATCAAATCCATGGGTGTAAGTACATTGGACGTTATAAAAATTTATAATATCATCAACAGATCATATCATCTTTGAGTAATTACTGCTTCTTTTCTTGTGTATATTTTTTTTCTTCTAACAAATGCTGGCTATAGAAAAAGAAGAAGAAATTCGAAGAAAAAAACTACTTGGTGATAAGTGCGTAGCCCTTAAGGAGACTATCGTCAGGTTTGGAAGGTGTAAAATTTGTTCGAAAATTTTTATGAATTCATTTTCAAAAAAAAATTTCAGAAAAAAAATCAAAAAATTGGTTGAAAAATTTTTTAAAAAACTATTTTTAAAATAGGTATCTAAAAAAAATTATTTTACAAATTTTCAAGCATTAAAAAATTTGTAAAGAGGCCGTTCAGTTATTACGTAATGCGGGGGGGGGGGGGGAGGAGGTCGGGGAAAGAACAATTGAATCAAATTGTTCTTTTTTGAAAAATGACCGTTATTTTGTACTTAAAGAACGGCCCGAACAGTTTCAAAAATAAAAATCTATCAAAAAATTCGGAAAATCTTCAAAAAATGGGAAAATCTGGGAAAATCTAAAAAAACTTTTTCAAGGCAACAAAAAACCAGAATAATTTTCTTATAAAAACTTTTTTAAAAAAAAATGTTCAAAGTCCTCGTGTTGTTAATCGAGGGACTTAAGCGCATTTTTGTCGCAGCGATCAGTAATTGATTAAATAGAAACTGCTTTTAATTACAAAATCCCTTAATTCTTTTTTTATTGAATTTTTGAAAAACAATTTCCAATAACTGGACAAATATTGATTAACTTCTCGTTAATACGTATTTCGACGCAGTCTAGCGTCATCTTCAGAACTGTTGTGAAAAATTTTTCTTCAATTTGAATTCAATGCTCGCTGAGATTTTGTTTTTGGTTAAAATTGTTAAGAAAATTTTCTTACATTTTAATCAAAAACAAAATCTCAGCGAGCATTGAATTCAAATTGAAGAAAAATTTTTCACAACAGTTCTGAAGATGACGCTAGACTGCGTCGAAATACGTATTAACGAGAAGTTAATCAATATTTGTCCAGTTATTGGAAATTGTTTTTCAAAAATTCAATAAATATATAAAACTGGATAGAAAATGAACAAAATTTGATTTTAATACCCTTAATTCTTCTTTTATCATCAAAAAACCCTGCAAGAAAATAAAATTTTTATAAAAAAAAACTATATAATAATAACAGAATCCATTAAATTCCGTCTTTCTAGCATGCACTATGCATGAAAAGTCTGTTCTCACAATAATAAATACAAAACCTTACAAAAAGAAAGAAAAAAATTTTGACCAAAAATAACGGTCAAAAAAATTTTAAATTCCAACGGTCAAAAAAAATTCAAATTTTTATCGAGGGGTTTTCAACAATTTTTTTCCTTATTTAATGTTAAATCGTTGATTACAGGAATTGTAGATCATTTAACGATTTTTTAATAAGCGAGGCCGGAATAACTCGATAGTAGAAAGATAATTCATCATAACAGAACTCTTAACTATGTCTGGTTTCTGAGATCTCAGAGCTCATCCAGCCTTGAACCACCCAGCCAGCCAGCCAGCCGAACAAAGTGAAACTATAAGCGTCATTTTTTGCAAAAATGCGCTAAAAAATCATTCGACTCTACCCAAAAAAGGCAGTAACAGGAACAGCAATTATCAAAGAGAAAAAAAAAAATGTTCAATGATGAGATAACAAGCAGCAACTTTGTTGTTATCAAAACATAAATTAATTTTTACGTGCGTCTGCTTCATTGACTACAATTTATTAATGATTCGCTCTCATTCACTCTTGTCAATTACTTTTTTTTATAATAAACTTGCTTGACACTCCACCCCAGTGGCAATGATTATTAATGGGATTATGCACTGCTTTGTTCAATAAAGAAGTCAACATTGTTGCTGAGATGGTATTATCTATAGCAGGTGTGCTAGGACTTGACTTCTGATAATTTTTATGGATGCTGAAAATTTTTGAATTTAGAAAAAGAATTTTGAAGTTTTACAAAAATTTTAGTGTTGAAAAAATCAAGTTTTGAAGCTTTTTTTTTTTAAAAAAAAAAAAAAAATTAAAGAGGACCCCAAAAAACCAACATTTAAGAACCCCTGATAAAAAAATTGAGGTGCACTATCACCGCACGTACATTGCTGATATGATTTACAATCTATGTATGAAATTACATAAACGAAATGAAAATTCAATATAAAACTAGTAATGAAGCGGATCACGCTTCATGTGCATATTCACACCGTTCCAAAACTCTCTATCGGGTCAGCAAAGCTTCGCTTTGCATAAGATTGAAGATTAAGTCTCGATCGGGTCAGCAAAGCTTCGCTTTGCATAAGATTGATGATTAAGTCTCGATCGGGTCAGCATAAGATTGATGATTAAGTCTCGATTGGGTCAGCAAAACTTCGTTTTGCATAAGATTGATGATTAAGTCTCGATCGGGTCAGCAAAGCTTCGCTTTGCATAAGATTGATGATTAAGTCTCGATCGGGTCAGCAAAGCTTCGCTTTGCATAAGATTGATGATTAAGTCTCGATTGGGTCAGCAAAACTTCGCTTTGCATAAGATTGATGATTAAGTCTCGATCGAGTCAGCAAAGCTTCGCTTTGCATAAGATTGATGATTAAGTCTCGATCGGGTCAGCAAAGCTTCGCTTTGCATAAGATTGATGATTAAGTCTCGATCGGGTCAGCAAAGCTTCGCTTTGCATAAGATTGAAGATTAAGTTTCGATCGGGTCAGCAAAGCTTCGCTTTGCATAAGATTGATGATTAAGTCTCGATCGGGTCAGCAAAGCTTCGCTTTGCATAAGATTGAAGATTAAGTCTCGATCGGGTCAGCAAAGCTTCGCTTTGCATAAGATTGAAGATTAAGTCTCGATCGGGTCAGCAAAGCTTCGCTTTGCATAAGATTGATGATTAAGTCTCGATCGGGTCAGCAAAGCTTCGCTTTGCATAAGATTGATGATTAAGTCTCGATCGGGTCAGCAAAGCTTCGCTTTGCATAAGATTGATGATTAAGTCTCAATCGGGTCAGCAAAGCTTCGCTTTGCATAAGATTGAAGATTAAGTCTCGATCGGGTCAGCAAAGCTTCGCTTTGCATAAGATTGAAGATTAAGTCTCGATCGGGACAGCAAAGCTTCGCTTTGCATAAGTTTGAAGATTAAGACTCCATCGGGTCAGCAAAGCTTCGCTTTGCATAAGATTGACAATTAAGTTTCCTAAAAAAATCGAAAATTTTCATATTTGGACTGAATTTTGAAGCACTAATTGATGTTTTTGGATATGACAATGTATGTACGTCTTTTAGGTCTAATAATAAGCTACAATAATCACAAGTTTTTAGACTTTTTAAATCCGAACTATAGGCACAGGAGGGCAAAATGTCCGAAAAATGCCGATTTTTTGAACTTTTTCGAGATTTTGACTGACCAAAATAGGTTTAAAAATATTTTTGGTATTTTTCTATAAAAGTTCTTGCATTAATTGATCAAAAACAGAAAAGTTTACAAAAATCCATCCACACAGTGAACCACACGAATTTTTCCAAAATTTAGGTTTGTGGGGGGTGTACTGGTGACTAACAAAGTTTTTTGTACTTTTTCTCAACAAAACTTCATTTTTTTATTGATTCTGATAAAAAAAAGTTTAATTCACAATTTTTGTGAAATTTTTTAAATGTATTTTGCAATAATCGGCTAAAATATGCTTAAAAAACACACTATTTCGTTAGTTTCTCAGATCCATCTACATGGATCGGCACCAACGTGTGAGGTGCACATTTGAGTGTTAATGCGCACATTTTGAGACATTTTTAACATAAAATGGTTTTTTCGTATTTGAGTTCTGCGAGGTCGTGTCCGGAGGCATCAAAACCTTTTTCAATGCGGTTTTTTGTATTTTGTAGATAATTTTGAGGCCGAACTTTTCACACCGAACTGTTTTTGAAAATTTTGAGTTTTGGCGCCAAAAAACTAAAAAAACGATTTTTCAAGTGTATCGAAATCAATATATTCACAACGTGAAACGGTGTGAATATGAATATTTCATATTTAAACTTGATAATAATGACAACCGCTAACACATAACTTATATTGAATAACTTCCTGTCCGTATGTGCAATGAAAAAATGTGAGTAAGAAAAAAAAGAGACAACAAAAAAAATAAATGTTTGTAAATATTAAACTTTATGGCTTTAAAAAAAATTTAAAAGAAAAACTTGACAAGTTTTCTTATCAAATTAGTAGAAAAAAAACATACAAAAAAAAACTGAAATGAAATAATTTAAGTTCGTTACGGTCTTATAGATTCTCAATTGTCCATACAATTTGTCCTTTTCTGAATTATTATTTTTATTTTTTTTTTATGAGATGATAAAGTTTTCAATATTTGTCTTTATGAAATAGCTCGACACTCATTTCTTGATGTTATTCACAGGTCACGACAAGTAACACCAATTTTGAGTTGTTGATAAGAATTTTGATTTTTTATTTATTTTTTTTTTTTTTATTAATTTTCAAAACTATTCCAATCTTGCGCAATTAAAGCTTTGTTTCTATTGTTTCTTAATTTTTTTTATTAGATCGTGTTTTACACCTGATTAGAAGTTATTGGGTAGTTAGTATTGAATAGTTCGATTTTTTTATGAGCTGTAAATTTGAGTAACTTTGAGATTGTAGCGGTTTTGAGCTGTCAACTAAAGGTTGTAAATTTTATGCTTATTTTATTGTTATTTAGAAACTTAGACAATTGAAGAAATTTTCATCGAATCTGGTCTTAAAAAGATGGATTTTTTTTATTTTTAATCTTTTTGAATAAAAATTAATTTAATCAATTTAGGTAATATAAAATTCACGAAATAAAAATTTAAAAAAATAATCTTTCAAATTTTTGAGCTAATTCAGTTTTTTTATTTCAAGTTAAAATTCAAAGTATTAAGAACTTAAATAACAGTCATTAAAATTATTGAGATAACAAGTGAAGGCATAAAAATTTATTTATTTATTTTTATAATTTTCTAAATCGTGATTTTCAATTTCCAATTCAAATAAACTTTTCATCTCGTTTTATTTTCGGTTTTATTTGAGTTAAATTTTAACAATTTTTTGTGACTTTCTGATGGACACGCAATGTATTTTCCAATTCTTTAGTTATTATTATTATTATTATTTTTTCTTCTTCACTTTTCTTTCGCTCTTATCAGCAACGGCAGCTGGCATTCATTGAGGCGCCTAAAAATTCCGTAATCATTACACTCGTGATTTTCTTTTTATTTCATATTTTCATTTTTTCTTATTTCTTTTTTCCTACTTGAAACTTTTATATATGCAATCGATTTCTTTATTTACTACTTGCTATTATTATCCGTTTGACTCAATTTATTATTCAATATTGTTGTTATTTTGATTTGAAATCAATATTTTGATTTATTATTGTCGTTACATGCATGAATTTCTATGCACATCAGGATGAGCATCAACAGTTCCTTTACCTCAATTTAAATGAAATTTTTTTCATCTATATATAATATTTATATCCAAATAAAAAATTCAAGAATTTAAAACTGTTTTATTTGTGTCATTTTGGATGCCATAAAAAAAGTTCTTTGATGTCCAAAAAGCACTTATTTTCCTGTGGCTTATGTGCAAATTTTGCGAAGAATGAAAATAAAATTTTATTTGACTTTTTAACGATATTTTGATGCAAAAATTGATCTTAGCTGATTATTTTTAAATTGGAACTGATTCATCGAAAAATTAAAAGAATTAACGGTGCAATTAAGATTTTTTCAAAAATTAAATTTGCATAATTCAGTTTAAAGCAGTTTAAAGAACTTTCAAACAGGATTTAAATAATTTTTTAACAAAAATTAGAATTTTTATGTTGAAAAATAAAAGAGTCAAAAATAAACATCCGAAATTAATTCTAAATGTAAGAAAGGCATTGCCTTTGATGATAACAAAAAATACCGTGAATCTAGTTTTGTAGATAAGGAAAAGAAAATTTTGTAAGAACATGGATTATGCATTTACTTTCCAATCAATCGATTATGTTTCTTGCCTTTCACATATAATAATTTATGGTACGTGTCAATAACACTCATGTGTGTGTTTAAACATTTAATTGATAAGGAAAAAAATGAATCCCAATAATGAGTTGTAATAGCAGCAATTCATGTACAAAATAGACTTTTTTGTTCAGTTAAAAAAAATTTGATACTTTTGTAATTTGACGCTACAAAAATGTGACTGAATGAACATTCTTGCTACATTTTTAGCTTGTGCATACAAGCTTTTATGACAGAAGAATTTAACATCTAATCAAAAAATTCATAGACATTATGTTTCAATTTTGTTGTTGTTGTTTTTTTTAATTCATTCATGAAAATATCAAAATTCAACTATCGCATCAAAATAAGTAATTTAATTGAAAATAGTAAAAACTGTTTTATTGCCATTTTTGTGTCAAATAGCCGTAATCAATCATTTAAAAAAAAAACATTTGGTGAACACATAAAAAAATAATAAAAACTGAACTAGAAACAATTTTATATCAAATTTTAGCAAAAAATGAAAACATTAGTTTAAGTATTTATAACAACAAGAAAAAAAGTTGTACACAGAGAATTATGAATGGAACTGGAAAAATCTGATTCTATATTTTTATATGGTTTCTTCGACGCCATTCATTTATATGGGGTTTCTTTTTCTGCTTTTACGGAAGTTTTTCTTGATGCAAAAAAAAGGTGGTTGAAAATTTATCAATTTAAAATTTAGTTTTGAAAATGGCGCATTTAAAATCTCACACAACTTATTTAGCTATTATTTGTTGCAAAATTTAAAATTGATACTTAAAAATAAAATTGTAAGGTTTAACTTATTGCATAAAATTTTGGAAATTTGAGAAAAATTTAAATTTTTCGTTAACAAAAACTACTATTTTGAAAAATATTTTAAGTTCTCAAATTCAATTTAAATTTTTTTTAAAAAATTCAATTTAAATTTTTTAAAAAAATTCGATTTAAATTTTTTAAAAAAATTCAATTTAAATTTTTCAAAAAAATTCAATTTAAATTTTTTTAAAAAAATCAATTCAAATTTCTTTAAAAAATTTAAATTGATTTTTTAAAAAATTCAATTTAAATTTTTTAAAAAAATTCAATTTAAATTTTTTAAAAAAATTCAATTTAAATTTTTTAAAAAAATTCGATTTAAATTTTTTAAAAAAATTCGATTTAAATTTTTTAAAAAAATTCGATTTAAATTTTTTAAAAAAATTCAATTTAATTTTTTAAAAAAAATCTATTTGAGCTAAAAAAAATTGAATTTCAAAATTTTGTTTCAATAAAACTAAATTTCGTAATTAAATTAACCCAGCCCGACCAAATTATTCGCATTTGAAAATAGACATTTTATCTATTTAATAGCATTTTAGCAAAGTCAAGAGCATATAATGTATAGGAATAAAAAAAAAAAAATAAAAAATTTACTCGAGAAGCATTTAGAACGACTTTTTCTTTTTCATCATCATCTTAAAGGAATAATATTTAAATGCCGATACAATGTGAATAAACATGTAAATACAACTCAAGGGTTTCGCTTTTAAATATAAATTTCACTTAAAGCTCATGGCCTTTTGTTGCATGTTATGTACTGCTGGTTGATACTATTACAAATAAATAAATAAAAATAAAAAAAATCCTTTTCTTTTTTTTCTATTTTAAAATAAATGTCGCTTGTAATGTGTTCTATTTTTGTGAGGTATGTGATGTTGTCAGTTTCAGAGAAACGGTACAGACAGATTACATTTTTCAAGTATTTAGATCAGACAGACTATTGAAGCTATGTTCATGAATATTCAACTGATTTAATACAAATTATTCAATGATTTTGCAAAATTATTTTTTTATAATCCACAATTTTTCAGTAGAAACATTAAAGTAAAATTGCTTAATCTTCCCACATCTACAGAACAATGGAATCAAAAGTATTTCAAACTCACCTGATCGCACTGTAGCCAAAAAATAATTACATGTTCAAAGCGTTTAGGTCCGCCAAGATTTGATGCGCCTATTAATTGTCGATGATGTTCACATTCAGGTGCCAGTCAGTCATGATTGACATGACAATGATCAATTATACGTGTGTGTATGTTTGGAGAAAAAAATCATTATTAGATGAAAAAAAAAGAAAGTTGAGAATAAGTAATTATTAGTGATATGCCATCATTCTCAAAGTGCTAATTATCCATGGAGAATTTATTGGTGCGTTCAAAAAAAAATGAGTCGGTTTGAAAGGTTTTTTTCAAATGTGAATAACTTTTTACAGGAATAGTCTTTTTTAATGAAACAAAAAGCATAATTTAGTATTTTGAATGTAGTAATTGTTGTGTAAATATGAATTACTAGAACTTTCTGGAAATTAGTTTTATAAGCCGCGGAAAAAAGTAAGAAATTTCAAATTTTTACATCAAATTTTGAGTTCAATTTTTAAAAAGATTTTCCCATTGCACTAATTAAACTAAAGTACTTTTGCAATATGGAATTCAGCGAAATTTATTAATCAACAGTCAGTTTTTAAATATAATGCGTAATGTAAACAAAAACAATTTTTTAGTCAAAAGATGAAAATTTTGATAAATTTTGAAAAGTTTAAATATTTATTAAACAGAACAACTAAATGAAAAACTAAATATGCTATCTTAATAAGTAGTTAATAAGCTATTAAACAAGCACTCAAAAGATTTAATTTGTGATGGTGAAATTCTTATCAAAATTTTTTTGCATAATTTTTATGTTCACTAATTAATCTATAAAGCGCATGATTAATAGCTTATTAACTACTTATTAAGATAGCATATTTAGTTTTTCATTTAGTTGATCTGTTTAATAAATATTTAAACTTTTCAAAATTTATCAAAATTTTCATCTTTTGACTAAAAAATTGTTTTTGTTTACATTACGCATTATATTTAAAAACTGACTGTTGATTAATAAATTTCGCTGAATTCCATATTGCAAAAGTACTTTAGTTTAATTAGTGCAATGGGAAAACCTTTTTAAAAATTGAATTCAAAATTTGATGTAAAAATTTGAAATTTCTTACTTTTTTCCGCGGCTTATAAAACTAATTTCCAGAAAGTTCTAGTAATTCATATTTACACAACAATTACTACATTTAAAATACTAAATTATGCTTTTTGTTTCATTAAAAAAGACTATTCCTGTAAAAAGTTATTCACATTTGAAGAAAACCTTTCAAACCGGCTCATTTTTTTTTGAACGCACCAATATATCAATGTATATGGAGCGTTTGGAGAAGAATCTTAAGTAGGGACGTTCATAAATGATGCTTTTGAAATTTTATTTCCAAAAACCCAAAATTTGTCTTCAAAAATATCATTTTTTATACTTAAACTGCTTATAAAACCTCAAATCCTTTAAAATAGTCAAACTTAATTCACAAATGACCCCAAAAGATTAATGATTGTTTTGTATTTAAGGAAGAAAATGTGCAAAATGCGGAAATTTCATTCGTTTACCTGGTAACTTTCTTTGATCCTCAATTATATCACTTAAGCGCTTTCCATGATCTTTAAAGACCTCCAATGCTCTGTAAAGAAAAAGAAGGAGAGAAGAAGATTAAAATAACGTCAAAAATCATCAAAATAATTTCATGTCAGTGTGAAAATTGATGGAATTAAAGTCATTTTGGCTGATTGAATGTTAAATTCAAAAAATTTTTGGGCTGCGCTTCGTTCACAAATTCCGAAAAAAATATATTTTTTTTTCTTACTTCCTTAATGCTCTTGTTTCTACAGTTGTTGCTAATTCTTTTCTTGCAGCCGGCCATCATTAAAAATTATTATAATGCCAGTCAGTCAACCAGGCATGAGTTAAACTTTAAATTGAGAGGAGAAAGAGATGTAAGTAGGAAAAAGTTGTACGCACAGCATGATTGTTGTAAATCAGTAAGTTCAACAAAAAATTTATCATATTAAATTACCTAATTGAATGTTAAACGTTTCACTCAAAAAAAATTTTTTTTTATTGTCAAATGTTTTTTTTTGTTGCTACTATGTCTTCTCATTTTCATAACGCTGTAAATGTTGCAGTGTATAATCACACTAATTATAAGGTCAACTAATAAATCACAATGTATGAAAGCAGGGCACTTACTGTCATGTAGATAAAGTTTGAAAATTGAAATTTTTCGAATGTTTTGAAAAATTTTTATTTTTTAACACAGACATAATAAATTTGTGCATGCATGATGTAAATGAAACTTTTACTCTCTTTTTCATTAGCCATTAACTATATTTTATTTCGGTTACACATTTTGGTTCTAATCACTTTATTAGAATTGTGGTTTTAAACGTTTTTGCTTTTTGTTGAAAGTTTAATTTTTGAAGCTCTAAAAAAGTTTGAATTTACAGAAGGTCCTCGATTTAAACAGTTTTGATTTGAATTGTTTCGATTTGAATAACCAAAAATTTTCCATTGAAAAATTCAAATTTTCATTTTTAACGGTCATTTTTATACGTTTTGATTTGAATAAAATTCCAACCCATTCCAGCAAATTCGATCTGAATAGAAAAATTTGGGAACAAAACAACTATTTAAATCGAAAATCCCCTGTACTAGATTAGTGTAGTTTGACTAGATTGAATTAAAGACAAAATGTCTAAAAAAATAATTCACATTTCATCCTGCCATGCACCATATGAGTCCAATTGAGCGTATCTCGACCAGAACAAAAATTTAAATTTTGCATTTTTTTGCTTCTTCACTTTTAATTAAATTAATGTTAATTGAGTCCCATCTAGTTTGCATCATTAAATTGTTGAAAAGAGCGATAAGCGAACAGATTTTTTTTTTCTTTCTGTGTTTCAATTTTAATTAAATTTGTGATTCGCGAACATTTTTTTTTTCGTGCTCGTGCAACAAAAAACAATTTTTAGATGAACAATTTTTAATTTGTAGACTTTTTTTTTCGCGGAACATTAAGGAAATCAATATTTTGGGGTCATTGAAAGTTCTCGGTTAAAGATGAGCGATTTATTGAGATTTAATTTATTTTTGTTGATCGTTTGCATTTTTTATGTGTGTTGCAAAAAAATTTAATCAATAAAAAAAGAAATAACTTTATTTCATGTAAAAAGCTGTTAGTCTGGGACAGGCAATAAACGATTTTAACAGGGCATTTAAAATGACAATAAGCGTACAAAGTATGACACCATTTCCTGGGGCAGTAAATAGTAATAATGCACTTAAGCAATATGCCAAGAATACAAAACAGCATAATTCTTACTCATTTCTCTTTATCCACAATATGTGCAATTTTGGAAAGGAAAAGAGTTGTAAGTCATTCATTTTTATGTGTCTGACTTGATTTAGTGATAATTTATATTCTTTAGATATTTTCTAAATGCCTTAAAGCATTGAGACTCAAAGGATGCTGAAAACTTTAATTTTACTAAAAATTCCAACAATTTTTTTTAGATGCGTGTCAGATGCTTTTACTGACTAAACTTTTGCAAAAAAAAAAAAAATCCCCCAAGTACATTTATGAGTACAAAGAAGAAGCAATTTCAAACCTTTAATACCTTCTCGGTGTGTCTGCGTCTGTCTCTCTAATTTTGTATTTCAGTCAGGAATTTTAATAATTGTGAAAAGGGAGCGTGTGTACGATAAATGGACACACAAAAAAAATTCATTTTTTTTGGCAAAGAAAAAGAAGTCTAAATTGTCCTGGTCATTGCCATTCTGGACGTACACACGACACACAATGGTAGATATAACACAGAAGATATAATGATGATGATGACTGAAAGAGTGCATGAACAAAAAATAAAAAAAAATGAACAGTCCGAAAAGTATGTGAGGACAACAGCCGTCCACTGCACTGTATATGAATATTATTGAAATAAAATTAGAGTTCTCTGTTTATCTTTCTGTTTTTTTTTAATGAAGGAAGAAGAAACCGCAAATGTTCAAATTTAAAAAAAGAGCTCTAAAAATATTCATTTTTTTGTGTGTTGATGACTTTTTTGCATTTATTATCATCTCTCTGTTGCCTTTTTATCGTACATGTACACACAGTGTGTCTATATATTTTTTCATGCGATTCTTTGTCCAGGCAGCTTATTCTCATTATAGTCATTGAAACTCTAAAGAAAATGAAAAACCACAAGCAGTTCGACAAGAAAAAGGAATAATGTTGAAAATTTTAATAGAAACTAGTTCAATAAGCGCAATTTGTGTAGTCTTCAATTAATCATGTGATTGATTCTAGCTGTTACATTGTAACTATTTGTTTACAAAAAATAAGTTCAATGTCAATAAAACCTAGATTAAATTACTATAATTTATTTAGGGGCCGTTCACTAATGACGTCCATCAAAAACTTGGATTTTCAGACCCCCCTCCCCCCTCTGTCACAAAATCTTCATACAAAAATTATATTGTTTAAAACTGTTACACTGCCTCAGACCCCCTCCCTCCTAAAAATCTGACATCATAAGTGAACGACCCCTTATCAACATCCAAAATGCCTGAGTTTCATCAACATCATAACGGAAGCAGTTTCCAAAAAAAAAAAATTTAGAAACAAATTCTTTTTTTTTTGTTAGCATCAAGAAAAAGTCAACAAATGCCATTCTTTAAATAAAAGTCAAATTATGATGATAAATTTTAAATTCATTGCACATTTCATGGTTTGCATGAATGCAATATACAAAAAGAAAAATCATAAAAAAGGGAAACACTGACTGAATCGCGGTTCTGTTTCTGTGTAAAAAAAAAAAACTTTCTCAAGAGCATTCCATTCAAGACTTTATTATTACATTCATATTCTTTAATATTTGTTTGGGCAAAGCAGCAACAAAAAAATGAATAAATTTGCAGTAAGAAGAAGGAGACAGAACAAATACAAAGAAGGAAGTGTAAACATAACAGTGCAATAACTCAGTGCAATTAATTATTTTGATAATATTTTTTACGAGTCATACAGCAAAAAAAAAAATATTTTTTGGCAAATATTTACGACGTTACGGGTATTGCTGGTGCTGATAAAAATCACAAAAACAAATTTCACAGTTGGAGCACTTTTTTTTTGACGTATGTTTGATATTTGCAAGAAGCCGTTTAATATGATAATCTTGTCGGAATTTTTTATGGCCAATTTGTATCAGACTTGATTTAATTTTTTTTTTTATTTTATTTTTGATATTTGCACAAGTCTGCAAATTTCACTTTGCATTCACAATGAGAATAAATGTTCCACGTACACCACTGCTTCTGCATTTATCGTCTAGAATTTTCTGTTTACTCTATAATTTTCCAGGAAAATGAATATAATCAAGAGACGAGATTAAAAACTTCTAAATTACAAAGTTTTCCGAAAAGTTTCATATTATGGCAAACGAGACCTCCCTGAATTACAAATAATTTAATCTACAATTCCTTCTTTTTTTTAATGTGAAATTTCTTAGGGGCCGTTCACTTAGTATGTTCACTTTTAAGTGGGGAGGAGGGGTCTAGAATTTTGTATCAAGTCAAACGAAACTTTTTATGCAAAAAGCGTAACGAAGGGAGAGGGGAAGTGAGGGGTCTAAAAAGTCGATTTTTTGTGTAACGTACTAAGTGAATGGTCCCTTGCAGTGAAACTTTTTTTTAATAACAAGAATAACAATTCCCATTAGGTTAAAGAGTCTTTCAAAAATATATAATATAATAGTAATAATGATGTACAATTTTTGTGTTTTAGGCACGGTGCTATAATTATATCACCTATACACATTTCATGCTTGAAATCATCAAGACGGAAATGTCACTAAATAACGCTCTGATAGTTTATATGTAGAATTACACCACGTTTTTGTGGTTTGATAAGAACTGCATTTTAAATACAATGTATGGACACAGAGAGCTGAGAATAATTTATGTGAGTCATTAGAAGCATTGTTGTTGAAAATTAGAACAGGTTCTTTAAAATGATTTACAATTTTATGATTTACACCAATTTTTTTATGTCATTATTTAGACGATCGGAGCGTTAATTTAACAAATCGGATGTAAAGTTTTAGAATATTCCTAAAAAAATGACAAGAAATGCGGAAGTAAAAGTGAGTAAATTGAAAACTGAGAAATAAAAGTATTAAGTTGTAATCATACAATTTAATTTTAATATAAAACATTTCCAGATGATAATTTTTTTTTGTTTCATGTGCGTCAATACGACTCAAGGTAACGTACGAGTAATTTTTTTCTTTTTTTAAAAAAAATATGAAAAATCATCAATTTTTCAGTGACTCTTTAAATATTTATAAAGTCACTAAATCTACTAGATGAGAGTTGCAGGAGTAAGGAAATTTTAAAAACTGTATGCAAAACTGCAATAAAAATAAAATATTCATGTAAATGTGAAATCACATTTCGATATCATAATGACTTTTTTTTCCTTTTTACATTAAGCATAATTTATGATGAAAATAAATAATAAAAATTTCATAGTTTTCGTGGTATCCTTATGGTGTCGATTTGTTAAAATATGATTTTATTGCTTTTGCATTCCACCCATTTTTTCAGTGAATTTTTGACTTGTACAAAACTATTGAAAATTTAATGTATAATAGTAATAAAAATTCATACTAATGTAATGTTGGCAATAAAAAAGAAATTTAATCAAGAAATTATATAAGATGCCAGTAAACTAGCCAGACATAAATTATGTTACATACAAAGTATAGATGGACATAAAATGCGAAGATTCTTGTCTCATATTTCTTACAATTACACAATCATAGACGTCCATCTATATGATGGAAAAAATCTTAAATCTTAGTAAATCTTAAAATTACATTTTTTTCTGAGAATTTAATATGATAATGTTGTGGATGGAGACGTTGCGAGTTTTTTTCGGGAGAGTATGGAAGAATTGAACTTTTTTTGGATCGTAAGCAATAATTTTAGGAACTTTATTAAATTTTATAAAAAAATTGACGAAAATTTTTCAAAAAAAAAAAAAAAATTAGGGTAAAAAATATTGAAATTCGTACAAAACGAAAAAAAATTTTTGAAAGTCCTGTAACTTTTATTGGAAGCATTGCTGATTTCCCAAATTTTTCCTACGACTTTGCTTGGGGTCCATATTTTTTTATTCAATCTTGAAAAGAGCAATTTGTGCAGCATAAAGCAGAAAAAAATCCACTTTATTTCAAATATTGAAATTCGTACACTCAAATATTGAAATTCGTACACCAAGTACTCACGATTTTTGCATCCAAAACTTGAGAAAAAATTAATATTCTTGCAGTATTTTCATTTGAGGAGGTTTTAATTCATCCTGAGCTACTTCTTTGTCCTTAAAATTGAATTTATTTAATTTGTTTACACAAAAACAATTGAAATTCTTCATCGCCTACTATTGAAATTTTGTACGAATTTCAATATTTCTTCTGTACTAATTTCAATATTTGGAATGGGGTGGATTTTTTTCGTATAAGCAGTGCTTATTTATGCCTTGAATTAATTTAGTTGGAAAGTAGAGTACACGAGCAAAGTCATAAGACCTTAACATGTGGCCAATCTTAAGTTTAAAGGCAATTTTTTCAAGTCTAAAAATTGTGAAAAATTTTTTTTGTAAATTTGTTCGTACGAATTTTGGTTTTGTACGAATTTCAATATTTTTTACCCTAATAAAAATTTTTTAAAAAATTTCTAAAAATTTAAAAAGTTTGTTCTTTATTTTCTAGATACACTTCTGGGTATGAATTACAATTCCTGCTATATTAAATGTCCCTTTAAAAAACAAATTACTTGCACCTCATTTTCATCTCCACAATCTCTTTTTTCCATGTAAACATGAGTGTTTAGTGTTGTATGACCAATTGGAATTGACATTTTAAAGGAATTTAATTAGCTTTAATTTCAAATACTTAAGTTAATCTGATCCTCAAAAGATATAAATGAATGAAATGGCGCCAGTTCACTCATAAACTCTTTCAAAATAGTTCACACACAGCATAAAGAGAGTCAGGAAAGAAATGCACATCAAAGATATTTCACAATAAAAAAAGAGACATTGAGATGTGAATATGTGCAATATGAGTAAGTATCGTACCAGACTCAGACTTGCAAAATAAAAGAAAAGAAAAAAATCATAATAAATAAAATGAAAGAAGAGAAAAAAAAGGCGTAAAATGTAATTTGCAAGTTGAAATCATTTATATGGCTTGAGGGCAGCATTACAATTGCTGCTGTGGCTGCTGTCTTTCAACATTATCACAGTTACATAGTACGGGCATGTAATCCAATGTAAGAAGCAAGTAATTGAAAAAAATAAAAGATTTAAAGAAAATAATAAAAAAAAGTTTTTCTTAGCTTATTTGAGGTCAAAAGCAAGCAGCTCTATTTGAGTGAGAAATAAATCAACAGCAACTGCACTTTAGTTGTGAATACAAAAATCATTTCTACGACGGCAGTTTGCATTTAGTGCGACAAAACACTTTATTTTCATTTGCATTAAAGCGTGTCATTTTCTTCGTCTTTTATCATTCTGAACTGCACACAAATGCAATCTTGTTCTGTAATCTTTCGCTTATTTAAGCTTTAATGTTTTTAAATTGCAAGGGATTAGAATTTTTTCAATGACGACAATTGGTTTCTGAATTGAAAAATTATAAAGTTTAATTTTCAAGAATATGATATTAATTTATATTTACCGTTAATTTCAAGCTATTTAAAGATAAACTGCAATTTAGAGTCGAAGACAGAAAATTAATTGACTAAATATTCATCCATAAAATTTTCATACCAAATAACATATCTTTGTTTTATACAATATTCAACAAAATTTTCATTCGGAAGCTCCTCAGACTGATAAAATAAAGAAGCAGACTAATCTAGCACAAATGCCAGACTTTTGAATTAAAAAATTCAAAAGTCTGGCATTTGTGCTAGATTAGTCTGGATTAAAAAATCCATGTAAAATGCAAAAGCTTTTACATATTTTATTACCGCGTAAATTCCTCAGAAAAAATTTCCTTCCAGTCTACAAACGACTACATTTTATGATACCAACAAAGTCCCAAAACATTGCATTAAATTTCCAAATTTAAAACACTTGGTGCTCATCTAAAGTTTCAATTTATAAGAAAAAAAGTCACAATTTGACGGAAAATTTATTTCAGCTAAAGTGTCAAATAAATTATTCACACTTATCAAAATATAACGTGATAATGCTTTTTATACAATACTTAATAAATAAGAAGAATAATCAAAGTTTGAAATATTTATGAATTCAGTCGCGATTTTGTTGCATTTAAAATCAACTCAAATGAACCTTTTTTTTTCATTCTTATCAATATCAATATATTAAGAGTCTGTTGTCAAGTCACTTCATCCATGCAGTACTGCGTGACTTCAATTTAAAAAATTATCAATGACACTGATACTTCCAACACCTTAAAAATGAATACATTTTGATTATTTTTTGCGCAAAAAAGTTGTCATCTATTGAACTTTGTTTTAATTTTTTTAATCTTTTTCTTCATTGCATTATGCATGCAATCATCATCATCATCATCATCATCATCATCATCAAATAGTGTGTCTCGGTGTCAACGTATCATAACAACAATTTTTTTCATTCTCACACATAGAAACAAGTGCTGGTTGCGAAAGGTTCTAGAATGCTGACTATAACGCATTTTGCCATGAAAATTTAATAAACTTAAGCTCATTAGCTCGACCATGTAATCATTCGTCACATCATCATAAAATACCATCAAATTGCTTCCAATCCCATCCACAAAAATCACAGTTTAATACCCAAAACAATAATATATACAACAATAAAAACAAACATCGAAAACGTGAGTAAAAGCTATAATTTTCTGTCAACAATTCAAACGAAAAAAATTGCGCTAAAAAGTATACATCAACCTCAAAAATGTGTGTATGTCTGGCGTTCTAAATAATATGATGAGATTTACATCACATCATATTACTATAATCATTAGTGTAAAAGGAATTTATTTTTTTTTCTCTTTATTAAATGAAATAATAAAGTATTAAAGAAAAAAATAAGAAACTGAAGCACTTTTTGTGCCAAGAAAATAAAAAGAAAAATGAGAAAAAAAATTTTCCCCCATGCTTAACCGACAATTTTCCAAGACCGGTAAAAATAATATTAAATGCCGACATGTAGCAGACGACGACGCCAAATGGGAGGTGAGAAAGTGAGATGGAATGCGAGAAGAGAAGAATGAAGGAAAACGAAAAAAAGTTCACAACAAATACAAATAAAGCAAAGCCGGCAAGATTTGGATGTAATTGTGTAAGTAAAGACACACTCACATTAAAATAAAGAATCTTTTTCTTTTCTATTTTGTTTGGTGTTAGTGATTTTTTTTTCGCGCCAAAATGATGAGCGTGGCTGCTGCCGAGTCTCATTTGAGACTTTTGGCTATATAAATAAAGTAAGAAAAAAGTATCAACGCTGATGATGAAGTGGATTTTTTCTTCTTTCTTGCTCGATTCTCTCTGTTTTGTTCCGAGTGAATATGTACACATAATAAGAAACATATAAGAATGAATAAAAAAATGCATCGACAAGGAACTAAGTGGATGAGTATGAAACAAGTGGATTTATGGTGGCGCATTTTTATTTTTTGATGAACACTTCTGTGATGAAAGAGGCCGTTGGTCGTAAAGATGTCAGAAACTAGAACAGCTATTATCCTTACTTGTGAGAATTTCTTTGGTACTTGATACTTTTTGGATTTTGAGATGTCCCAAATAAGGATGACATTTTTTTTGAGGGGATGAATGGAGTTATCTAAATTATTAGTCTATCTTGAATTTTGGTGATAAAATTTGAGAGTCTTGAGTCATAAGCAGCATAGCTATAGCTCAGAAAATTCTTTGCATGACGAAAAATGTTTTAGTGCCATTTATAAGAATTTTAGAGCATTTAAAAAACCAATACATACCACAGTATGTGGTTTGGAATCACACAAAAATCAACTTCAAATACACCCATTCCCAGCATCATTCTATCAGTTGTTACCATAAAAACTGACAGTCTATGGATAAAAATGCTACCAAAAAATGAGGATTAAAAATTATTTGAAATTCACCGACACAAAACCAAGATCAATAATCCCCCATGTTCAAAAACATAATCATGGGAAAAAAATATTAATCCTTAATATTCAATTGAAATCACTCACAAAGTTCAATCGACAAAACGATACACTTATTACAAAAAATTGCTCTTATTACAATCCGTAACGATTTAAAAATAAATAAATATTTTATGTACTACCAATATTGCAACATTGTTGCTGAATAAAAATATGCACTTAATAATACGTAGCATAGCATTATTATTAAAGGCACGAACTGTGTATACATGAATTAAAGCAATGTAAAAATTATTATGAAAAAAGATGGAAGAAAAAAAAACAGACAACAACATCATCAAGCGTCGGCACCTGACGCTTTAAGGGAAGGCGAAAAAATTGAGAATACAAAAAAGATGAGAGAGAAGTAAGAATCCATACACAAGTGATAAATAAATATGTATTATATAAATCAAACAATTAGACATTCCACAATGCCTTAAATCACTAAGGCAGCAGGAGAGTTTTTTTATATTTATTTTGAATTTTCAATGCGAATTGCTTACGATGAGATTTTAATTGGAAATTCATTAATTATATTTTTGCCCAATTGGAATACGCAGGGGCATAGCCAGGATTTTTTATGAGGTGGGTTTTTGCTACTTTTCGACGTTTTTTTTGGTTCGGATCTGAAAACGTTCAATAATATCTAATATAAATTTCGCTAAAATAGGGGGGGGGGAGGTTGACCCCTAAAACCCTTGCAAAAACCCCCCTGGCTACGATCCTGGAACAACGAAATAATAAAAAAAGAGAAAAATTCGACAAATTAATTTATTTCGTCTTCTTTATAATTTTGAATAATAAAATGTTTTTTTTTATGTTTATTATCTTCGTGAACAGACTGTTTAAGAGAACAGAAGATTAAGTAACTAATCATGTCGGTAGGTGGATAATGTGAGAAAATTTTTTTTGGATATTTATTAGTCCCAATGGATGAGAATTTAATGAGTTATGAGTCTGCGTAGTCTTCAAAAAATATATTTAAAAAATCCAAGCGGAATGACATCAAAAATGAACAAAGACAATTCAATCAAGAGCACAAAAATCCTTTTTCAAAAAAATCCATTAATCATTCAGAAGTGCCGTAAAATTTTCAAGGTAGAGTACCTATTGTCAATCCTTATGAGTTCTTAAAAATGACAATCCCTTGAGTCGACCAAAAATCATCCTTTCACCTCCCAATAATAAATCAATTAAAAATCTTCATTAAAAGTTATAAAAGTTACCCACTTGGACCTGCCAAAAAACACAGAAAAGAACAAGACAGGTTTCATGTTGTGCACATTAAAATTGAATAATAATTTTTTTATGCACCACATTGCACACTGCTAACAAAAAAAATAAGAAGATAAAATACTGCAATAAAATAATGATGACAATGAAGATATGGGAAAGAAATGAGAGCAAGCACATAAAAGAGATCTTTGAAAAAAAAGAAGAAGGTGGACTCACTGACGAAAGAAGATATAAAAGATTTTTTTATGTCTTTTTAAATGCCACTACATGCATTATTATTGTTCTCAATTTTTATGTGTGTTACATTTTTTTTTTGTTTTCAATTTTTTTTTTATGACCAACATCAACATTTTGAAAAAGAGAATATTTTATTTTATTACTAGTTATGGATGCATGTCAAGTGTGACGAATGAGTAGGGAACTGGAGACTAACCTTCATGGAAATACAAATTGTATAATATTTTTATTATTGGCTCATTAGTAGTTATTATGTGTCGAAACCATAAAAATGAGAACATTTAGAGCCAAATCAACAAAAGGGATGCACAAGTATTCCAAAAAAAAAGAATTACACAATAGTGACAAACAATAAGAACTATAAAGAAAATTATCATTATTTTGACTCTCTCATACAAAAAAAAAGGGAAATACATAGAAGAGAAATAAAAGCGAAAACTGCATGTTATGTCTGGTGATTTATTTTCATTCTTACGATTTTAAATTAAAACTTTTTTTTGAAATTTAAAAAAAAGAAGACATAAAACAATGAGACATGGATGGGAAACAAGAGCGAATTGTGAGTGAGGTAGATGAGGAACAAAAAAGACATTATTCGTCGTCTAGGCTTCTTATTTTTTTTTTATTTTATTTTTGCGTCAACGACATGAAAATTTTCCCATCATCATTAAAAGATCACAAAAAAAAAAACGAAGGAACGAGTAAATGAATGGATATATGAATTTAGTGCTATGTATGCTTTAACAAAACAAAAGAAAAAAAATATATTTTTTTTTGCCTTCATCAGTCAATCAGTCACATATGTATGTACATAAAAATAATATTTATGAGGATTTCTAATTTACGAGAAGTCACTAAAAAAGATCTAAATCGAACATAATTAAATTTTGATCTTGAGTTATCTTTCGGAAATCTATCATCATCAATAAGGGGTCAAATCTTTTTCGAATAGAATATAATCGATTGCTTTATAATGATTAGTTTGATTGGTACTTATGATTTTTTTTTTTAAAAAACTAGATTGAGTATTTCTTTAAGATTGATGGCAATAAATAAGGCAGGAACATTCTAAGCTCTTACATGGCATTCATTGAATTCTTATTAGACTCCTGTCATGATGTAATGTATGTAAATTATATATATACGACGATTATCTCACTTGGCATCATAAATTCATTAGACATTCCAACTCACTCACTCATTTGACTTCCACAGCTTGGCCTCTTTATAATCTTGATCGTACTCTCATTAAACTACAAACTATGGGAAGCAATAAGGTATAAAAAGCATAAAAAGTATATAAATATGAAGAAAAAAAGAATGAAATGTTTTAATAATAATGAAAATAAAAAGAAAAAGAAAATAGATGTAAGGGAACGTGCGAGTACTCATAATGTTTTGTTTGTACAATTTTTCATTTCTTTTTCTTTCATTTCATGAGCTTTTATTTTTGTTACTTTTACTCTTCTTCAATTGCCGCCACCGCCTCACATTCTTGATTTACTTCTTCAATTACTTTTCAATCTTTTAAGATTGATGTAGTTTTTATTATTGGACTGAAATGAGTTTGTGATTTTAATGTAGCTATCTATGGAGGTGTGGACTCATGAATATTTAGAATTTAGCTATATTGGAGCTGTTGTTGATGTTCTAAAGATTTAATTCTTGAATTTTTGATTTTTTTAAAAAATCAATTCTAGAATTTAAAACTTCAAAAATTCGATTCTTGAATTTTAGTTTTAAAAATTCAATTTTAGAATCTGTTTTTAGAATTCTTAATTTTAAAAATTTTACACTAGAATTTTTAAGCTATTTAATTTTCAAACAAAAATGTTTGAAAATTTAATATTTTCGCATGATGGGTTGTGGAACCCTATAAAAATTGTACTAGGAGCATTCACTTAGTACGTTCGCTTTTTAGGAAGGAGTGGAGGGAAAAGAGG
The DNA here is from genome assembly GCA_026123125.1 of Chironomus striatipennis. Classification (NCBI taxonomy): domain Eukaryota; kingdom Metazoa; phylum Arthropoda; class Insecta; order Diptera; family Chironomidae; genus Chironomus; species Chironomus striatipennis. The sequence continues at coordinate 31,137,352 of CM047394.1, forward strand.
TGGTCTAGAAATTTATCAAGATTTTGTAACAGGTCAGACAAAAGAAAAAAAATTTCTTACAAAAAATGTAACAAGGGGGCTAAAAAGTCGTTTTTTGCGTAACGTACTAAGTGAATGGCCCCAAACAGCATCTATGTTAAACGTCAAAATCTTAACAATGCGTCATTACCATCAACACTTTCCAAGTGATAATTTTACTTCCACAAACATACAAAAAGATAGAAGCAAGAAAAATGCTTTTAATCTTTTATTCTTGTTCAATTCATTCTTGAACAAATCAATGCAGACATTGATCATATTGAATTGTAAAGAAATGAAGAATAATAATAAAAAAAAATCCATAATGCAAATTTCTGAATGCTAATGTATTTTTCAATAGATAATGATAGGTCGTTTTTTACTGTGTTGAATTGGCTGAGAAACGGCAACAGCAAAAAAAGTTTCTCATAAATTGCTAATTTGTGAGATTTTTTCTCCCCTCTTCTGGTTTTGCTGAGTTCAATCATAGGCTGTCTACATGCTCAATCATCTTCAATTTATCGGGAATTGTTCTCTGTTGATGAGTGATTTTCTTTTTTGTAATTGAATTTTTTTTTGATAATTTTTTTTTCAAGTTTTTAAAAAAAAAATTTAAAAAAGAAATCTACAAAAAAAAATGATTTATATGTTCATCATCTGTTCAGCACCAAAATACGTAATTTTAATTAAAAATTCATGATTTAGCATATTCGGAATGACATGAAAAAGAGCATAATTTTATTATGTTAATTACACATTCTGCACTTGCTTGTTGCTCTAACATTTCGAAAGAATTTATTGAATTGAATATTTTTTTTACTGCACATATGTTCTCATAGTTTTGAAATTATTGAATTTTTCATTGATTTTTGCTGCTGCTGAACATGAGAATAATTGAATTATAATTAAAAATATGGGCGTCATCATGACCTAAAAGCTAATGTTTTATGCAATCTATGAGATCTAAAACATGAATGAGATCATCTGCAGTATGGATTGTGAAAATTGTGTTTGAATTTTTAAAGATAAAAGATTTTAGGGAATAATTTTTGAATAGTTAACATAAATTTTGTTTTTTGAGATAAAGAGGAAGTTGAGATAAATAAATCAAATGTATTATGTTAACGAGTATTTTAGTTTGTCAAAATAATGATTGATAATTTTTAAAATGTTCATATGGTGAAATTACTTTTACTATATGTAATATGCTAAGGGCTATTCATTTATAATGTCGAATTTTTAGGTGGTGTGGAGTCTGAAGCTGTGTCTTAGACATTTGAATATTTTCATATGAAGATATTGTGACAGATTGGAGGAAAACGGTCTAAATATTAAATTTTCTGATGAACATAATAAATGAACAAAGCGTTTTATTAATTTTAACTTCTTATTTACATTCTAAGAAAGACAAAAATATATCACAACCAAAAAAGTCTGAATCTAATTGATTTTAATAGAATAATGATTTCTTTACAAATTTTCCGAAATCAAAGAACAATTTAATTGAATTTAATGCAATTTATTTTATTTTTTTTTAAAAAAAAATTTTGAAATCTTTGCAAAACTTTTTTTGAGCAGTTCCTATTCTAATTTGCATCAATTCTCAACTAACAAAAAAAGATCTTTATCAATGCCTTTAAAAATGATTCTTAAGAAAGTTTTTTTTTTTATTCTGCAAATTGAGGAAATAACAGAAGAGTTGCTTCTTTTTACAATTTGAATTGAACATCACCGAGGAATTCAGTACAAAAAAAAAAAATGTAAGAATAAAGAAACAACATCAACAAATGTAAAAAAAGAAGCGAAAGTGTAATTTTTCAAAGGGATTACATTTCCCGTTACATCATAAATAATCATGTCAGATAATAAGAGAGCAGATCCATAAATCTATAAATGGAAGGTTAAAGCGCATTCTGAAGTTGATTTGTCGATAAAAAAATTCTATTGAGAGCAACTTTGTTGCAGTAGAATTTAATCACATCCCATTCACATTCTATTTCTTATCTGTTAAGTATGACAAACCGTATAAATGAACAGTTCTTTATTTAAAAGAAAGAAAGAAAAGTGCATTCAGAAAAAAATAATGATTACCATTCTCAGATTTCAGGAAGTCTATATAAGATTATTATGATTGTGCGTCTGATTACAATTTCTTATTATTATTATTTCAAGTTCAAAAAAGTAGAGAAAGCATAACACACAATCAACAATAGCAAAAATGCTCAGAAAACTATAATAATGAAGCGTTAATCGACAAAAAAAGGCATCATGAATGAACGAAAAGCATAGAAAAAATAACGATGTGTGTAATGGAGCAGGCACTAATAATTAGATCAATATCTCTATTTTCGTTTCAAATTCTATTTATGTCTAGCATTTCTTTTCAAAAACCCCCCAATCCTATGAAATGTATCTATGTACAATATATATACAATATTTTATGTGTTATCAAAACATTTTCTCCGTATAATGAAAATCGAGATGCAATCCCAACCACACCCACAATTGACACGATGAATGAAAATATGAAAGAAAAGAAAGCAAAGTAAATTGAAATAGAAGAAGAAGAAGCAACAGTGTCAGCAGCATTCAGTGAGTGAAATGAAGATATCGTTTGAGTTGATGATCCAAAATGAAAATTGAAAAGAATTGTAATGAAAATTGAAGACATCTGAAAAAAGACAGACGGAACCCTTGGGAGAGTTTTGTGGATAATTTTCTGTTTAGAGACTTGCGTTGGACTGTCACTTATAAAAATGCCATTTTCATGGAAAAAATTATTAATAAGAATCTGTCCAAAAATTTAATTTCTTAAATAAAAGTTACATCAAAAGAAATTTTAAAATGCACCAAAAAGTTCAGAATTTTTTTCATTTTTAAAATTATGACAAATTACTTCCAATTAATTTCATTTTTTTTTTATTTCGACCAAAATACTGGGAAGTGAAGGTCAAAAAATAAGAAATGAATATTTTGTACTGTGAGAATCGGATTAAGAACCTGCACAAATTTCACACAACAGAGCCGAAATGTTTATTTTTTGTTGTTGTATCAAAACAAATTTCTAAAAAAAATATCAAATTGCATCAAGAACTAGCCGTAATTTAAGAAATGTTTGTCCTTTTTCTCACTCAAAACAGAAAATAAATAAAAATCTCATTTTATGCCATTCATGAATGAAATATCGATACACAAGAAAATCACCAAGAATCTTGGCAAAAAAAGACGTACACAAAAGTTAATGTTCAACTCTCTCAAACTAGTGAAATTCTCACACAAAACATTCTTTATCAGCTTATGTTATTTATTGTGTACATTATGAGAGGCATAACATGCACATGTGATGTCTATGAGAAACATCAGAAATAAATGGTTGAAAAAAAAGTTATTATCGATGTAATACAAGTGAAGGATGAGCAAAGGAGGAGGTGGAGAAATTGGCAATAATTAACATACATACGAAATCCAATATGTTCCATATGTTCACACATAAAGATGGTAGAAGTGTGATGAGAAAAAAAATGTGTAAGGAAAGAAGAATACAGAGTTTGTTGCCTTTAGATTAATAATAAGAATGGTGAAAAATTATATAAGAAGTTAGGATGGATTTTTAGTAATGATGGTTTATTGAAATTTAGCATCTGACACTACATTTAAGCTACAATAAATTTGGCGTTCGAGTGTATTACATAAAAATTTTATGTTTTGAAGTTCGCAAAAATTTAATGAATCACAAAAAATTCTGTACTTTTTATGGATGTTATACAATATAATGCTGAAGCAGTTTGGGAAAATTTTATAATAATTTTGAAGCATTTTGTTGTCTTGAAAAAATTCGGACGTGCTTAATTAATATCTTAGGTAAGAACAACATCGTGAAGTATTAGCTACTTTTCGACGTTTTTTTTTTTGTTCGAATCTAAAAAAGTTCAATAATGTTTAGTGAAAACTTCGCGAAAATGTGAAAAAAGACAGACCCCAAGCCCCCCAAGCCCTCCCCCCCTGGTTGTGCATTTCTGAACATTATAACTCACATATTGGATGGCAGGGGCGTAACCAAGAGGTTGCACCCCCTCCTCTCCCTTGAGCTCGAAGTTTCATACAAAATTTGGTTGCATTCCCTCCTTCGAAAATCCTGGCAACGCCACTGGACTTTTAATAGGACAATCCTAGTCTTGCCTCTCTGTAAATTAATTTTATTTATTTTTTTTTTTTTTAAAAAAAACCTATGAGAATGTACGGTTTTATTGTATTTTCCTGCTAAACTTCAAATGTCGCGGATATTCCTTAAATAGTCAACCAACTAATACATTATATTCATATTTTTCTGTTAGTTATTTTTTCTGCCTAAACAAATTATAAGCATCTAAAATTTTTTTTTTTGATACTCCAAAAAAATTTCCAGTTTCTAAAAACAATTTTTTCCTTCCGAGAAAATCGAACTAATTTTAAACTTTTGCACTGATTGAACAAGCAAGCAAAGACGAGAAATGAAAAAAATTAAAAACATTCGTCTAGAAATAAGAGCGTATATGAAATATGTATCTGTTATGCCTCGACTTTATTTATTTTTTTTTTCTCCATTAGTCACATCATGATTATTAAGAATTTTCTTTTTCGCCATACATATTGCACTAATGAACGCATCAAATTACAAGAAAAAAAACATCAGTTTTAAGAAGAATTGAAGATAGAAGAAATGCTTCGGAATAAGGAAGAAATATGAGGCTTGGCTATTTGAGAAATTTAAACAAATGAATCACAAAAACTCACAAGAATGAAATATATTTTTTTTTTCTTGTTGAAGGAGAAATGAGATGAATATGAGAATGTTGATGAACTTCACTTCAATGTTTTGTAAACACTTTTTCTGGGTGGCTTCACATCTCCTCTCCTATGAGTTTCTTCTTCTTATTTTATTATCTGTGAATGAGAATCTGTAATTTTTCTTTGACCTTTATGCCTTATTTCTCTTTCCATTTCACTTACTTTATAGTTTTGATTTGTTTTTAACTTGTTAAAGATGCTACATAGTTGTGAAGTTTTTATTTCACAAGTTTTTTTTGTTCGTTCGTAAACAAATTATTTACAGAATTCATGCCGGCATCAAGTGTTGAATTTCAAACAAAAAAATATTCCCATGATAAAGTTTTTAAGAAGATTATCTAGTACCACAGGAAGTCAAGGTTGATGATACTTGAAATTTTATCACTTTAAAGATAAAAAATATTGTTTTGGTTCTTGGAAATTATACTTTGTCGTCCTTAAGACTGACTTATCTTTAAGTATTAAGAGGATTGATTTTCGGTACTGGTGCATTCGACCGACCGGAATTCCGGCCGAAATTCCGGCCGGAATTCCGGCTGAGTTCGGCCGGAATTCCGGCTGATTCCGGCTGAGTTCGGCCGGAATTCCGGCTGATTCCGGCTGAGTTCGGCCGGAATTCCGGCTGATTCCGGCTGAGTTCGGCCGTAATTCCGGCTGATTCCGGCCGTAATTCCGGCTGATTCCGGCCGTAATTTCGGCCCGTTCCGGCTCGTTTTTCGGCGAATTTTCGACCGGATTTACGGCCAATTCAAAAAAGATTATCTAGTTGAATATTTTTTCAAAGATTTCTAGATATTTTTCCTTTTACAAAAAATTGAAGAATACTTACAGATTTTGAAAAATATTTAGTACATTTACTGATATTTTTCCTTTTACTAAAAGTTGGAAAAGCAATATCAGTTCAAAAAGATTTTCACATGTTTACTAATATTTTTCCTTTTACAAAAAGTGTGGGAAAACTATTATAAGTCGAAGAAATTAAAAATTGAAAAATTTTCTTATATTTTCTTATATTGAAATGTTTTCTGAAGAATTTCTGAAAAATTTTTTAAAAAATTTTTTTAACAGAAAATTCTGGAGAATTCTCAGAAGTCGGTCCTATGCACCACAATCGCGGAATTTTAGTAAAGTTCGGCCGAAATTCCGGATGACTCAGCCGGAACGGGCCGAAATTACGGCCGGAATCAGCCGGAATTTCGGCCGGAATTCCGGTCGGTCGAATGCACCACAACCTTGATTTTCTACAAGCTCAATGAAAAAATTAGCAGAAACTAGTAATGAAGCGGATCACGCTTCATGTGCATATTCACACCGTTCCAAAACTCTCAATCGGGTCATAAGATTGAAGATTAAGACTCAATCGGGTCAGCAAAGCTTCGCTTTGCATAAAATTGAAGATTAAGGCTCAATCGGGTCAGCAAAGCTTCGCTTTGCATAAGATTGAAGATTAAGTCTCGATCGGGTCAGCAAAGCTTCGCTTTGCATAAAATTGAAGATTAAGGCTCAATCGGGTCAGCAAAGCTTCGCTTTGCATAAGATTGAAGATTAAGTCTCCATCGGGTCAGCAAAGCTTCGCTTTGCATAAGATTGAAGATTAAGTCTCGATCGGGTCAGCAAAGCTTCGCTTTGCATAAGATTGAAGATTAAGACTCAATCGGGTCAGCAAAGCTTCGCTTTGCATAAGATTGAAGATTAAGACTCAATCGGGTCAAAGCTTCGCTTTGCATAAGGTCAGCAAAGCTTCGCTTTGCATAAGATTGAAGATTAAGTCTCGATCGGGTCAGCAAAGCTTCGCTTTGCATAAGATTGAAGATTAAGACTCAATCGGGTCAGCAAAGCTTCGCTTTGCATAAGATTGAAGATTAAGACTCCATCGGGTCAGCAAAGCTTCGCTTTGCATAAGATTGAAGATTAAATCTCAATCGGATAAGTAAAGCTTCGCTTTGCATAAGATTGACAATTAAGTCTCGATTCGGGTCAGTAAAGCTTCGCTTTGCATAAGATTGAAGATTAAGTCTCGATTCAGCAAAGCTTCGCTTTGCATAAAATTGAAGATTAAGGCTCATCAGGTCAGTAAAGCTTCGCTTTGCATAAAATTGAAGATTAAGGCTCAATCGGGTCAGCAAAGCTTCGCTTTGCATAAGATTGAAGATTAAGTCTCGATCGGGTCAGCAAAGCTTCGCTTTGCATAAAATTGAATATTAAGGCTAAATCAATAGCAAAGCTTCGCTTTGCATAAGATTGAAGATTAAGTCTCGATCGGGTCAGCAAAGCTTCGCTTTGCATAAAATTGTAGATTAAGGCTCAATCGGGTCAGCAAAGCTTCGCTTTGCATAAGATTGAAGATTAAGACTCCGTCGGGTCAGCAAAGCTTCGCTTTGCATAAGATTGAATATTAAGTCTCGATCGGGTCAGCAAAGCTTCGCTTTGCATAAGATTGAAGATTAAGACTCCGTCGGGTCAGCAAAGCTTCGCTTTGCATAAGATTGAATATTAAGTCTCGATCGGGTCAGCAAAGCTTCGCTTTGCATAAAATTGAAGATTAAGGCTCAATCGGGTCAGCAAAGCTTCGCTTTGCATAAGATTGAAAACAAAAGTTCCTAAGAAAATCGAAAATTTTCACATTTGGACTCAATTTTGAAGCACTAATTGATGTTTTTGGATATGACAATGTGTGTACGTCTTTTAGGTCTATTTATAAGCTACAATAATCACAACTTTCTGGAATTTTTAAAACTGAACTGTAAGTACAGGAGGGCGAAACATCCCAAAAATGCCGATTTTTTGAACTTTTTCGACTTTTTGACCAACTAAAATTAATTTAAAAATATTTTTGTTATTTTTCCATAAAAGTTCTTAAACTTGTTGATCAAATACAAAAAAGTTTACAAAAATCCATCCATACAGTGAGCCATACGATTTTTTTGAAAATTTTATATTGTAGGGGGTGTACTGGTGACTAAAAAAGTTTTTTTGTATTTTTTCTCAACAAAACTTCTTATTTTATTGATTCTGATCAAAAAAGTTTAATTTTCAATTTGTGTGAAATTTTTTAAATGTATTTTGCAATAATCGGCTAAAATATGCTCAAAAAACACACTATTTCGTTAGTTTCTCAGATCCATCTACATGAATCAGCACCAAAATGTTAGCAGCACATTTGAGTGATAATGCGCACATTTTAAGACATTTTTGACAAAAAATTATTTTTTCGTAATTGAGTTGTGCGATTAACAAACTTGCTGGTAAAGTCACACCACCACTATTTTGCGTCGTGCACCGAGGTATCAAAACCATTTTCAATGCGGTTTTTTGTATTTTGTAGATAATTTTGAGGCCGAACTTTTCACACCGAACAGTTTATGAAAATTTTGAGTTTTGGCGCCAAAAAACTAAAAAAACGATTTTTCAAGTGTATCGAAATCAATATATTCACAACGTGAAACGGTGTGAATATGAAAATTTGTCAAAATTCTAACTGCAAATAAACATACAAAAGTCACTAAAACAAAACAAAAAAAAAAAAAAATTATCAAGCATCCTTTTTTAAACATCACATCTCTTGAATGCTCAAAACAGCACGTAATTGCCTTTTGGGAAAATATTTTTCTTTCGTTTTTATTTTTTCTCTCATACACAATATCAAAAACTGAAGCTCATAAAGTCATGTCTGCAATGATGATGATGATGATGATGATAGGAAAAATAAGAAACGTAGACGGTTTTCAGACATAATAAGAAGAAGACTGAGTAAGCACAAGAGCGAACGAGTAGAGAAAAAAAAAATGAAAAAATGAAAATCTTGTTCGAAAAGAAAAGTTTTTTTTTCCTTTCGATTTTTCTTCTTAATTTTTTTGATGCGCACTTTTCTCTCGTTTTCAGCATCAACCGTAAATTTTTCGTTTTTTCTTGTGGTAATTTTAATGAATTTTATGTTAATACGCAGAGAGTCTAATAAAGTTGAAGGTTCAAATCTTTTGGTAAAAGAATAAGAATTGATAAAATAAATTCTTCCAAAATATCCACCCTGACAATGTCCTTGTCGTGTGTTGACAATCATGAAGAAAATTTCAATTTTGTACCTAAAATTGAGGGTGAAAATAAGGAGAGACATTTTCATCTACAAAAAGGTCAGATGAAATCTTGATCTCTCATCGTATTCTCCTTTCTTTTTCCATATCAAACGCAATTCATTTATACAAATTGTTATGTATTCTATTGAGTTTACATAGACTGAACACTGAGAAAGAGAGAAGAAAAAAAGTCTGTGGCTTTCGTTTGTACGGTGATTGTCAGGCTTGACTTGCTTGCCAGACACGCCAAAAAAAAAGTCAAAAAGAGGAAAAAAGGTTCATGAACACCAAAAGTGTGCTTTTGATTTCATTCACACGCATAAATTCAATTTTGTGGATGAGCACAAGCACTCACATCAATTTTTTTTAAGGAAATCAATTTAGTTCTTGTTGTTTACAGACTCGAATATCTTTAAATAACTTTATTATTATTCAAGAAAGGATGGCATTGAGAAGTAAATTAATTTTTGCATGTGACATATTCATGTATTGCTGATTTTTCATTTCATTCTCTTTTTGTCAAGCATATTGCACAGTGCCAGTGCATGCATCAATTCACTGTGTGTGTTGGAAGAAAATTAATCTCTTTTAATACTTTGCGGTGGGATGAGGAGGAGGACGATGTACAGAAATAATACCAGCATTACGCTAAGTAGTTTGTGCACATATAATATGGAACGGACACAGAAATGCCTCATTTTGACATCTGCTTATATAAATTGACTCGTCTTTTTTTTAAAAAGCGTAAAAAAGACACAAGAAACATAAAATGACAGTTGAATGTTTTTAATTTTTTTTTTGGTGAGGAATGGCAACTTTTTTGAAGTCAGAAATTTATAGTATAGTATAGTATGTTTTATTCGAACAAACTGTCTGTATGAATGCACAAAACTTTAAGATACATATATTAAATTTTTTTCTTAAAATTACAAATTACAACTATTCAATTACATTTCTTCAATATACATCACTGATTGTTTAGGATCAAGGATTAAATTGTCATTCTAGGTTGTGTATAAATCCATGCTCTCGTTTCGTCTTCCAATTGGGCACAAATTTCTCTTGATCCTAGTGCGTTAAGCAGTTGAAGTATCTAAACTTCTGAAAAGCATAAATTTGGAAAAGACTGGATTCGAACCCACGACTTTCGGGTTCCCACTCGAAATTTGAGCCAAGCACCTTATCATATAGACCAACAAGGCACTTAATTGCTTCAATTTAAGGAAGTAAAATTATTTTTGGGTTATTTTTATTTAAAATATCTATTTTGATTTTTTAATTACGTTTTTGGAAAATATTTTTTCAAAACATAAATCTTGAAAATTAATTTTTTAAGGCCTTGAAAAAGGGGTTAAATTTTTATGAATGATCCTTAAAAACAACAATTTTTAAAAATTTAATTTATGTAAAAATTCAAAATTTTTAAAATAGTTATTCAAAATTCAATAAACCACCCCTTGTAGTCGCGGCTAAGAATGATAGATGTATCATTCGTTCTGTTTCTGCATTTTTCAAGTGGTGGTCTTTGGCAAGAAGAAAGAACGAAAGAAAATAAAATTAAAAAATATTAAAAACAACCACAATGCACTTGGACAATTTGTTTATGTTACAATATTTTTCATTTTCTTCATTTTCTTAATTTTTTTTACTCTCTTCATCTTTATATATTTTTTATGATGTGCATTTACATTCCACAAAAAATATATATATATATTATATTGCAAAAAATGGACGTTAAAAGCAACTCCAACAACAAAAATGACTAAAACGCAATAAAGAGCAGCTTGCAAATTTATATTTTTATATATTCTTGTGATCTCTTGTGAGCTGCTGTTTCTTTATGACTCTTGCGTTTTTCTTTTCATTCTCTGGCGGTAGATGACAAGCATCTTTGCATTTTTATTTAATTTTCATCTTGTGCTCCCTCAACGCCTTTCCATTCACTTTCGCGTATTGAGTATGTCTTTACACAATTTATCATGTAAAAGAGGAGAAGAATGAAAAAAAAATTTACAGATTTTTCAAAATAAATCGAATACTTTTCTTGATGAGGTTGGATGAGAAGATCTCTTACCTTTGAAAAAATTGCATGATGAACGCATTTGCCTTTTACGAAAAAAATGACTTTATTTACAAGCGTGAGTAATAAAATTAAATAAACTGAGGAGTAAAGTATCTTCAATGTCATCTTTTATTGACATTCAATCAGTGCTAAGGTTAATTTTGCATTCAGATTCTGATGAATGCTTCATTTTTTTTGTAAAATCATTCAATTTATTGTAATAAATGCAAGGGGATCATGATTGAGAGGAGATGAAGGTTTTGTAAAGATTTTTTTTTTTTGGCGGGAATCACGAGTCTAAAGATCGATAATGATAAAATCATTTAACATTTGATATTTTACTGAGTAATTTATATATTGTGTTTAGCAATAGAAATAAGTTGGTATCAGAGGTGTAGCCAGGTAAGAGATACTTTTTCAGATCCGAACCAAAATAGAATTACGTCATAAAATACGAGAAACCTTTCTTCAAAAAAATTCCTGACTACTTCTTAGTTCCTATACATTTCATTGTATTAATCAATGTATTACTCTAATAAATACTAAGTATTGATGAGTCAATCAGAATTTATTGGCTCCAAGATATTTTATAAAGGTTAACAATTAATGACCTTTTTTGTTTTGATTGCTTATGATGCCAAAAGTTATATTAATTCAAAGACTTATGATGTTTAAATTCGTTCATCATACAGACACTTAAATTGGTTATTTTATCTTAATTTGTAAGAAGAAAACAAAAAATTATGTCAATGAAATACAATAAAAAAGTTTTCAGAATATTCAAACAAAGAAACTTCAAACGAAGTCATTAAGATCTATTAACCTTAGCATGTAACACTTTTTTTGATGTTTTAAAAGTATTCTAGCACAAAGGCACAAAATGTGTCAAAACATCTGCCAAATTTCCATTCTCAAGTATTATTACTAATTATATGTGCGTCTTCAATGTCTTCCGACGTCTTTAATTTCTAATCCCTCTACGCATATCTTTCGCATAATGAGTTTCCTTCCTTCGAGCAACAAATGTTCATACTTACTCATGTTTATTTTGTATATTTATTTCATTTGCTGACTATCCGCTAATTAGCAGCTTCTTCGACCTGAACTGAACTGGCCTACATTTATTCTTCTTTCTTCCTAGTTTTATTTATTTTTTTGTATGTAAATTCTTTTTAATCTAGTTAAGAAAGTAATGAGCACATTATATCGACAGTTTGTCTGATTTTAATTGATTTTATTTGAATGTATTTACCCTAATTACATTTGCAACTTGTGTGCTTTAAAATGTAAGAGCAGGGATGTAGCAAGGCAAGAGCGGCGGAAGGAGAGTCCAAGAGTAGAAATTTCTTCATTTTGTTAAGATTTTTCGAAAATAAAATCAATCGGAACTTCCCAAAAAATTTTCTTTCATACAAAGTAAGTATTTGTAATCAAAACAGAAGCAATTAGCATTTGTCATGCAAATTATAATTTTATTATTATTACAAAATTGTCCAACATTAACAAAATTATTTTTCTCTGTTTACATAAACTTTCAACTCATTTCAATTGCACGAGTAAGGAAAAATATTTTTTCTTCCTTATCATGTCAAAAGCACACGTAATTTGCTTCTTATTTGTTCATAAATCCCCTTTCTCTCTTCTTTCATTATTCGTTCGTTCATTCATTCATTACTTTACATTGTAATCATTCGAATGTAAAATAAAAAAAAATGTATTGAATAATAATAAAAAGAAAAACTTTTAATATAAACACCAAGTGCAATTTCAAGATGCGCATTATTTTATTTACATTCCGCATCGCTTTAAAAATAACAATACCGGTACAATACATGTATACACAAGTGGATGTTAGCATGAATATTTTTTTTATTACAGCTTTAGCGCCTTTTTTTCATGAATTAAAATTGTGTCTGTACAGTGGGGGAAATAATTATAGACGAGTTAGTTTTTTGTAAATTTTGGGAAATGTGAGCACTTTTATAAAAAGTGTTCTATGTAAATTTTGTGCAGTATTATATGCAGAATCTAACACTAAAAAAAATTTTTTGGTTATGTGCATCATAAAAAAATAACGGTCATTTTTTGAAAAATATGCGTTCTGCAAGCGGAAATAATTATAGACGAATTTAGAAATAAAATAAATTATTCATTTATTAACCAATATCTTGATACTTTTTCGATTGATTTACATAATTTGAGATTAAATTTATCATTTTTCTTAAAATCTTTATTAATACCAGCCATTAAATTACATAAAATTGTAAAATAAAATGGCATGAACTAAAAATTTTGCAAAAAATATTTTATGCCTTTAAAATTGTTATAACAGCATGAATATGATTTGAAATTGTTTATCATAATGTATTTTAACAAATTCAAGAGATATATTGTTGATATTTAGTTAGAAAAGTGAAAAAATTTAGAAAAAATTCTTAGCTGCTTCAAAAAAATTTTTAATTTTTGATAAAATTATTACTTAAAAGCAGTTAATATCATAAATTAACATTGATTATTGCTTGAAATTGACTAATTTACAAATTAAATGAGATATTAGAAGCTATAAATGAAAGTATTTTGGCAAAAACGCAAATAAACTGCAACTAATCAAAAAGCATGAACTTGAAAAATTGAAAGTTTTTTAAAACGTTTAAAAATTCTAGAAAGATCTCTTTAAAGAACATATTTTAGTTTATTATTAAAGAATTCAATCGTTTTAAGTAGTTTAAAAAGAAATAATGTCATTTTTACAAAAGTTTTTTAATCGAAATTTTTCATGTGGCTAATTGGTGAGTTTATTTGCATTTTTGTCAAAATACTTTCATTTTTAGCTTCCAATATCTCATTTAATTTATAAATTAGTCAATTTCAAGTAAGAATTAGTGTTAATTTTTGATATTAACTGCTTTAAAAGTAATAATTTTATCAAAAATTAAAAAATTTTGAAGCAGCTAAGAATTTTTTCTAAATTTTTTTCACTTTTCTAACTAAATATCAACAATATATCTCTTGAATTTGTTAAAATACATTATGATAAACAATTTCAAATCATATTCATGCTGTTATAACAATTTTAAAGGCATAAAATATTTTTTGCAAAATTTTTAGTTCATGCCATTTTATTTTACAATTTTATGCAATTTAATGGCTGGTATTAATAAAGATTTTAAGAAAAATGATAAATTTAATCTCAAATTATGTAAATCAATCGAAAAAGTATCAAGATATTGGTTAATAAATGAATAATTTATTTTATTTCTAAATTCGTCTATAATTATTTCCGCTTGCAGAACGCATATTTTTCAAAAAATGACCGTTATTTTTTTATGATGCACATAACCAAAAAAATTTTTTTAGTGTAAGATTCTGCATATAATACTGCACAAAATTTACATAGAACACTTTTTATAAAAGTGCTCACATTTCCCAAAATTTACAAAAAACTAACTCGTCTATAATTATTTCCCCCACTGTATTATTTTTTGTTTCTCGGAAATATCATATGACTTAATCTCTTGAGCAGTTTACTGACCAATTCAATGAATAGTTGATTGACAAATTGATAGTATGCTAATGGTTATTAACTTGTCATGAATATCTTAATTTTTCAATCTACTATATGTCATTATTTTACCGACTAATATGCGCCTAAAGTCAATTACTTATGATGTCATCTTTACAGATTTTTTTTTTGTTTTTATTTACTATTGAACTTACATGTGAGAGCAAAGAACATATCATCTAGTAAACCAGAAATACAATGTAAGGTAGCGTGAATTGAAAATTAAACGAAAATAATTATAACAAATTTAGTATGAACACGTGGCACATGCAATAAGTTCAGACTGTTTATATGCGCCAGATTTGATTTTTTTTGCTTACATTATGAATTAGCTGATTGTTTTGTGTGGGAGAATGTAAACTTTATACTTGATTTCCTTAAAAAAAAATTTCACGGCATAGTTTATGTCGATTAATTTAATCGTTCGACCGTTTGTGTGTCGGTACTGTGAACTAGATTTGATGAGTTTAATTGATTTATTAGTTTTATTTATAGATTTATTTTTATGACTGACACCTGCTTGTCAGGATTATGATTGTATATCAGCTGTTGTGGTCAAAATAGTTATCATAGATGTATCTTGAGATATTCACTTAGAAAGTCAATTCATGGCTCTCAAATCATCCAGAAACTTAACTTCTTGCTGACTTCAATTAAAATAATTGCATTTAATAAAGTTTACAATTTGATCTTTCACCTTTCCTTCTGTTACTTCCATCAACAATCTTCGTCATCATCATCATCATCTTGATTAATTTCATTGAAAAAACCGCACACTATATTCAATAAAACTTTTTTTTGCTGCGTTGGATGTTGCTGAAAGTTTCGTCTTCCTTCTCAAACTTTTCACTCACACTCTTATTTTAAAATTTAATTGATTTAAATTTTATGAGAATAAAAAAAATAAGTAACAAAACGAGTTCATCATGATTATGAGTCATAAACCCACAGAACCTGTTGCAAAACGTGATAACGACCCAGTCACCTACACAAGTACTTATGCTCTTCATTCTTTCTCTTCTGCTTAATGCATTGTGAGAGGAATCTTGAAGCGCAAAAAAGTGATTTATGGTTGTTATTGTTAAGTTTGTTGTGCACAGTAACGTGGATTTGACTAATTTGAGAAGGGTGGAATGTTATAATCTAGATGGATTCTTGGAAATAATGTCATTAAAAGACTTGAATTTCCTTTGTCTGTTGTGTCAGTCGCATTAAAGAAATCTAATGCTTGTCAACTACATATACATATTAGATATATAAAATTTCATGCTTTATTTCCACAATTAACGAGAAACTTTCAGTATCTAATGAAATGGCGGTACTTTATCATTTGGAATGTGCTTTATGTCTATAATATGAAATTCAATTAGCTATAAACCAAAGACATTGCTATCATTTTCACAACGAAAAAGTCTTACATCGCATATTTTTTTGCAATCAAGCTCAAACAGGACCGTAGCCAGGGGAGGGTCCGAGGGGGT
Source organism: Chironomus striatipennis (assembly GCA_026123125.1). Lineage (NCBI taxonomy): Eukaryota > Metazoa > Arthropoda > Insecta > Diptera > Chironomidae > Chironomus > Chironomus striatipennis. Next base: position 31,153,375 of record CM047394.1, read on the forward strand.
CTGAATCTCCTTTGAGTGCAAATTTCTTCATTTTGTTAGAGTTTTTTGGAATAAAAATCATTCAGAACAACCTAAAATTATTTATTCATACAAAAAGAAAATAAATTGACCCCACCACCCCTCGAAACAATCTCTGATTACATTCCTGAGTTAAAAAACTCTTATATTAAAATTCATGAGCAATTTTCTCTTCATTTTCAAGTATATAACTAACCATTTAATTTATAATCATAATTTCTCGTTAATAACAGCCCTCCACAATCAAGACAAACTGTTGTCGATAACGATCGACATTTTCATTCAATAAATATCGCAAAAAATTTCTCAAGTATGCTCTTTCTTTACATTAATGCATTCAAGGTATTTCATTCTCATTAAGACTTCACGTTTCTTTATCGCTTCGTGTTTTTTTTCTCTTTCATGCTCGATATTTATTTCTTCAACATTCCTCATCTTACTGAATGTTCATAAACTTCTACATCATTCATTCAAGAAGCCGATTTATTTCATAATAAAACAAGGAGAAAAAGTTGTTGGAAAGTAGTGGAAAGTGTGTTGGGTGGCAACGCTCATTTTGTTTTTTATTTTTCGAAAATATTTTACTTATCAATGACAGTTTAGCTTTAGATGCAATTATCAAATAACTTTTTTTCTTCCTCAAATTAGGTCAGTTATAAAAATGTTCATTTATTAGCAGTAATGATCAGACCGACAAAGTAAAGATCATAAGTAGCTCACATTCCCTTCTTCGATGCCCTTAAAAAGAATAAAAATAAAGAAAAGAAGGAAAAGAAATGTAAGTAATGTGCATTGCAAGTACCATTATGAAGCCACTTCATAATTTATTTGCACACATTGATTCAATCGTACGAATGGAACGAGCCGCAAAAAAAAAAAAAATTACAAAAGTCCTCGTGTTTTATATCGAGGGACTTCAGCGCATTTTTGACGCAGCGATTAGCAATTGATTAAATAGAAAAGAATGTCGAGTTTTAAAACTCTATTGCTGTTTCTTTAGTCATAATTCATTTCAATAATAAGTTTAAAACTAAAAATCAAAATTCCTTTAAAATTGATTTTTATAATGTTCAATGCAAAAAATAGCTTTACGATTTAACGGTTTTTTGAAATTCAAAATTTTCCGTTAGCAAAAAATTTAAATTTCTGAACACATCCATTATTTTTCAAATTTCTAAACACACTTATTTGTTTTGTATCAAAAAATTAAATGTTAATTAATTAAGGTGTGTAAAAGAAAAAAATTTAATCCGAAATAACGGTCAAAAAAATTTCAAATTTTTTAACGGTTAGAAAAAATTCAAACTTATCATCAGCATAGCTTTGCCCTGCATTGTTTACATATTTTTTTTGAAATATAAAATCGATAAATTAAGTTATTTAATTAGTGTTTTTTAACTTTTCAATATAAACGGCGGGAATAAAAACATTCAATGAAGCTATTAAAACGGCCTCGCCGAAAAATTGAGGAAAATTTTCTTAACTGACAAAAAAAATTTAAATAAAGATCGAAAATTCGAATAAAATTTTCGAAATTTTCCGATTTAAATTTTTAAAAACCGTTTTGTTTTAATAAATTAAAAATGTCAAAAAGCACGGAGCGAGTGAAAAAATATAGGAAAATTCGTGAAAACAGCAACAGAGAACAGGCTAAAAAGCATAGCAAAGATTATCGAAGCAAAAAGAAATTTGATGAAGCATATATTTTAAAAAATAGAAACCGATCTAAGAAAAATTATGAAATGAAAAAAAAAATTAAAGATGTTCTATGTTTGGAGACTAAGGATGGATACAACTCAAGAAATTCATTACTAAAGCAGGTTCGACAGTGCAAAAACAGGATTCAAAAGCAAGTGAAACACAACGATACAAAATATAATCAAATTGTTCATGAACTTGCAGCCAAAATTCCATCCATTCCACAATCTGAGCAAAAACACAAGAAGGAATCAGAAGACGAAAAGATAGTGATTGATTTTTATAATAGAGACGACGTTTCAGTTCCATTGCCAGGAAAACGCGATTTTTTGGTCCGAAAAAATGATACTGGTGAAGAAGTACTGCTTAGGAAAAGAGTTCTTGTAGATTCCAAAGATATCATTTATGATAGATTTCAACAAGAGTATCCTTCAATAAAAATTGGACGAACAAAATTTTTTTCTTTGAACCCACAACATATTGCATCGTTTTTAAAAATGCCAGCATACAGCTGCATGTGTAAATTTCATCAAAATTTTAAAAAAGCTATCGATGCAGTAAAAGAAAATTTTAAAGATACAGAAATTACTCACTATGCTGAATTGCTTCATAAATCAGTTTGTTCTTTAGATTCAGAAGAATGTGTCATGAGAAAATGCAAAAAATGTAAGGTATATGACGTTGGAAAGGAATTTAAATTTAATAGAGGTCAAAAAATTCGCTATTATCAATGGAAATCAGTTGATGGAAAGATTCAAGAGGTAATGGATGAATTTGGTGTCACAGAATGGAAAAAACTCTTTAAGATTCAATTTTTTGAATTTCTTAAGCATCACTATATTGCAAATACGCAAGGCAGGATTGTTCATGAGCAACTCAAATCATTCGACACAAAATGCGTCAAACTTTGCATTGATTTTTCTGAGAATGCAACAATTCATAAGCAAAATGAAATACAAGCTGCATTCTTTACAAGAATGCAGCTTTCGCTATTTACTGCCGCCGTTTATACCTCCAAACTGGATGCAAACGATACAGAAAGTATTAATGTTGAGAGTGTTGGAATTATTAGCGAATGTCGATCGCATGATAAATATACAGCATTTTGTTTTCTTGATTTTTAATTGAATCCATTGTACAGGGAAATCGAGCTGTCGAATTTGTAAATATATGGAGCGATGGAGCTCCTGCACATTTTAAGAGCTCATTTACCTTATCAACACTTCCACTTCTTGAACAAAAGTACAACATCAAAATCATTTGGAACTTTCATGCAACTTCACATGGTAAGTCCGCATGTGATGGAATTGGCGGAACAATTAAGTCGATGGTGCACAGAAGAATAATGTCGCAGGAGTTAAAAATAAATTCGGCTTATGAATACTTCAATGCTGCAAAAGAAATTTGCAAGAAAATTAAAATTGTGTATAAAAGCCAAGAAGAAATCAATAGCTTTAAAACTTATCTTGACACTCATTGGGATCATGTTAAATCGCTCAAGGACATTCGGCAGCTTCACTATTTTGAAGTTATTGATCACAAGACATTAAAATGCAGCCTTACATCAAAAAAATTAAATCCACAAACTTCAAAAATTTTGAAATGAAAAATTTGTATCTTAAAATAGCTTTTATAACTTCCTTTTTAAATATTTTGTCACTTCCCGAATTAAATATAATAATTGTTAAAATAAAACATTAAAATATCGCGTTAATCACTTAAAATAATAAAAAAAGAACTTAAATTAAGATTTTTAAAACTTTTGTTTACAAATTATTTTCGAATTTTCGAAACCTGATCGACTTAAGCGATTTTTTTTTAAATTTTAAAAAGTCGTTTAACTTTTTTCAACATAAAAGTGATAATTTAACTAACATAAACATGTTAAAATAATGAATTTAGAAAGCAGAAATCTCAATAGACAGATATTAAATATGTTTGTAAAAAAAAAATATACATATTCTATTAAATTCAGCTATTTATGAGCATTTTTGTAATTTCGAACTCAAATTTTCCTCAAAATTCTTCGTCAGGAACGCTCATTAAAATTGATTTTATGACGATATTAAGCAGCGTATCTAAATAAATTAGGCATCAAAATGTTGGATTCGACAAATTACATAAGTTGTAATAATAATATAATAAGCTTCCATATAAAAAATCTGAATAAATTGATAAAAACAGAGCGTTCCTGACGAAGAATTTTTTTTCGGCGAGGCCCATGTATAATTTTTTTTACAAACATATTTAATATCTGTCTATTGAGATTTCTGCTTTCTAAATTCATTATTTTAACATGTTTATGTTAGTTAAATTATCACTTTTATGTTGAAAAAAGTTAAACGACTTTTTAAAATTTAAAAAAAAAAATCGCTTAAGTCGATCAGGTTTCGAAAATTCGAAAATAATTTGTAAACAAAAGTTTTAAAAATCTTAATTTAAGTTCTTTTTTTATTATTTTAAGTGATTAACGCGATATTTTAATGTTTTATTTTAACAATTATTATATTTAATTCGGGAAGTGACAAAATATTTAAAAAGGAAGTTATAAAAGCTATTTTAAGATACAAATTTTTCATTTCAAAATTTTTGAAGTTTGTGGATTTAATTTTTTTGATGTAAGGCTGCATTTTAATGTCTTGTGATCAATAACTTCAAAATAGTGAAGCTGCCGAATGTCCTTGAGCGATTTAACATGATCCCAATGAGTGTCAAGATAAGTTTTAAAGCTATTGATTTCTTCTTGGCTTTTATACACAATTGGGCCTCGCCGAAAAAAAATTCTTCGTCAGGAACGCTCTGTTTTTATCAATTTATTCAGATTTTTTATATGGAAGCTTATTATATTATTATTACAACTTATGTAATTTGTCGAATCCAACATTTTGATGCCTAATTTATTTAGATACGCTGCTTAATATCGTCATAAAATCAATTTTAATGAGCGTTCCTGACGAAGAATTTTGAGGAAAATTTGAGTTCGAAATTACAAAAATGCTCATAAATAGCTGAATTTAATAGAATATGTATATTTTTTTTTTACAAACATATTTAATATCTGTCTATTGAGATTTCTGCTTTCTAAATTCATTATTTTAACATGTTTATGTTAGTTAAATTATCACTTTTATGTTGAAAAAGTTAAACGACTTTTTAAAATTTAAAAAAAAAAAATCGCTTAAGTCGATCAGGTTTCGAAAATTCGAAAATAATTTGTAAACAAAAGTTTTAAAAATCTTAATTTAAGTTCTTTTTTATTATTTTAAGTGATTAACGCGATATTTTAATGTTTTATTTTAACAATTATTATATTTAATTCGGGAAGTGACAAAATATTTAAAAAGGAAGTTATAAAAGCTATTTTAAGATACAAATTTTTCATTTCAAAATTTTTGAAGTTTGTGGATTTAATTTTTTTGATGTAAGGCTGCATTTTAATGTCTTGTGATCAATAACTTCAAAATAGTGAAGCTGCCGAATGTCCTTGAGCGATTTAACATGATCCCAATGAGTGTCAAGATAAGTTTTAAAGCTATTGATTTCTTCTTGGCTTTTATACACAATTTTAATTTTCTTGCAAATTTCTTTTGCAGCATTGAAGTATTCATAAGCCGAATTTATTTTTAACTCCTGCGACATTATTCTTCTGTGCACCATCGACTTAATTGTTCCGCCAATTCCATCACATGCGGACTTACCATGTGAAGTTGCATGAAAGTTCCAAATGATTTTGATGTTGTACTTTTGTTCAAGAAGTGGAAGTGTTGATAAGGTAAATGAGCTCTTAAAATGTGCAGGAGCTCCATCGCTCCATATATTTACAAATTCGACAGCTCGATTTCCCTGTACAATGGATTCAATTAAAAAATCAAGAAAACAAAATGCTGTATATTTATCATGCGATCGACATTCGCTAATAATTCCAACACTCTCAACATTAATACTTTCTGTATCGTTTGCATCCAGTTTGGAGGTATAAACGGCGGCAGTAAATAGCGAAAGCTGCATTCTTGTAAAGAATGCAGCTTGTATTTCATTTTGCTTATGAATTGTTGCATTCTCAGAAAAATCAATGCAAAGTTTGACGCATTTTGTGTCGAATGATTTGAGTTGCTCATGAACAATCCTGCCTTGCGTATTTGCAATATAGTGATGCTTAAGAAATTCAAAAAATTGAATCTTAAAGAGTTTTTTCCATTCTGTGACACCAAATTCATCCATTACCTCTTGAATCTTTCCATCAACTGATTTCCATTGATAATAGCGAATTTTTTGACCTCTATTAAATTTAAATTCCTTTCCAACGTCATATACCTTACATTTTTTGCATTTTCTCATGACACATTCTTCTGAATCTAAAGAACAAACTGATTTATGAAGCAATTCAGCATAGTGAGTAATTTCTGTATCTTTAAAATTTTCTTTTACTGCATCGATAGCTTTTTTAAAATTTTGATGAAATTTACACATGCAGCTGTATGCTGGCATTTTTAAAAACGATGCAATATGTTGTGGGTTCAAAGAAAAAAATTTTGTTCGTCCAATTTTTATTGAAGGATACTCTTGTTGAAATCTATCATAAATGATATCTTTGGAATCTACAAGAACTCTTTTCCTAAGCAGTACTTCTTCACCAGTATCATTTTTTCGGACCAAAAAATCGCGTTTTCCTGGCAATGGAACTGAAACGTCGTCTCTATTATAAAAATCAATCACTATCTTTTCGTCTTCTGATTCCTTCTTGTGTTTTTGCTCAGATTGTGGAATGGATGGAATTTTGGCTGCAAGTTCATGAACAATTTGATTATATTTTGTATCGTTGTGTTTCACTTGCTTTTGAATCCTGTTTTTGCACTGTCGAACCTGCTTTAGTAATGAATTTCTTGAGTTGTATCCATCCTTAGTCTCCAAACATAGAACATCTTTAATTTTTTTTTTCATTTCATAATTTTTCTTAGATCGGTTTCTATTTTTTAAAATATATGCTTCATCAAATTTCTTTTTGCTTCGATAATCTTTGCTATGCTTTTTAGCCTGTTCTCTGTTGCTGTTTTCACGAATTTTCCTATATTTTTTCACTCGCTCCGTGCTTTTTGACATTTTTAATTTATTAAAACAAAACGGTTTTTAAAAATTTAAATCGGAAAATTTCGAAAATTTTATTCGAATTTTCGATCTTTATTTAAATTTTTTTTGTCAGTTAAGAAAATTTTCCTCAATTTTTCGGCGAGGCCCAATTGTGTATAAAAGCCAAGAAGAAATCAATAGCTTTAAAACTTATCTTGACACTCATTGGGATCATGTTAAATCGCTCAAGGACATTCGGCAGCTTCACTATTTTGAAGTTATTGATCACAAGACATTAAAATGCAGCCTTACATCAAAAAAATTAAATCCACAAACTTCAAAAATTTTGAAATGAAAAATTTGTATCTTAAAATAGCTTTTATAACTTCCTTTTTAAATATTTTGTCACTTCCCGAATTAAATATAATAATTGTTAAAATAAAACATTAAAATATCGCGTTAATCACTTAAAATAATAAAAAAAGAACTTAAATTAAGATTTTTAAAACTTTTGTTTACAAATTATTTTCGAATTTTCGAAACCTGATCGACTTAAGCGATTTTTTTTTTTTAAATTTTAAAAAGTCGTTTAACTTTTTTCAACATAAAAGTGATAATTTAACTAACATAAACATGTTAAAATAATGAATTTAGAAAGCAGAAATCTCAATAGACAGATATTAAATATGTTTGTAAAAAAAAAATATACATATTCTATTAAATTCAGCTATTTATGAGCATTTTTGTAATTTCGAACTCAAATTTTCCTCAAAATTCTTCGTCAGGAACGCTCATTAAAATTGATTTTATGACGATATTAAGCAGCGTATCTAAATAAATTAGGCATCAAAATGTTGGATTCGACAAATTACATAAGTTGTAATAATAATATAATAAGCTTCCATATAAAAAATCTGAATAAATTGATAAAAACAGAGCGTTCCTGACGAAGAATTTTTTTTCGGCGAGGCCCAAAACAATTCCGAGCTTGCTACGAAGTCTAGATCAAGAGATAATTGGGACCCGAACGACCGAACGACCGAACGACCGAACGACCGAACGACCGAACGACCGATCAAAGTGCATGACTGAGCTTCCTTTTTGAAAACAAGTTTTCAAAAATGCGCTAAAAACTCAAGCTGAAGTCAATTGGATTGTTTAAACAAAATGAAAGCACGAGACGTGTGTAAGGCGAGATGGAGCTATGAAACTCGAATCTATTAACATGATGTATTTAAGAATAAAAAAATAAAAACAAAATCTTCCTGGTTAAGCTTGATGGTGGATTGGGGTATCATCATTATTTAGAATTAGAATTGAATGATGATTTAGATGCTAACAATGATATTGATTTCTTTCTTTTTCTCCCTTCTATTATGTGTTTTGAGATTTGATTTAAGTCACATTTGATACGCCTCATGTTCTTTAGATATTGCTTGTTATTTCATCTTTTTTTGATGCTACTTCAGTAGAATGTTAAAAATTTATCCGGGAAAGAATTAGTAAAAAATCAATCATGATGAGGATAAATGAGTTTAAAAATGTGAACAGAAACAAAGAAAAAAAACAAGAATGAAAATAACTTTTAAAGCATACATCTACAGCGTGAGTGAGATTTTTTTGTTTTCTTTTTAGAAAAAAAATGCTCTTAGATTCTTGAATAAACAAAAACAAAAACAAAGGTAAGAAGAAGAATTAAAAAAAAAAATAACTCGAGACTCTGGGAGGAATCAACAAAAACAAAAATTATAATTTTTGAGATTTAGGAATTTAGACAGATTTTATTATGAAAAACATAGAAAAATAAAAAAATATATATATTGCGTAATCCGAACTATAGAATTTTATTTTGCAGTCATATCTTGCGTAATTCTAGTAAACAAGCTAAGAATAGCTATAATAAAATTCAGCTAGATATTTTATTAACAAAATTAACATTTATTTTCTTTCAGTGTAGACAAAACAACGAAAAACAATTATAAAGTCTCACATCAACAGATTTCTTCATGGATTAACAAACGAAATAATTCTTCATAGAAACAAATAACGAATAGTTTTGATCTCTCATGTCATTTGGAGCATTTTTCATCATTATTCATGCTCTTTTATCGATGTTATGTTTTTTTTAAGAATAATTTTTAAGCTACATCCTACGCATGATTTGAGCAGGTAAAGAACATTGCAACGACTTTTATTAGAGCTTGTACTTAGCAGATAGATTACTGTAGGCATTCACTTAGAGGCCGTTCACTTATTACGTAGCGCTTGAATTTGGGTTTTTAAGCTCCTCCTCTCCCTTTGCGTAACGTCTTTAACAAAAAAATTAGTTCTGAGAACAATAGACATTAAAAAACTCTCGGACCTCCACCCCCTTCCCTCCTTAAAGCGTTACGTAATAAGTGAACGACCCCTTATGATGTCTGATTTTTAAGAGGGGTAGGGATGGGGTCCATGATTGTGTGACAGTCCTTTCATCATCATAAATTTGCAGATCTATAAGATCCATAGTTTCTACTGTCATTTGGTCCTACAGTTTATAGTGGGATCCAAACCACTCCTTAATGACATTTTATCCATTACTGTCTGAAGCCAAGTAAGACTGTGAGTCAAGATTTTGGTAATATGTGACTCGCCAAACTATAAGTGACAATCCTATAGTAAAGGATATAAAGATTTTGTGACAAAATGAAGGTCTAAATTTCCAAGTTTTTAATGAACATCATAAGCAAATACTTCAACAGAAATTATTCTATTGTTAGACAATTCTAGTGTTCATCACGAAAATTTAAAAAAAAAAATCCCAGGATTTACATGAACACTGTTTTTTTATGACAAAAGACGACTTAAAATCCACTTAAAATTAAATAAACTCATCTTCCGCTATTTAACGCATCAGTCATTTGATGATGCAACTGTGTAAGCATAACTTACACGCACAAGACACATATTTATCATCATCCCATCTTGTCGCTGTTTATTTCTTAATCACTTTTCCCTTTCATTAAGTAAACTGTAAGTGTGCAGTGTCTGGCATTTCCTAAGCAACAATTTACTCATTTTTTTTGATGAGACTGTGTCAACTTTACTTTATGCTTTAGATAAATACCAAGATAATGAATTTCTTTCCGCACTTTTTTTAAAACAACTTCTTCTGTCGCGACAGAAAGAAAAAATTTTTTTAATGTAATTTCTCATAGAATTTTTTTATTTATCCAAATGTAACTAGTTCTGTTTATCAATATTCATCTATATTTTCTATTATATTCTCTTCTGTTCTTTAACTGTAGACTTATTTGACTCCTTTTCAGTTCGATACGCATTCGTTCGCATGAAAAGTCAATATTTAATTACCACATGTGAAGTGAAGTAAAAGAATGGAGAAAAAAAATAAGTTCCATCAACCTTCTTTGCTTACTTTTTTTCTTCCACTTCTTCTTCGGTGTCTTTTAAAGAATACATTCTAAATTTATAAATAAAAGAATTTGAAAGAAATGAATTTTGTCCGTAATTTGTCATCCTCAGATGAGATCTCGAAGTGTCGTGAAAATAGCTCAACTTTTTGTTAAAAATAATCTAGGCTTACAAAAAGAAGAACACAAAAATTTTAATGATTTGATAATTCAAGTTTAGATTTAGATGCTTAAGGGGGTCGTTCATGAATGACGAGAGTTGAAATCTTTGAACTTTTGTGTCATGAAATCTACACATTTTGAACTTATTCTAAGTCTTTCTCCCCTAAAAATTACAGAATAACAAGAATTCCACTCCAAAAAATCAAAAATTGCGCCACATTCACAATTTTAATTAAAAACCATTTAAACTTTTTTAATGTAATATCCAAAAATTAATATTCGTGAGCTCTTAATTTCCTTTAACGACTTTACTTCGTTATCAACTTCAAAAAAAGAATATTTCGTGTGAAAATGTTTGTGGAGGTTCTGACAATCCACTTAAGTACACAAATATGATACATTGAACTTATGACTATCTTGTATCCAATAATATATAACGTGGTAACATGTTGAATAAATGTTTAATGTTAAATGCTCTTATTTTGATAGAAAATGTGGGGAATTTATGAATAAATTTATGTTTAATGTGTACAGGAGGCTTTAAGGTATTTATTCTACCAATGCATCCAAAATAAATAGCTTGAGACTAAATTTAATTCATATTTTTCACATAAAACTAATTAATCAATTTTAAAATAACATTCAATGACTTTCTGACTAGACTGCTCATGCCTAACCTCCTAGAAGTCAGAACATAGCCTTTTCAATATTTATCAACAAATCAGCACTACAAAGTAAGTGAATCCTCACGACAATCATTTCATCATATGTTCAGCAGTAGAACTTATAAATAAACAATCATGAAACAGTTGCTATTAGCTCAAAATAGCTTAGCACGTAACTAAGTTAGTCGGTTAAAACCTCAAATTGCTCACTTAAATTTTCTTTCATAAAAAAATACAAAAATTTTGCAATAAATTTGCGCGCTCTTATCACATTTGTGTTCTCGTCACGGTTCGTGTAGTATTTATTAACGCATTTCAAGCGATTATTTCTCCATTATTGTATTTATCACGACTTTTTTTCGGATGTTTTGCGTTAGAAGAAAAAATAGGAAATTACGTTTTTTATTTGGGGTTTTAGAGCGCATTTGATTGAAACTTTGATTGATTTATTGTGGATTTAATTTATGTATCTCATGATTGCGACTAACATGCTACAATGTAATTCTATAATCTACATATTAAAGTCGCCTAATAAGACAGCATTCCCACCAACAAACAGTCAAAAGGTCATGAGCTGCTAACCTCATATCAATCTTTAAATCTGCATTTAAAATAAGCAACAAGCAAAAAATCGCAAATCAATTTACGATGAAAATAAAAAAGGAATACTTTTAACGTCATAAAAAAATACTCAATATTATTGTTTTGAATGATTTGTCAATAGAGTGACGCCATAAACTTTATACAACAAAATATAAATGCACATAATGTAATACAAACCCCATTGACGAGCTCATTTTCATGCACAATTGAACATTATTAAATTTTCTATATCAAATTATATATATTTGAATATGTACATTTTTTTGATGGATAAGTGTGGAATTAAATTACAATTTGTATAAAGTTTGTCCTTCAATTACGTGCTGCATTAGATTCTTCAAAAATAATAAATGGAGGGTTGTAAAATTTTCGAAAACATTTCAATTGAGTTAAACAATTTTAATTTCTTGGTAAAATCCTTTATTTACTAAGCACCCTCACAGACAATGGCACTTAATAGAAACATCTTCAAAACAATCATCAGAAAATTTTCTTAATGAAGAACGAAAACAGTTGAAAAAAGGAAGAAGAAGTCAAAATGTAAGATTAATTATGACAAGACTTTCGTTTTTAGTCTTTATTAAAAAAAAAGTTTTTAAAATAAACATTAGAAGCAGACATTAATTCCATAACAGAAGTACCGGTAGGAAGAAGAAGATGAAGAAGAAAAAATAATTTCAAGTTCTAAACGATGTTAATTGAGTCATTAAAAGTAAGAAATCGTGGAACTATTTGATGTGAGAAAATGATCTCGTACTGATTGCTTTTCTTTTATGTAACTTCTTCTCGAAAAAGGAAGGAGATCAATAATGAAGTTGTGCATCTAAGATAGATAAAATGACATGCGGTGATAGTATGATGAGACGTTGTAGACATAAACACGAAAGATTTTTTTTGCTATAAATGCATTGAAATTGGATGATATGGTAGAAATGTTGATTTTGCTAATATTGACATGAAGTTAGTCTACTGAGCTTGATTGTAAGAGAATGTACGAGTCGTTGACAAAATGATTAGCTTAGTTTGAACGTGAGAACTTTTTTTCTAGGAAGTTGGGAGTGTTGGATGAGAATTTTGCATCTAGTTTCTAAAGCTAGATTAGATGTATTTCATGAAAAGTTAGGAATCGTGTATCGTATCATGTCACTATCAACTTACTAGAGATAATTCTCCCGCCAGCATAATTTCGTTTAACACTCATAGATCCCATAAAACTGTGGTCAAAGAACTGAATTATGAGTTCAAATACATGATAATTAATTTTGCAGTTGCTTCGGTTTTAAATTTGCAACTGTCAGTTCCATTATGATCTTATCACCTGCCTATTTTCAAACCCATAAATGCTGACAATAATAACCGCAGAACAACTAGCGTCTTTAAATAAATATAAAAATAGAATCAATTAGTTCATATTATAATTGACAAATGTAACTGTCATTAGCTACTCATCAGTGACTTATAGCTCAGCGTCATTTAAAAATAATTCACATTAGGTAATTTTAGAGACATTTAGTCGCATTTAATTAAAGAATATTCGCATTAATATGAGAATCAAGGAAGAATTCCGTCGAAAAATAAATAAAAATATTTTTTATGCACATATGTAAAATAATTACAACTTTCGATCCCTCATAATGCACATATTGCAATTTTTTGTTTGATTAATTATAGCTTACGATCGAAAAATAAAAAGTGAAATTATTATTTTTTTTTTCTTTCCGCTTGACGACATGAATATGAAATTAAATTATGAAAATATGAGGAAAAAATTTCTAGAAAAAATAATAAAAAAATTCTATTCACGTTGCAGTTTTTTTTGCGTACGTCTGATTCCTTGAGAAAAATTCTGTCAGTTTTTTTTGCAAGTTGGATATTGAAATAAATAAATTTATCAGTTCATCGAGTCTAGGGGAGGATTTTAAATTCATGACTTTTTTCAGGAAGGGATATTTTTTGACTAATATGATCTTTTTTAAATGAAAGGAAAATCGATAGCAGAAAATGATGAATTGACATGATGATCAATTTACACCAATGACCCCTTCATTCAACACGTAACTGACCCTCAAATGTTGAAGATATCATTTGTCAGACTGAGCTGATATTTAGCAAGGAAAATTTGGAAATGAGTTTGAAATTTTTTGAGGTTTGACAAATTTAACTGTAACCTGGTATTTTAGACAGTTCATAGCTGTCCATATTAAGGTTAAAAATTGATAAAAAAATTTTTTTTGAAAAATTTTAAAGAATGAGAAATTTAAAAAAAAAACGTTGAAAAATTTTTGCAACTTCTTTTTCTACTTCTTTTGCATTTTTTCAAATTTTTGTTTAAAAATGCGCTTCAATAACACAGAACTATTTAATTTCCTAATTTCTTTCTTTGCTTTAAATCTGCCAGAAAATTACCAAAAAATATCTTTAACGTGCATTCATAGTGTCACCAAATCAACCAAAATTAAATAAGGGATTGATGATTTTTAATGTCAAGTCTGATTTTTGATGCATTTTTTTTCAGTTCCTGATGCAGCTGAATTCAATTAATATGATAATAGCAGCATTTATATATAAAAATCTCATTAACAAAACATTTATCACTTTCACACCATCTGCGGGTGAGTCAGTGTCCAGTCGAATTTTACAAAAATTTCTGTATGTATACATATATCCCATATACACATATTGTGTGAATAAATGAATGAATGAGAATGAGTGGGACACTAAAAATGAAGAAGGCATTTAATTTATTTCCAATAACAGAGCATTAAATTCAAAAGACATAAAATTTGTCATCGAGAATTAAAATGAGAATTGAAAAAGAGATTTTTATTGTATTTTCGTGCATGCATGCGTCCATGTTTGTGTGTGTGTGAGGGGTTTAAAGTCATAAATTATGTGTCGAGTTTGTTGAATGAAGGAGAAGAAAGGAATGCATTTAAAAACCAAGATAAACTTGAAATTCACATTAGGAGTGGAATTTAATGAGATTTAAATATGAGAAAGTTGTGTAAAGGAAGAAATTTTTGTGGATGTATTTTTGGATGCTACATGCATCGGGAATTTAAATGTTGCAGTCATTTACATAATTGTCACTAATTTATGTAGGAGGATATAACATTAGTAAATTAGAACAATGATTGGGTGATGAAAAGATTTTGAATTAGTTAAAATGATGTTAATAAGCTGGTAGGAGGCCTTTTGAGTTGGTCAATATTTGTTTTTAGTAGCGATGCATAATTTTATTACAGTAAATTTTCCATGTATCATTACACTTTAAGGCAGTTGCACAAAAATAACATTAAAATAAAATAAAATAATGTACGTGACTTTCTGCATCAATATTCTTACATATTTAAGCAGCATCAGAAGATAAATTTTTTTTAGAAGTGTAATAAAAGTTTATTGTGAAATTAAGAAGAGTAGGAGAGAGAAATCTACAATTTATTCTATTAATAGTTTCTTTGTTAAGCAGCATAGAAATAATAATAAAAAAAAAGAAGCCGAAGAATTATGTGAGCACAAGCTGCATACGAATGCGTCAGTTGATTTTTATTATCATTCGAGGGAAGAAAAAATTTTAATTTTTTTATTCACGAATTCACACTTTATTGGTTGTATGCTGTAAAAATTCTTTAGAAATTTGTACCTGTTAATAATCATATTGCCCATATAGCTACATATAAAATGAATTCACCAATTTTTGTCTAATTTTCGATTCTTACCCCGAATAAACATTGAGAATGCTCACTTTTTTGTGAATGTTGTTGAGCATGCTCGTTTAGGTGCTCAGTTGAGTATACTGTTGAGTATACAGTTGAGTATACAGTTGAGTATACAGTTGAGTATACTGTTGAGTATACTCAAAATAGTATCCTCATGAGTATGCTTAAAAGTGTACTCAAATAGCATGCTCAAATGCGTAAACTAATTTGATGGATTTTGTATGAATGAGTATGCTAAAGTGAGTATACTCAGTAAAAAATTTAGCATATTCAAAGTATACTCTTTGTTTATTCGGGAACATGGTCATTAAGTTGATTTAGAATAGAATTGATTAATGATTAACAAAATTTCAGAAGCATATGAGATGCTTGAGTGTAATTTAATAACAGCTCGTGATGTAAATAGTAATCTTTTTGTGATTAAGTGCTGATGATTTTGAATACATACAGATGTAGGTGTGGTGGTTCACACACTTGGGAATTTTCAATTACTGCAAAACCTGATTATGGGCTTTTCCTTTCAATCATTAGTCTTTGAGATTCAGCAAATAATGCTAATTATTTAAGTAACAATACATGAGTTCAAATGATTAAGCAGCTCGGGAATTTAAAGATCGATAATAACAGACTTGATGTATTATGTCATCGTGTTTGTGTGTCGCAA
This sequence comes from Chironomus striatipennis, assembly GCA_026123125.1. Lineage (NCBI taxonomy): Eukaryota > Metazoa > Arthropoda > Insecta > Diptera > Chironomidae > Chironomus > Chironomus striatipennis. The sequence continues at coordinate 31,169,381 of CM047394.1, forward strand.
ATGAAACTATTCATTAAAGATGATAAATACTTGAGTAAATTAGAATGATGTGTGGAAAAATTCCCATAATTTTTTAATCTCAGCATCTTTTTGTGGAACTTAATTAATTTAAAAAAACAACTTCTTTAATTAAAAAAAAAAAATCCAAAATTATTATTTTAGCAACAAAGTTGCATTTAAATCTAATAAGTCCCTACTATCTTCCTCAAATCCAATCCTGCATGCAACAAAAGAACAAAATACAAGCAAATAAGCAATAAACCAAACCGATATAGTGAGAAGTGTTTTATTACGAAATTTAAACCGTGCCGCTGTGCAAAATGTGCACAACTGAAATTCCACAATTTCGTGTAGAATTATTATTTTTTTTGTGTTCAGAAACAAAAAATAATAAACCGAAATAGAAGGAAAACACGTAAAAAGCCAATTCATATCCGAATTGAAATTCAATATTCTTACGATAATTTTCAACTCTTTCTATTTATTTATTTTTTTTTGTTAACGTCGGCATGAAAACATTGCATATTGTAGTCATACAACAGCTTATTGTAAGGCGAAATGAAATAAGAATGAAGTGAAAAAAGCGCGGAAAAATTTGCTGAATAAAGTGAATTGGATGAGCATGAAGAAGCTTCTATCTTCTATTGAGGAATTATTCACAATTGAATTTCGATAAAAAAGGTTTTTAGCGAATTAAAGTAGTTCATGGACGAATGATATTCAATAAAATGTTATTTTGTGTTTATTGCGGCTTCTTCAACAGTTTTTCGTGAGCTAAAGTGGCTTGATAGCGGAATAGTTTTCTTAGTTTTTTATATAGAATCACATGATGTGTGATTACTTGGCATCTTACAGCCTCTCTTTGAAGGTAGTTCCAAGTGCTGATCACATAGCTTCACATTTTAAGAGAAAATTAACTATTTATCATACAACATGTGACTGAATAGCAACAAAAAATTGAGTCACAAATTTTACAATCTCATGTCTAAATTGACTACATTGTTGCAAGGTATTTAAACTCTTTCATTATCATCATATTTAATTAAATGTTATCAAAAAAATAAGTATGTCAACATTATCTCAAATAACTTCCTAATCTCTTTCACGAAAAAAAGTGAGATTCATGCGATAAAGCACCTGTTTGAGATAAGTACTCAAAGTTGTGTTTAAAAGGTTTTTCAACTTCCATTATCATAATAAAAACATTCATTTGGGATGATTATGCTGTAAACAAATGTAGCAATCTTCTTCTCAGATATAAAGAATCAACAAATCGTAAAATAAAAGTATGGAAACTCCTCAGAGAAGTTCCCTCGCTTATCAATTGGAAGAACTAGCAAACTCCATAAAAATTTTTTTTTAAAGGCTCTACTTCTTTTTTTTTTCGCTTACTTAATTTTACACGCTTATCAGTCACTGAACACGCGGTATGTGATTGACACAATTCTTCTTCTTTATTCTTTTTTGGAGCAATCTTATCATTGTTAAACAATGTATTCATGTGTATAAAGATTGTATATTGGGAGAAGGTCAAAGGAAATGATTTTTTTTTGTTTCGGATTCATTTTTGAGGGCTATTAAATTCAAACACGAGAATGAAGATTATCAACCATCTGATGAATGAGCTTTAAAATGTTTATTAACAGCTGCTTATTGCGTAATTTTCGCAATAGTACAGAGCAAAAAATCCTCCCCTTTTTAACATCTACAGTTAAACAAAAACTAGAACTTGTATAAATAACATCATTTGGCGCCCGACTCTCTCATACACGACGATAATATTACGATAAAAGTGAATTTCATAACAATAATGAGCAATTTTTTTTCAGTACTACAACAAATGACGTTGATCACGAAAAGTAGATATGGAAATACAACAATTCGGATATACAGCTACGAAACGATATGTGACATAAAACTGACCTTTTTGTGTACAATTGCAATATTTTTCTTTCCTCATTTGAGAATTTTCAGGAGTATGAAATAATTTATGGTTTACTGAACTGTTTGTAGTCAATTTTGTTAAGGATGTCTCTCGTGGTTTTGGTGCATGTGGGAAATTTTTTGCCGAAAGCTTTCCAATTTTTGTTGTCAGCACTTTTCAACAATTAATCAAGCATTAAAAATTTTTCAATAAAATTGAAAAGAATCAAACCCATTGACAGTTATTCAGAAATGCGCTTTATTCTCACAACTCAAATTACTCCCCAACTTGATTTTCAATTTTTAATGTCATCTAATCATGCCAACCATTTCGATTTCATTTCATAATTGTTTTTGTATGTTTTTTTTTTCATTTTCATTTTTTTTATTCATAACATATTTTATGTGACACTCAAAGCAATTCTTCAAGCTGGATACAATTGGATTCACATGTTTATAAAATAAAAATTGCACATATATGCATTTTTTTATTGTTTTCGTTATTTATTATTATTATTTCTTGTTGGATACCACGATAAATGTGAGTGATTGAGAATTATATGAATGAATGAATGGAATTGGAAATTGGAATGGCAACAAAACAATTGTATAATAGAAACTGTGCATAATATGTTGTGGAAGTGAAGACCTTAATGATTGTTAAAGTTCACGATAAGATTATTGAGATTTATAACGATTAGAGTGACAAATGCAGATTTATTTCCTTTGTAACTGTAATTTTAATTACCGGTGCTTAATTGCTCATCTAATCTTTAAATCATATCAACATGTCGTTAAATCTCAGCATTTTATGTTCACAAGCAAATTTCTTTACTAAACAGCCACAAAGTTGTTGAACATTAATAAAATTAATTGTTCAGTTAATCACGCCTGAAAGCATTTTTCACTAACAAAATCATTCAAATTTGTAGCTGAAAAACATAAAATTCATTGTCTAAGGTGTGAAACTGCTCAAATTGCATGTAAGCAATTATGATACTAATTTGAAAAAATACTAATTTGTGTAATATTTATTGGAATATTTTTCACACAATTAAATTTCTCTATTGATTGAAATTAATGAATTTTTATCACGTGATATTACATTTTATTTAAGCCAATCTAATCTAAATGATTGAAATTTATGATGAAATTCTTGGTCACGTGAGAATTTTTTTTTTATTTTGCACTCATTAGAGAATTGTCAATTGTGATAGAAAAATTATGTCATTTGAAATTATTCTTTGTTCAATTTTATGCATTTTTTTTTATCAGAGTGTAGCCTCGAGTTGCTCTTAAATTTTTTAAGACGAAGGATTTTGCTTTATTTTGTTATCAACATTTTGTTGGGTTTATCAAAGGTTAAAAAAATTGAAATAAAATCAATTATTTGCTCTTCAAGGTTCTTTAAGATTGCTTGAATTTAGTGATAAAGAAAAACTCAAGGGCTGGAAATTCCTGTTTAAAGCTTGAGGTTTTTTTGTTGTGGATTATTCTCTTAGAAATGTGACACATTTTCAAAATGAGTTTTATTACAATTTGATAGATTATTAGGTAATGATTTTTAAAATTTGTTAAAATTTAAATTTTTTTAAAAGAAAAATCAATTGTGAGAAGCCTATGTGACACATTAGTGTGTTGTAAAAAAATCAAAAATCTCTAGAATTTTGTTCTTCGAAATTTCAGTAAGTGATGATAACATTTAAAAAAACTAAATTTAAATATTTTAAAAAGTTTAATCTACAAAATTCAAAAAAAAAAAAAATAAATAAATAAAATAAAAGGAAATTCATGCATTTTATTAAGGGGTGCCTTCCATTTTTAGCAAAAAAATAGAAAGTAATAAAGTGAAAAAACCCTAACCCCTACCATATCCTTGCAAGATCAACTCACCTTGCAATCACATAAATGTATTCATAACTTAATTTGACATACGAGTTTTCTGTTACCATGTTTTCATATTTATTTATGTTTGATAGTAAACAAACAATAACATCATAAAGAAATGTAAAACAAAACAAAAAATAGTCTTATTATATGTGTACATCAACAAAACGCAATAATCATGTTATACCACATTTCATTTGATTTATGCATAAATGTCAAGTTCTTATGTGAAAATAAGTAAGCAATATGTTGTCATGTGCAGTTTTTTTTCCTTTTCCTTTCTTTTATGTGAATATGAAGGAGAATAAAATTACCAACGAAATATTTCAAATGCAGATTTTTTCGCGAAATGTCAGTTTGTCTTTGCAAGTGAAATTCAATTGAGTGTGCGAAAGGATGTGTTGATTGCAGTTGTTTTGCTTGACAGCTGCAGTTTTAAGATTGTGCAACTTCTCAGCTTTCATGACCAGATCTTAATTAGCAACTGCTTTTTGAGCAGGTTTTGTTGATGGAAATGAGACTTTGGGTTGGTCGGATTGTCTTTTGAGGAGTTGAATGTCATTGTTGGGTACCATACTTTGTTATTGGGCATGTAAGTAATTTGCATTCAAATAATTTACAAATTTACATACACGAATCACGACAAATCATGAAATTCCAATCAAAAAATGCGCATTACATCGCCACAGACCAACTAATTAAGAAACTACTCATTCCTTTTCTTCCACTGATAAGTTCATTTCATACTTCACGAAAAATTTGCAAAACGCTACAGTAAAATATTATTAATTACAACATACAATGTTTCAATGTTCACTTTCATATTTTTCATTAAATTTTTTTTTGTCGCTTCGCGTTTTTAGTAAGGAAAAAAATACCCACATCCGCTTTTTGCCAATTCGTAACAATCGTAATAAATGATAAATACTTTTTTTTTGCTCTCTTTTTTGTGCCATTTTTCTTTCTCTCACTATTTTTAGTTTGTTGGTGAACAAAATAATAAAAAAAATGGAATGCTGTATTTATTATGAATTGCCATTTGATGGGAAAATGAGTTATTAAATTGATAAAGAAATAAAAGTAAATGTTGATCATATAAATAAATATGAGCATTTAAAGGGAAAGTTTTTTATTTTTTGCTTTACATAAAAGTTGCTCTAGTGATTGTAAATATGAACATGTAAAAATCGTAAGAAGATGCTGATATTATTGGACATGGCAGCGCATTTTTATCAACAAATATTGATTTTTGTCATTTATTGATTTTTTTTTGTTAAGGTCTTTAAGAAATTTGAGATGAAAAATGTTCAAATATTGTAAATTTTATCTACCTTTATTGCTGTAAATTTGAGTTTTACCTCAAAAAATAAAAACTTTCGTTATCATCACAAAAATATTAAAATTTAAACAACTTGACGAGAAGAAAAAATAAAAAAAATTTGTGATAAGAAAGTTTGCATAAAATGCAATGTAAATAAAAACATACTACATGTACACAAAAAATTGACTGTGACTCTCTATCTGTCTGCAATGTAATATAAAAGTGATAAGTAAGTGTGAGAAGAAATATAAATTTAAATATTTGCCATTCTAAAACGTTAAAATAATAAAAATAAAAAAAAAAATCTCCACATATTCAACATATCACTCTTGATATATATGGCACAATAATATATGTAATGAAGAAAGAGTAATGCATAATGGATATGACATTCTCACATTCTGGTTCACACACTTTATTTTATTTTATCATATTGCATGCATTTACTTCGCCTTGTCTTGCATTTTCCATTCTTTTTTTTCTATTTTTTTCTTTCTTAATTTAAATAAATTTTGTTTTTACACAATTCCCAGTGAGTGAGTATGTGCGTAATTTATTGTACTTATAAGGAGATGCTTGTTAATTTGGTGATTGATTATTCTCGTGTGTCGATTTGCGGCCTTGATACTTCATGATCTTTTAATTCAAACAATTTTTTAACTTCCACGCAAAGCGTGCAAGTTATTGTATTCACTTAAGTTTCAAAATTTCACTTTTTTTGATTTTGTGAGCAAACGGAAGCACCAATCATGACGTTTTTGGTCTCGTTTGATTGGTAATTTAAATATCTATCACCTAAAGCATGTTTAGTTCCGGTCACTTCCGTTGTGTTGGAACTAGACGCAAAAAACCGTTAAAAATCCATACTTTTGTATGGAAAATTTCTCAAGGAAGCATTTTTTAAGGATTTCTTCTATTTGATTCGATAGATCGTACCTAAAAACAAAATTGTGCTGAAAAAAATCTGGACTTTATGTCCATTAAGTGACCGAAAAATGCCAAAAACTGCAAATTTTGCAACAGTTGCGTGGTTTTTGATACAGGCCAGGATTTTAACTGTTGGTAATGATAAGTGGCATAAAATTAAAGTTGAACACAAGAGCTACAAAAAATATAGTAGCAATTTTTCCTGAAAATGCTTCTATAAAAAGTTATAACATCATAAAGATTGACAAAAAATCTAAGAAATTTTGTTTACGTTTTAACACGTTACGTAAACTTTACGTTACGTAAAATTACGTAACGTAAAATTTGTATGAAAACAATCATTTGTAGAAGTTTAAAGACAATGTTAGACTTAAAAGTCACTGGATCGTGCTTAATTAAGTCAAAAAAGAGAAAATGTTTACTGGATCTCATTTATTTGACATAAATGTTACTGGATCTCAGTTATTTGAAATAAATTGTAGCTGGATCTCATTTTATGATCATGAATGCTCACTGGATCTTATTTTATGATCATGAATGCTCACTAAATATTATTTTATGATCATGAATGCTCACTGGATCTCATTTTATGATCATAAATGCTCACTGGATCTCATTTTATGATCATTAATGCTCACTGGATCTCATTTTATGATCATGAATGCTCACTGGATCTCATTTTATGATCATGAATGCTCACTGGATCTCATTTTATGGTCATTAATGCTTATAAGATCTCACTTTATGACCATGAATGCTCACTGGATCTCAATTTAAGACTATGAATGCTCACTAAATCTCATTTTAAGATCATTAATGCTTAAAAGATCTCACTTTATGACCATAAATGCTCACTGGATCTCCTTTTATGATCATCAATGCTAACTGGATCTCATTTTATGATAAATAACGATTACTGGATCTCATTTAAAGACAATTAATGCTCACTGGATCTCATTTCATGATCATTAATGCTCACTGGATCTCATTTTATGATCATGAATTCTCACTTGATCTCATTATATGATCAAGAATGTTCATAAAATCTTATTTCATGTATTATTAGATTTTACTTAATAGAATACTGAAAGGTTTAAACGGAGTGAACCAAAGCGAAGTTAAGTTTGACTTCCCTGAAATCCAAAGCAGTCGAATGGAACGAAGCGAAGTGAAGTGGAGTTCGACATTCCTGTAATCTATAAAAGTCGAACGGAACGAAGCGAAGTGGAGTTCGACATTCCTGTAATCTATAATAGTCGAACGGAACGAAGCGAAGCGAAGTGGAGTTCGACATTCCTGTAATCTATAATAGTCAAACGGAACGAAGCGAAGTGGAGTTCGACATTCCTGTAATCTATAAAAGTCGAACGGAACGAAGCGAAGCGAAGTGGAGTTCGACATTCCTGTAATCTATAAAAGTCGAACGGAACGAAGCGAAGCGAAGTGGAGTTCGACACTCCTGCAATCTATAAAAGTCGAACGGAACGAAGTGAAGTGGAGTTCGACATTCCTGTAATCTATAAAAGTCGAACGGAACGAAGCGAAGCGAAGTGGAGTTCGACATTCCTGTAATCTTTAAAAGTCGAACGGAACGAAGCGAAGCGAAGTGGAGTTCGACACTCCTGTAATATATAAAAGTCGAACGGAACGAAGCGAAGCGAAGTGGAGTTCGACATTCCTGTAATCTATAAAAGTCGAACGGAACGAAGCGAAGCGAAGTGGAGTTCGACATTCCTGTAATCTATTATAGTCGAACGGAACGAAGCGAAGCGAAGTGGAGTTCGACATTCCTGTAATCTATAATAGTCGAACGGAACGAAGCGAAGCGAAGTGGAGTTCGACATTCCTGTAATCTATAAAAGTCGAACGGAACGAAGCGAAGCGAAGTGGAGTTCGACATTCCTGTAATCTTTAAAAGTCGAACGGAACGAAGCGAAGCGAAGTGGAGTTCGACACTCCTGTAATATATAAAAGTCGAACGGAACGAAGCGAAGCGAAGTGGAGTACGAAATTCCTGTAATCTATAAAAGTCGAACGGAACGAAGTGAAGCGAAGTGGAGTTCGACATTCCTGTAATCTATAATAGTCGAACGGAACGAAGCGAAGCGAAGTGGAGTTCGACATTCCTGTAATCTATAATAGTCGAACGGAACGAAGCGAAGCGAAGTGGAGTTCGACATTCCTGTAATCTATAAAAGTCGAACGGAACGAAGCGAAGCGAAGTGGAGTTCGACATTCATGTAATCTATAAAATTCGAACGGAACGAAGCGAAGCGAAGTGGAGTTCGACACTCCTGTGATCTATAAAAGTCGAACGGAACGAAGCGAAGCGAAGTGGAGTTCGACATTCCTGTAATCTATAAAAGTCGAACGGAACAAAGCGAAGCGAAGTGGAGTTCGACATTCCTGTAATCTATAAAAGTCGAACGGAACGAAGCGAAGCGAAGTGGAGTTCGACATTCCTGTAATCTATAAAAGTCGAACGGAACGAAGCGAAGAAAAGTAGGTTGAGCGTAGCTCACATATTTTTAAAAGAGCAATGAAGTAGGATGTTAGCAGGATTAAAGTTTCAATTTATATTATATATTTTATTATATATATTGTAATCTGTCAGTTAAAATGTCTATCAATAAATGGCGTGGAAGTTCGTGGCTTTCTATGTAAGTCGTGTTTTTTTTTCTTCTTTTGTCTAAATTTTGCTTTGTTCTTGATTTAATCAAAAATTTTTTTTTTTTTTTTGGAAGAAATCGGCTGAGAAGTCATGAAATATTTTTTATTCTTTACTGTACTATATTTTTAGGTCAGTAGGATTTTGAACCAATATTTTTTTGGTTGGTTCTAAATGAAAAGAAAATAAAAAATTAAAAATTTAAAAAAAAAATTGAAAAATTCAAAAATTTTCTAAAGAATTAAAAAAATTTCAAAATACCAAGGTTTTTGAAAAAATTAAAAAAAATAAAAAATCCTAAAACAAACTCAAAGTTTAAGTAAATTTTAATTAGCAATATTCAGTTTCCTGATTCTCAAATTCAAACTAATAAATTTAGATTAGATTTAGATTAGGTTCATGGGTTTAGTCATGAATTACAAATTCCCAGCTTATCTCGTAGATTTTTTTTTTCATTATTATCGGCTTTAGCCAGTTTTACTACTTTTCACAAGAAATATCATATCTGCTATCAATATTGACTGAATTGGATAACCGAATTAATAAATTAATAATTAACTTCAGTTGATAACTCACTCAGTTTGCAATTTATTGCCTTGCGTTTATGAATTATTGGCATTTTTTGATAAGGCCTAAAAAGTATTAAACACTTGAAAAATTATGAGTTTGTCCTCTGGGCTTGCAAAACTTTATCTCTTTCTTAACGATTTCTTCTTCTTTCTCTTTCACTCCTCCACTTATTTGTCATTCATATTAACCCATTGAAAAAAATTTATAAAAAAAGAAGAATCAAGGGAGAAAAGAAAATATAAAATAAAAAAAAAAATTAACTTTAGCGAGACAAAAAAAAAACATATTGCATTATATGTTTGTATATCTGCAATATAATTCTCATTTTTATTTTCATTGTGCACATCACATAGCATAACATGTGAAATCTACATGTGATTGTGAGATTGTTATGCAATTTGTAATTGTTCTTTCATGTTGTGTGTCATTTTTTATTTTATTTCATAAATTTCTCTTTCCTTCTTTCTTTCCAACCTTTATTATTGTTGTTAATCTTCAACTCTTCTTTATTATTCATGCTGATAGATTGTTATCATTAAGTGCATATATAAATCTCACATATAAATAAGTAATGCTCATTTTAAGCAGTGTTGTTGATTTAAGATTTCTTTGATGTTTATGGGAAGCAAGTGTAAAGTTTTGAATGAATTTATCTTGATTAGTGATTGAGTTGTGCAAAATTTGAGGTCTCGGATAAAGATTGATCAGATTTTGGAGTTTAATCTCATAGAGTATTAAATTGGCATTAAAAAATTAAGTCCTAGGCATTCAAAGGTCGAAGAAAGTTGAATTTCTTGAAATTTAATAAGAAATTGAAGATTTAGAATTTTTAATCTCAAAAGAGTTATGAAATTGGGTGTGGAACTAGTCAAATTGATTTTTGATCATTTCGATCATTTTTGTATATTTTTGATTATTTTTTACCAATTTTTGAAAATTTCTTTAATCAATTTTGATCAATTATTATGAAAACCTAGCTTTTGGGTATTATTTTGCCAGTTTAATGATATTTTTTTTAAATTTTCAAAATTTAGTGAAAGTGCTAAAAATTTTTAAATAAAAATTGTCTTAAGACAAAAATTTTCAAGAAACTCTGATCTCCCCAGCAATTAAATATCCCCACCCACCCAACCAACCACTCTGCATCCAGAACCACATTCTAAGTATGCACACATTCCAGTGAAGTATTGCTCTATGCATTTCAATCCAATGATGGTTACTATCATTATAGACATAAACGCATCAAGCCATTAAAGTCAATTCTATAGTAAATTAAGTTCTGCATTTGTATTGCATTTTAACATGCTTTGTTTGTTGCGTGATTGCCAGATCGAAAAAAATGGGAAAAAGTTAAAAAAAGTTTTTCAAATGAAAATAAAATTCTGCATTGTCATGTATTTAGCGCCAGGTGATGAATGATTTCTTCTTATTCTTACATTGTTAGTTTTTTAAATTAAAGTGCCTGTGATATACAAATACATTCTCAAATGCTGATACAAGAATAATGAAAATAAAAAGCGTGACGAATTAATGTTTTTTTTTGTTTTAGGGTAAAAAATATTGAAATTTGTACAATATTGAAATTTGTATGAACAAAATCACAAAAAAAAATTTGTACAATTTTCGAACATGAAAAAATTGGCTAAGAAGACATTTTGGTCGACATATTAAGGTCTTATGACTTTGCTTGGAGATTGAAGTTTACAATTAACTAAACTTTTGCCCGTACAAATCACTGCTTATACGAAAAAAATCCACTTCATTCCAAATATTGAAATTTGTATACAACAAATATTGAAATTTGTACAAAATTTCAACAGTAGGCGGTGAAGAATTTCAATTGTTTTTGTGTAAACAAATTAATTAAATTAAATTTAAAGGACTAATAAGCAGCTCAAGATGATGTAGAACTTACTCAAATAAAAATACTTCAAGAAATTTAATTTTTCCCAAATTTTGGGTGCAAAAATCGAGTGAATGTGGTATACAAATTTCAATATTTGTTTGTACAAATTTCAATATTTTTTCTACAAATTTCAATATTTAAATCTCAAGACGTTTTTTAGTGCTTTATGCTGCAAAAATAGCTGTTTTCTAGATTGATTAATAAAATATGGAAACCAAATAAAGTCCTAGGAAAAATTTGGGAAATCAACATTGCTTCCAATGAAAGTTACAGACCATTGAAAAAAATTTGTTCGTTTTGTACAAATTTCAATATTTTTTACCCTATTTGTTTCTTATCAAGCAGGTTCTTTAAATTTTATACAAAGAGAAATTTTTAGAGATTTCAATTGACTAGATGCTGACATGATTTTTTTTCCAAGAAAAATCAAATGAAATTTTCATAATAAAAAAAAAAAATAATAATAAATTTTTAAGACTTGATCATAAATTAAGATATTTCATTTCAAGAACTTAATTTAGTTATTTTCTTCAGAATATATTTTATATGCCAATTTATTACAAAACTAGGTCACATCGTCTGATGATCACCATATGAATGTCATGTCTTTAATTGGAACCCTCATCAAATGAAAATTTTTGCGTTAATTTAAGTGATCTGTCTAATGCATGATTTTTGTTAATAAAATTGGAGAAATAGTTGCTCAACTAATTTATTGTAGTAATGGGAAGGCAAAGTCCTCCATGTCAAAATATAAAAATCTAAAAACGTTTAAGTTTGCAACTTTTACGAGGCAATTGAGCTTTTGTTGAAATAATAATTAAGCATTTAGTGTAATTAGAAGGTTCATCGTATTTTCACAACTCTTTATATTAGAAAAAAGAAATCACGAGAGATGACTTCATAGTCATGACAGTTGTAAAGTTAATATCGTGATTGCATTGCAAACAATAATAAATAATAAAACTGCTTCATTTTCATAAAAAGTACAAAAAAAAAGAGTTTTACTATGGAAGCATGTAGCTGTTGTAAATTAGTAAGTGAGAAAAAGAATACATTGCTGATGACGATGATGATAAGAAGCGATAAAGGTGTAGAAAATTTGTTTTTATAGCGTGGAATAAATTTATGAGATAATTTACATGAACGAATGAGTTATTTGAAGAGAGATGATTGCGGAAGGGTTTTTTTGTTTCATTCCTCTGCATTAAATTATGTAAATGTAAATAATTAAAGACCCATTTTCTTGCCTAAAAAGCAGTGTTGGAGTCAGAAATTCAAGATAGTTTTCGTTTGCAAAGTCTTAAGTTTATCAATTTGAATCACCTCTATTTGTCTATCTTTCTGTAATTCCTAAGTTATGTTACCCTTTAGTAAGCTTTAAGGTCAATAATAATTTCTCTAAAGGATCGTTCACATATGACGATCAGTTTCTTATAAAGAATGAAGTCTGAGGTTTTGTGATCGTCCCGAAAAAAAAATATACTTTTTGATTTGATGATTTTGTCTTAGAGAGAAGAAGAAATCTAAAATTCCAAGTTTTTGATGGACGTCACGAATAAACGTGCCCAAAAAAATATGAGATTTTCATCAAAATACCTGTCAGTTGGGGATCGTTCCCTTAAGATGCCCGATTTTTAAGGGGAGGGGGTCTGAGGCTGTGTGACAGTTTTATACATGTGTGTTTTTATGTTTTATTTATGTTTTTATGACAGAGGGGAGAGGGGTGGAGAGGTCATAAAATCCAAGTTTTTGATGGACGTCATAAGTGAACGGCCTCTTGGGAATATAATGAGTAAATTTACCCGTTTACCCGTTTGTTCGGAAAATAAATTTTGCCCTTAAATTCTTTAAAAATTACGTTTATATTCTAAATAAGTAAAAATTGTGGATGAATTTTATTGTAAGGAAAATTCTCAATCATTCTTGATTAGGTAACACCCTAGTACTAAATATGTTAGAAATTTTTAAAGAGTTATCAATTTCAATGAAAGTAAGTTTTGAATTCAACTTCTGACTACTACACTGTTGACTTTATAAGGTCGGTAGAAGTCAACAAAGCAATATTTACGATTTATCTCTTTAAATAATCCTAAAAGTGTGACTAATTTCAATAAATTTTCCTTTCAGCTTTAACGATTTCTCACAAAATCCATAAAGCAACATTGTCCTTCGAAATATTTACGATTAGAAAATTAATAAACATCCATAACATTTTGTGGTCCCATAAACTACAAAAAGATCTTCTTAACAAAAAAATTTAGATTAAGAAATTCCTTTTACTTGTTGCTATGTTTAGAAGGAGAGTGAGAAGAAAAAAAAATCAATAAAATTAATGTTTAAAGCCAGACAAACGTCATCAAAGATCGTTTTAAAAAAAGAAGAAGAAGAAAGAAAAGTTCTCATACACAGCTTGCTACAGATCATTAGCATCTATTAACTTAAATTGATGGTGTAGAAGGAATAAAAAATTTCGAGATTAAGAAGGAATAAATTAAGTCGAACTTGATTATCTAATGAGCGAATATCTCCTCCGAAGTGAAATTTATGGGGATACACTAGAAATATTTCAAAATAATAATATATAATAAGAAGCTACTACGTGACATTTTTGGACTCACTTATGTAGCATATATGAGAGAGATCAAACAGATTTTTCTATGTAAAAAAAGAGTCATTAGTTCCTCATTCTTATCAACACCAAAACTACGTAACTTTAATTTTTTTTTCGTAAGACAGCTCTAGCTGTAATTTAAAGGTCTCATCTATTTTATATTCATCACATGTTGACGACATCTTTTTTCGATGATGACTTGACTTAAGCCTCCCTCATCTCACACACATATATGAGCATTTATTATTATTATTTTTATGACGAGTGACGAAAAGTGAGTATGAAACATTTGTTGCTACAATTTTCTTCTTATTCTTCATTCAGCTTCCTGCCTCTATTATTACTACCCATCAATTCTTGTTATATTGCCACACATTAAAACTAGTAATGAAGTGGATCACGCTTCATGTGCATATTCACACCGTTCCAAAACTCTGTATCGGGTCAGCAAAGCTTCACTTTGCATAAGATTGAAGATTAAGACTCGATCGAGTCAGCAAAGCTTCGCTTTGCATAAGTTTGAAGATTAGGACTCCATCGAATCAGCAAAGCTTCGCTTTGCATAAGTTTGAAGTTTAGGACTCCATCGGGTCAGCAAAGCTTCGCTTTGCATAAGTTTGAAGATTAGGACTCCATCGGGTCAGCAAAGCTTCGCTTTGCATACGTTTGAAGATTAGGACTCCATCGGATCAGCAAAGCTTCGCTTTGCATAAGATTCAAAATTAAATCTCAATCGGGTCAGCAAAGCTTCGCTTTGCATAAGATTGAAGATTAAGTCCCGATCGGGTCAGCAAAGCTTCGCTTTGCATATGATTGACAATTAAGTTTCCTAAAAAAATCGAAAAATTTCACATGTGGTCTTAATTTTCAAGCACTAATTGATGTTTTTGGACATGACAACGTATGTACGACTTTTAGGTCTAATTTTAAGCTACAATAATCACAAGTTTTTAGAACTTTTAATTCTGAGTTGTAGGGACAGGAGGGCGAAATGTCCAAAAAATGCCGATTTTTTGAACTTTTTCGACTTTTTGACCAACTAAAATTGGTTTTTTGAAAATTTTATATTGTAGGGGGTGTACTGGTGATTAAAATTTTTTTTTTGCATTTTTTCTCAACAAAACTTCTTATTTTATTGATTCTGATCCAAAAAGTTCAATCCGCAATTAATGTGATATTTTTTAAATGTATTTTGTAATAATCGGCTAAATAATGCTTAAAAAACACACTATTTTGTTAATTTCTCGGAATAGTCTGCATGGATCAGCACCAAAAGATTCACAGCACTTTTGAGTGATAATGCGCACATTTTGAGACATTTTTGACAAAAAATAATTTTTTCGTATTTGAGTTATGCGACGAACCAACGTGCTTGTAAGCATACACCACCACTATTTGGGATCGTGTCCGGAGGCATCAAAACCTTTTTCAATGCGGTTTTTTGCATTTTGTAGATAATTTTGAGGCCGAACTTTTCACACCGAACAGTTTTTGAAAATTTTGAGTTTTGGCGCCAAAAAACTAAAAAAACGATTTTTCAAATCTATCGAAAACAATATATTCACAACGTGAAACGGTGTGAATATGAAAATATACATAATTTGAAAACTAATTTTCCTTTATGAATACTTAAATCTAGTTTATATACTTCTCGTTATGTGTTGTACATGACAATCCTAGTGAGGATTTTTCAAATTATTTTTTGTGTGTGAAGTACGGCAGAGACCTATCACGACAAAACTTTTGAAGTATGTGCAAATTATGTCTTAATTATGTCAACTGCAAAAACACATAGTTTGAATTTTGTCACCCCTAGCGTCCATACCAGCATACCCAATTTTGGCCAAAATCTCTGCTGTAATTCACACACACATTATTTTCTGTGAAAAATGCAGTCATATTCTAGTTAATTTTTTTAAGGCTGAATTTAACTTCAAAATTTTCAAAACTTGCCTCTCATTCATCAGTCTACCTCCTTCATTTATAATAAATTAAAATTCATTGCAAATTTTATTAACAATAATGAGCAACTGTCAACCTACGAAATTCCAACCAAAAATTTATTAAATAAATTTACCATCAAAATGCTCAATTACTTTAATCAAAATAGCAAAATATCAAAAAATAAAAACAAAGAAAGCAATTTTTGGTGATAATTTACGATTTAAACAATCTCTCACTGGGACATAGATCACTTTAATAGCTTAACGTTCTTCCTCTGTGTCGTCTGTCGCGTTTTTCTTTTCCCTACTTTTTTTTTGTATCTTTAAGTTAGAAACAAGACATTAAAAATTCTTTCCTTGCACACAGCCATAGACCAAAGCAGAAGAAAGAAAAGGAGAGAGAAAAAAAACTTTTTTTTCTGTCACGAGATTTTCAGACTTTTTTTTTTATTTGAGGAAGTTTATGATGAATTGGATGAGACAAATATTTGGTGAGAGAGATAACTAAGTGTTTTGGCTGGATGGTTGGCTGGGTAGATTGAGATTTAAAAGGTGAGTTAAGTGAGGAAGGTATTAAAGTTTATGAACAAATTGGGGAAATTTTGACATTCAAAATCCTGGAAAAATGCGCTTTTACCACTTGCTTTGGTCATCAAAACTAAAAGTTAGAATTTTCTCATTTGATGACAAACTACACATCACAAGACGCTACCAATAAGCTAAGCATGATGGAAGAATATTTAAGAGACAGAAAAAAAAGTCACTGAATCATGCTTCATGTTGCTGATGCTCTCAAAATAATAATTTCTGCCATGTCAAACATGAAAATGAAAAAAAAAAAAATCATATAGACATAGATGGCAAGGAGCAGGCAGAGACCTCAATTATTCATTAAATTGAAAAGTGAAAATGAAGACAAGTCACTTTTTAATGATTGCGGTGTCAGTCGAAAGAAGACAACAGAAATGAAAAGAAAAGAAGAAAAAAAAAATTTCCTCTGCAGTTTTTCATTCTCACTGACTTGTCGGTGAGAGAGACTGCATGTAGGCGGGGGAAAAATCACAAATTGCGGCAAATTTTTCTTTCCCAAGTCATTAAAAAAGAATTTTTTTTAAAACTAAGCAATAAAAGAAAGTATGAGTAAAAATCACAAAGAAAATGTATATGAGATGCTGATACGTGAGGATAGAAACGCATGTTTGGTACGGATTGAAAAATTCGTAAACAAAAAGGAAAGAAATCAAAATTATAAAAGTACAAACTATATTTTTTTTGGTTGAAATTTTAAAAAGTTTAGAAAATTTTTAAATTTTTCTAATAAAATTTATTAAAAAAATAAAGGTGCTTTTAATAAAACATGATTTTTTCAAAAAACACACTTTATAATCAGACAAACTGCCTCAAAGCAATCTTCAAATCCAAATCAAAAATTTCCCAAAGAAAATCTCAGTTTTTGTCTTAATTTACACAAATTAATTAACCCTCGACCGACACTGTCTGAAAAACTCTTTTTCACTCTTTTCATCCTAACCGTTGGCATATGTGAAAATCATCATGCATACAATGTATATAAATGAGTAATAAAACAAATAATAATAAAGATTTATGGCCAAAATGTATAATATTTTTAGACCCGAAGTACGAGGAGAAAAAATCGTGAAAAATTCTTTTCCGCGTTTATTTTAAGTCAGCAGTAGCCACCCATGGATGTATATGTGAACAAAAATAAAGAAAAATGAAAAAATTTGGAAATGATTCGCAAAAAATTGAAAGAAAAATTGAGAAAATTATTTTTGTGATTTTTTAACGATGATGACAAATACCGGCAAGCAGTCGATGAGCAATTTTTCAATGGCAAAAATTACTTTTTTTTTTTTTTTCATAATGTTAAAATAAATTAGTTTACTGTCTGTCTACATGTCGTTCATTTTTTTAACAAAGGCTTGGAATTATCTGGCAAACAGGATTATATACGAAAAAAATTCTTTCCTGTCTTTAACAAACAAAAAAGTCAATATTTTCTTTTCCGTTTGGGGTCAAAGAACATTAAATTATAATTTCCATTAATGTTGAAATTTTTTAAATTATTGTCGTTAGCTTCATACTTCTATGAACATGGAGGTTATGGGAGGATATGGAAAATGGACAAATTTGATAATATTTTATTCAGCTATCCCGTTTCTTATAATTAATTGATGTGGTTATTGTCGTTCACTTAGTACATTGCATAAAAACCGAGTTTCTAGACCCTCTCCACCCCACCCTCCCCTTGTTACTTTTTTCATATGAAAAACATTTTCTCTTGTTTTACCCGTTATAAAATTCTAGAGCACCCTTCCCCCGCAAATGTACCAAGGGAACGGCCCCTTAACCAAGTGGAAAACGTGACTTTTTACTAAAGTTAAATTGTGACATTAAAAATGCTAAATTTTACATTAAACTGCCATATTTCCCTTCCATCAGATGCAGTAAATATCCAATAATTTAGATTGTAAATGTAATGTCATTTAATATTCCGTTACATGGCAAATTGATCATATCTGTATGAAATAGGTTACAGGTACACATTATTCAAAATGTTTAGCATAAAGAACTTTATCGTCCAGTACTCTGAATAATTTAATAGACTTACAACATACAACTTACAATTATTATTGCAATTTTTATGAGACTTTACATCATCGTTCTTTTTTAAAAATTTCCATAAATATCCATCGACTTTCCATCAAAATGAAAAATTAGCATGTCATCAAACTCACCTCATAATTTTACGTTTATTGTTTGGATGTAATTTATTTGCCGTTGCAGGATCTATCATTTTTAGATAGTCATAAAGTTTTGTTGACTCAATCTCATCCATTTTCTCGTTTGTCGCGGAATTGTCAAGAAAGTCTTTTACATCCTCGGTCAATTCATCACAATAATTAGCATCATCAATTTTCCTTTTGCAACCAACGCCAGGCGATACGAGATTTTGCCATAATATGCTTTCAATATAATAGTTTGTGCCACCAACAATGATCGGACTCTTTGATCGTTGCAATAAATTATCAATCTATGTTATTTTTTTAGAAGAAGAAAAAATGTGGAAGAGACAAGAAAAAAAGTAAATTTATAAATATAATTTCTTTGCTGCTTGATCAAAACGAATAGAAATGAAATGAAATGGAAGATAGAGAAATAAAGCATCATGATTTGATTTTTCATTTTTAAAACGAATATTTTCTGAATTGCGATCTTGTTCTTAGTTATTCTGCATGTCTATCCAAAATGACTAACATTGAAGCCTTAAAATGCGTCCTATAGACTAACTTTCAAAAAATTCTGCACATTACCTTCGTGCATGCTCTAAATGGACATCGTTATGTTATGTACATTCAATTCCAGACCATACATGCGAGAGACTTATGAGACACATGCCATATAAAATACCGCATCATATTTTTTTTTCATTTTAAATTGATCCATTTAATATATGTAATTTCTTTCATTTCATAAATCGTATGATCAGAATGAGTACGCAGTGTAAACGAAGATATAAAGAAATAGTTTATGTGGCGATGATAATTATCAGTATCATAAATTTCATTCATACGAAACATCTAGAAAATGCAAGAAAAACTGTCATAATCGTGGATATTAATTAAAAATCTTACTATTTAAATTACGACAGTCAAGTGTATATTTTGTAGATTGATAGAAGAAGGAAATTTCCGCGAATGTGCAAAACACAAAGAAGAAGTAGAAAAAAAAATCTATTCGAAAATATTTTCAACGCTGAAACATCAGTTTTTACTAAATTCTAATTTATGCCAATGATTTCCAATAATTTCAACACGTTTTTTGTTGACAGGCTAGAACAACTTCTGGGAAATAGAACCTAGAATTTGAATAACTAATGAAGTAATTACGTCTGCAAATGATCTTATGTTGCTAGGCTAGCTTTATTGATTGCCGATTTGTAATTTTTCAATACATATGAATATGATCTCATTACTCTCAGTGGGTAAACTTGTAAGGCTTGATATGTTCATGATTCATTGAGGTTATTACGCACCTCTTACTGTTGGAAACGTGTGCTTTTAATGAATTATTGTTAATGTTAAAATTTTGTTTTTGTATTTAGTAAAATAAAGATTTGAAAGTTTCTGGTTTTTGAAATGATATTGCTGCTATCTAGTAGATATAGGTTGTACAAATCTCCTTTGATAATTCTTAATAATTTTTAAATTATTTCAATTTTTAGTTTTAATGTGGAGATAAAATTCAATAAAATTATTAAATTACAATTTACGAATTCAAATTTTTAAAAACCGTTGAAATTTTGAATTCTAAAAAACCGTTAAATATAAATAAATTTAAATCCTGTACATCAAGACACAATTCCTCCGCAAAATCTCTCTTAATTAAAAAAGCTACCAATAAATTTCGTAAAAGAGAAAACGTCTAATAAAATCTCAATTAAAAATCGCATTCGACATATTACATTTGAGCTTCATACATTGTACATTGTATGTTGTTATACAATTTTCCTCATCTTGTCTTATCATTCGATTGCAATCACAATTATTATATTACTTTGTTGCTAGAGTTTAAACTTCATTGAGGAATTCCACATTGATTAACCACGAGCAAAAAAAAAAGTTTAGCTGTAAATCAGTTTTGTCCACATTTGTACATTACTACATTTAACGCTTATTACATATATATATATACAATTTTTGTTTAGTGACATGCGAATGATGTTCAGACTGACCTAATTTGCTGAAAATTTACGTACTTTTTTTTATTTTTAAAACTTCATCATGTTTCGAGTGTCGCCCTAACGTTGTGCAAATAAATAAACGTAAATGAAGGAAAAAGAAGTACTGATGAGAGGAAAAGTAAAAAATTCAACAGGAATCAGTGCGACAGTAAATTAAAAATAGAAATAATAAAAAAGAAAAAATTCACGTTCCTTTACTTTTTCTTGGCACGTTTATTTTCTATTTTATTTATATGTTACTTATATTTATATTTATATAAGATAATCATCATTGCAAGAAATGATAAAGATACCTTATATTTTGGTTATGACATCTAGTAAGAAGCTATACAAAAATTTGTTTAGAAGTAAATGTCGTAAGAATTATTCTTTGTTTCTTTAACATCATGTGTCATGTGAGTTTTTTGAGGAGGATGTTCATGGATGAAGGCCGTAGCCAGAAGGGTCCGGGCACCCCCTTAAGAGTTTTGAAACGTGCTCTCTTAGGGGGAGGGAGGTACCCGGATCCTTCTGACCACGCCCCTGCATGGATGATATTAAATTAAGGAAAGGGGGTTTTCCAAAATTTAATACTGTATTTTAAGCAGGAATGGTAGGCTCGACTTGAGTAATTTCGACTCGAAAAACTAAAGTTTACCAAAAAATCAAATTTTCTTTTTCCTGACGGTTAGCATTTTTTCATGCATTTCGATTTGAACAAATTCGACTTAAAAAGATTTTTTTTGGAACCAAACAATACCTTAAATTGAGGCTCCCTAGTCCTCCAAAAATCAAACTGAAAAGAAGAAAGATTCCATTCAAATTACAAAAAATCAATAGACTAATAATTGATTAACCTAATTCCTTAGAAATCAAAGAACTCCGCTATTTCATAAGAACCAACAAAAAGAATATTTCATAACAGTTTTCCTTATAAAACGCAAAACAATCTACGTTTTACAAAAAAAAAAAAAATCATTTTTCTACCTTATTTCGTATTATTAACACATAATCGAATAGGTATTGATAGATATCAGCACATTCCTATACAAATATTTGCCTTTATCATAAGACCTATTTCTTTGTTCACTCTTCCCCCAATCGATATTCTCGTTTACATGTTAACGTAACTCTTGTGATCAAACAATTTTTTTTTTCTGCTGTTAAAGAGACGACGATGAGAGGAAGAACGAAGAAAAAAAATTCCGCTTGTCGTTATCAAAAAAAAAAAAAAAAAAAATTACAAAAGTCCTCGTTTATATCGAGGGACTTCAGCGCATTTTTGACGCAGCGATTAGCAATTGATTAAATAGAAAAGAATGTCGAGTTTTAAAACTCTATTGCTGTTTCTTTAATCATAATTCATTTCAATAATAAGTTTAAAACTAAAGATTAAAATTCCTTTAAAATTGATTTTTATAATGTTCAATGCAAATAATAGCTTCACGATTTACCGGTTTTTTGAAATTCAAAATTTTCCATTAGCGAAAAATTTAAATTTCTGAACACATTCATTATTTTTCAAATTTCTAAACGCACTTATATTTGTTTTGTATGAAAAAATTAAATGTTAATTAATTAAGATGTATAAAAGAAAAAAATTTAATCCGAAATAACGGTCAAAAAAATTTCAAATTTTTTAACGGTTAGAAAAAATTCAAACTTATCATCAGCATAGCTTTGCCCTGCATTGTTTACATATTTTTTTTGAAATATAAAATCGATGAATTAAGCTATTTAATGAGTGTTTTTTGACTTTTCAATAAAAACGGCGGGAATAAAAACATTCAATGAAGCTATTAAAACAATTCCGAGCTTGCTACGAAGTCTAGATCAAGAGATAATTGGGACCCGAACGACCGAACGACCGAACGACCGAACGACCGATCAAAGTGCATGATTGAGCTTCCTTTTTGAAAACAAGTTTTCAAAAATGCGCTAAAAACTCGAAATACATAAAGCCTCTTAAATAAAGACAGAGTTTCTGGGTGATATGTGTAGTGATGAAAATAACGACCTTGAAAAATTTTTTTTCTATATTTTATTTCGCTAGCAACAGTGAGAGTGAAAAAAAAGTTTCCGTCAATGCGTACGGTCTCTTTGTCATGAACTAGTAAAATACAAAAAAAGCCACATAAGTAACACGACTGATAGCGCAAAAAAAACTGTTAAATAAAATTAAATGTTAAAAAGTTGTAGATACAGCAATGAATTCTTTGTAAGATTTATGAGACCACAATGTCTAGTCTCGAGATCATTTTTATTTATTTATGCAATAATTCCAGTCTTTATGTAATGTATGCAATTTTTCAATTGCTGTGATTTGATAATTTACATGATCATGTAAAGTAAGACTTAAAGGATTGTCAAGACTGAAATTGAATGCCATGTCGGGAGGGGTTAATTTAAAAATGATATTCTTTTATAGCCAACTTGTGTGTGAATATCAAATTTTTAAGTGCCACTTCATTGAAATATGAAATGCCAAAATTTGAATATTCAGCGCATTCCTGCAGGCGAATGTCCATAACGGTATACGGCTTAAGAAACTGGATTTATTTGCATTTGCGATTTTTCTTGTGAATTTGTTTCCATGCCACAAAAAAATTACTGACTTGATTTTTACGATTCTAGAATTAATAAGGAAATGAAATGCTCATAAGACAAAGAATGATAAAATTAAAAAAAAAAAATCTTTGAAAAAATCAAAGGATTACGGATCTAGAATATATTTTTTTAACAATATTTTCCCATAGTCTTTGATATTGAATAAGTTCAAAGTATTGATATTAGCATATATATGTATGAGCTGTAAAAAAGAGGCTGGATTTTCATCACTATACAATTTAGTAGTGTTTGAAAAAAAAAATGCGATAAACATACGTTATTTTAAATGGATTCAAGCTATACAATAAAGAAGAAGAAGACGAAAAAAAAGTTGTTACATATTCATAATCAAATTTTTAGTCATATGGTAGCCATATCGTCAGACTTTTTTCAGTTTACATTTTTTTTAACACACAATTTTTTTTTTTTGATGTGTTAAATGTAACTTCCTTTGGCCTATAATTTATGACGCAAATACATGATTGTGGAATGTGGGTTAGTAAGTGTCTTCTGAATTATAATGAATATATTGAGCAAGAATTTTATTTTATTTTTACCAACATTAGCATGAATTGGTATTTACTGATTCCGACAAAGGATCGTTAATTTTACAAAAAACAGTATGAATGGTTTCTGGTTTCTGTGTGATTTTTTTTTCTTCTTTTTATTCAACAAATATCATATCTATGTTCTAATAAAGCTAACGCTTATATGCTCGTCATGTGAATAAACTTTTCAAGGACGGCTGTTGCGTATTCCGATGTAGACAGTCGTCAAGTGAATAGTTTTGTGTTAGAATGTGGGGCAGATTAGTTTTTATTGGGTAGAAATATTTTTTTTCTCTTTTCGAAGATTATAATTAAATTTAGCTACTCGTAGTTGCTTAAAACTTGAATGAAAATTCCCCTCAAAACCAGAATTTTCTACAATATTCAAAAATAATTAATAATTCAAATAACATCGTCATCTCCATCATCATTTTCATTATCAAAAATATAAACTTTGCTCGCCTTAATTCACACGATTTTGTCACGAGCTGATAAAGCATACCACTAAAATATAATTACGGATTATCTCTACGCTTCATTAATTTCAAATTTTAAAATAAGGAAAAAAAATTGGCTACTAATATGATGAACACTTCCCATCGCGCGAGCATGGCATTTTAATCACAAGACGCACACACCACGTCAATATCAGTGATTAAAATAAGAAGAAAATAATTCAGATTCATCGTCAATTTAAATTGAATTTACCGTAATTTATTTAAAGTAAGAGTATAAGAAGGTTGGAATGGAATTTTTCATCAGGTTGACTTGTGTAGTATTAACATTTAAATTTTTAATCTTTTCATTGCTCCTTTATACTCTTACTCTTTTTTCCATTGATTAAATGAAGCTCCCCCGAGCGACAAAAGTCTTATGCTGACGTGATGGCAATCTGATGCCGCCTCTATAGTGTTATAAATACACTTGAAAGGCTGCCATGTGGCGAATGGCAACATCAAGGCGCCTTGACAGCGCCTTGCACCACATGGCAGCCTTGCAAGTGTATTTATAACACTATAGAGGCGGCATCAGATCGTCATCACGTCAACATAAAATTTTTGTCGCTCGGGATACTACTTGTTCATTGACGGATGAGATAAATTAGCATAAAATCAATTAATTTTCAATATTTTAGATGTACGATGATAAGGTAGGACTTTAAGCTTGGTATTTTGTCATAGTAACAAAAGCTTGTCATTAAATTAAAATATATATAGGTTGAAGACGCAGATCCACGTCTATATTTGATTAAAACACTAATTTTAAAGTTATTGAGATCGTCATCTGGCTTTTATAATAATTTTAAGCTCTGTAATCCAATAGCAGGAAATTTTTATGTCACTTGAACAAATTTACCGACTTTAATATTTGAACATATGAATTAATTTATTTATTGTACTAAAAAAAATTCCCCTACAATCGATTTCCGAGTTGAAACATTTAGTAGCTTTTCGAAAAAAAATTTAATTGAATGAAAGTCAAAAAAGGCGTTTAAATACTTTTCATAAGAATTAATTTTAGTTATCGATTTATATCCCTTGTGATCGTTACCACCACCCTAAAAGTTGTCTTCAAAGAGCACCTAACAATCATCACGATAATTCAAGGATTTAATATTTTGTATGATCAGTTTGCATGCGCTTAAAATTTTATTTTAATGAATTTTTTATGGCACATGTTTGATGGAATTCCAAGGAAAATAAAAAGGTGATATTATTTTCTATGTGAGATGAAATTGTGTGAGGCACGTGTTGATAAAGTTATCGCACATTATATGGGGCAAAATCGTTATCAAACTTTTTATTTTTGGCTGATATCCAAGTGGGCAAACGTTCATTTAAAATTATTAATTCTATTAAATATTTCTGAGATTTTGGATATAAAAAATTTAATAATAGATTGGATGATGAAATATTTTATAAAAATAGTTTGCTTTAATTTTAGTGTTCAGAATGGTTCTAGGGTGAGTTTCTAAGGTAGATTTTAGGGTATGGGGCATATCCTAAAGTTTATCCAAAGGTATTTTTTCTGCATAACATTTCCTTGTTAAAAATACCCTAGGATAAACTCAAGAGTATACCACATACCACATACCTAGGCTATACCCCATACCTTAGTGTATACGCTTGAAACCCGTGCCTGGCCTAAAAGTTTCTTACCTCCTTGACTTTCTTTATCATCATTACCACTAAATAATCAAATTCTCTAATATAAGATCTGTTTTGAAATATTTTTTTTTTGACCAATCAAAATCTCTTGATATCCCATCAAGAATGTCATGTAAAAATTTCAAAAAAATTACAAAAGTCCTCGTTTATATCGAGGGACTTCAGCGCATTTTTGACGCAGCGATTAGCAATTGATTAAATAGAAAAGAATGTCGAGTTTTAAAACTCTATTGCTGTTTCTTTAATCATAATGCATTTCAATAATAAGTTTAAAACTAAAGATCAAAATTCCTTTAAAATTGATTTTTATAATGTTCAATGCAAATAATAGCTTTACGATTTACCGGTTTTTTGAAATTCAAAATTTTCCATTAGCGAAAAATTTAAATTTCTGAACACATTCATTATTTTTCAAATTTCTAAACGCACTTATTTGTATGAAAAAATTAAATGTTAATTAATTAAGGTGTATAAAAGAAAAAAATTTAATCCGAAATAACGGTCAAAAAAATTTCAAATTTTTTAACGGTTAGAAAAAATTCAAACTTATCATCAGTATAGCTTTGCCCTGCATTGTTTACATTTTTTTTTTTTGAAATATAAAATCGATGAATTAAGGTATTTAATGAGTGTTTTTTGACTTTTCAATATAAATGGCGGGAATAAAAACATTCAATGAAGCTATTAAAACAATTCCGAGCTTGCTACGAAGTCTAGATCAAGAGATAATTGGGACCCGAACGACCGAATCAAAGTGCATGATTGAGCTTCCTTTTTGAAAACAAGTTTTCAAAAATGCGCTAAAAAAAAAAATTGCTTTACAAATAATTATCGTAAAATCAACATAACATGTAGGAACATAAACATAAATAAACACACGCGGCTGTAGACTAGAGAATATGTCGCGGTTTGCCAAATAAAAGCGAGTCTTATGAAGTCATTATATTATTACGAATAGAGAAACTTAAAATGTTAAAAGGAAGGAAAAAAAAATCTTTTAACCTTGGACGAAGTTAATTCTAAGTCAGTTCGTTGCTCTTTCTAGCGCGTTTTAAATTTATTTAGTTTTTTTTGTGTATATTTTTCGATGTGATTCGCACAATACATCCGCACCAGCGTACAAAAAAAAAGAGGCAAAGAAGGTACGAAACAAAGAAAGACAACAAAAAAAGTTTTTTTTTGAAGCTGAAGTGAAGGCTTTTATAGGACAGTGGGTAAGTTGTAGTTGTGCACAAGCTTATGATACCATAATAAAAATCATAATATTCATATATTCATGTGCCCATGCACATTTTTATACATGCCTTCTTAGAAGTACATCATATAATAATGAAATTAAGAGCTATAAAAATAATAAAAGCTCATCTTCATTAGCCGCATATTTAGAGGATAAAAAAAATATTTAATAACGCAAATGCCGCACTATTAAATTATCTCTCATACGCTCTGAATATTAATAACTACTTGTACAGCATTAACCACATAGATGATTTTAAATTTCGATGAAATCAAAAGACGTTTCTTGCTACAAAATTTTATGATTATCAATTTTTATGACCTTTTTTGCACATTCTTTTTTTGTGGAATCAAATTTTTGTTACAGCACCAAAAAATTGTAGCTCATTCAACATTCAACGCCTTTTTAACCTTCATTTGTTAATAGTTTAATCATCTCTTCTAATGAGAATTATAAAGACATAAACTCTCGATTTTTATAACGCAGAGGCACTAAAAAAAGAAGCGTTTAGAAAATGAAAATGAAAAGAAATGAGGAAAAAATTATTCATTTTATTTCGCATATTTTTTTCCTCTTAACCGCATCAACGTCGATTTGATCTAATGCCAAAAAAGAATTGAAGAGAAAAAAAAGAACAGATTTAAAGAATTTTTTTTTGTTCATTGCTCTCCCTTGCGATTGAATTTTATTGGATTTTTTTTTGTGTGGCATTGTTAAGTGTTTGAAATTTAATTGCTTTTTTTGAAAATTTTAAGATTTTTAAATACTGAAGAAGCTGATTTTCAAATCTTCCTTTTAAGTCTGTGAAAAAGAATTTCATTTTTTAAGCCATAACTAACACTCAAACCACAAAAATCTTAAAAAAAATATATTTCAGGAATTTGACAAAGAATGAGAAGTTTTTCATGTCCTAAACTTTTTTGTCTGCGACGCAAAAGATGTTTTTCTATGAAATGATGGTGAAATATATTTATTAATAATTTATGCTAAGTTATTTAATCTATAACTAAATTCTAACAATATTGAGTCAACAATGTCAAAAAGCTTCTGAATCATCCAGAAACTATAGCAAATTCCAGTTCAAAATGTCTGGATAACTTCCTACAAGGGTGATTCAATTGATGAAGAATTTCAATGTTCATAAATTAATTTCAATTGTATGTGCGAATTCTTTCTTTTCGCTCACACATCACAAAAAAAATCTTTGTTGCTCTTTTGTTATGATTCATCATTTTGTCGAGATTTTTTGGTTATTTCTGTCTTCAAATAAACACAAAAAATATGAGGAAAGAAAAGAAAAGTGAATGAAGAAGTAAACATAAAAAAAATTTGCATAAAACTTTTTCATTCATTCTCACAAAAAAAAAAAAAAAAAAAATCCCGTGTGAACTTGACACAGCCACTCGATCAATAATATCAACAATTATTGAATGTTGTCGATGTATCATTTTTTTATTTGTGATGATGATAATAGCTCATCAAAGCGCCTCATCATGAGAGACGAAGATCTTCATGAATGAATGTTTTGCCTGTCAGAGCTCGTTAAATTGTAATAAAAATCTACGCACAAATAGAAAAGAAGAAAAAAAGCTAAGCAAAAAAATAAAGAAAAAAATTTCTTATGTGTATTTGCACATAATATAATCACACGACTCATGTGATTCATGTTATCGCACATCATCTTCGTAGCCCAGTTCCCCATTTATTTTACTTATGTATATTTATATTCTCGGGCACTAGGAGTGAAAAAAAATAGAAGAAAAAAATGAACTTTTCTACATTTTCACAAAAAAATGTATACATATATCAGATTGATTGTGGGCCTATGTACTGTTTTAGAAAAAATATCAGCTTCAATACACACATGCGTAATTTTTCATATGGTGGGCGAGAATACACGAGAGATAAGTATTTTGCAAAATTCTAACAAACATGAATCATTTTTGACTAAATTTTTGGATTGTCTGACTGATTTTGGGTTTTAGATTTAATTGCTTTTTTACGGAAATTGAAATGTATAAGATTTTTAGTTTGTATGCCAAATTTGGAGGTTATAAATAAATTATTTCCTGGTTCTGACAAGTTTATTGAAATTAGTTCAAATTATTTACTTTTATTATGAAATCTTCACTATTAATAGTTGCAAAATATTTACGCTTGACATGAAAAAATTACAGCCCCATCCCTTTCATTATGTCTCATGCTCCAAAATCTTAGAGGTCGTTCGTAACGCATAAAATGGCAATTTTTGACCCCCTGGCCGTATATTTTCGTAAGTTTAAGCTCTAATTTCTCTTAGTTTCACTAGATGATAGACTTCAAAAAAAAAGAAAAATCGAAAACCAAAATAATTTTGACATTCCATAAAAAAATGGTAAAAAATGCGCTTCTACCCCACACCAACGATCTCTAATCAAAATAATTTCCTCACTCATTCCTTGTATTTCAATTTAATTTGCTTTGTGAAGGCCGCAACAGGTCCCAGAAATATTCATCTATTTAACTGATAATAAATTATGTCAAGATGACGACGAACCAAAAAAAAAAGTGTGCGTGAGATGTGTGCGCATATGCGAAAATAAAAAATTTAATCATAAAGATGGAAATGACTCCAAGGTCTATCATGATCACACGAAGCTAACAATTACCAGTTAAAAGGGGAGATGTGAGAGTCTAAGGTGGCCTGATCAGACGTTTTGATACAGGAAGAGGAAAATACTACATTTTTATTTGGCTTCTTCTTTTTTGGACTTTCGTGATGGCCTTCAAATTTTTTTCTTAATTTCTTTCCTTTGATTAAAGGCGACAAAATTAAAATAAATTTAAGTATTCGTGTTGATATGAAGTCAGCCTTCTAATTGCGCTCTAATTTATGGCAATTCGCGAGTTTTTTTGTAATGTATAATTTTTTTTTATTTATATTTTTGGTAGGTAAGAAAAAAACTTTTTACGGTCGAATCGGTTGCTTAGCATAGTGAGACCTTCTAATAAGTCATTCACCAGCTCTTTTTTTACTGCGTCTCAAATTTTTTTTTTCTTCTAAGCAAATAGTTCAACGAATTTTTTTCCTCCTCACTTCTAATTTGATTCTCTCGCTTCTTTTCTTGACTTGGCTGAATGCTAAGGAGGTTTGAAGATTATTTTTAGCGAGGAATAGAAAAAAAAAATAAGAAACTCCAGCAAAATGTGAGTCTGTGAATGACAAATAATTGAAGTTTTTCATTATTCGTGGATGAAATGAAGTTTCTATTTTTCAAGAATTTCCGTTGCAAATTGACTAATAAATTGATGTATTTGGAGGTACAATGTTATGGCTATTAGATACCCTTGTGGGAATTTGTTCGACTTTTTGGACTGATGATATTGTTTTAGAGGTCAATGGATTGACAAGATGGAACAGTTGTGGGAGTTTGAAAGTTAGAATTTTCATTGAAGTTCTAACTTCTTTGACCATCTATAATTGTTATCAAAAAATTGAAAAAACCTTAGTTTTTGAAAGGATTCGACCTTATACAGCAGTGTTGGCTAATCTTTTTTGCATCGCGGCGCACTTTGTGAGTAAGGCATGATCAATATCAAATACAGAACACAGCTCGTGGTGCTTTTCGAAAAAAAAATTGGAACACTATTGTGCCGCGGTACACCGGTTGGCCATCACTGCTATATAGTATCTATACAGTAAGACTTCTTGTGGATTTCATCTAAAATATTTGATACTAAAATTATCATCTCAGTACAAGGAACCCGGCCAAACAATAATTCAAATAAAGGGTTAATTGATAGGATAATTTAGCTGAATTACTTTTTCGTTTAATAAGATTTAAGAGTCACTTTAAATGATGGTCTGAATAACGAGATACATAAATTTGAAACATGATTTTTTTTTCACGTAAAGTCAAGGTTAAAACGTACAACAGAAAAGTTTAATGGACTTAATGGATTAGTTTTGATCGTTTTGTTAGTGCAAATTATTTCAATCTCTTTATGATGGTTATTTCCTTAGCTATTGGATGAGTTTGGGACTATAAAATTAAAATTCTTTGATAAAGGATTCAGTGTCTAGACATTTGAACTTGTTTTGAATATTCTTAGAAGCTGCATTTGTTTATGGAATATTAAATTTCAAAATCCATGCCTATTTGCACGAAATCGCGGTGCTTTTGATTTCCTATAAAATAGCTGTTAAATGTATACTCGAGCATCCTAAAATAATCAAATTTGCATTCTACACGAAAATTTATTGTCCACATTTTTCTGGTTTTCCATTTCTTTGTTGCTATTGCGATTTATTGTCATGCCTAAAACTAGTTTTGTGCCTTTTTTTCCTACGAAAACATTCGCGATATTTGTCATTCTAATTTCCATATTTTATGTACAACAGTGAATTTTAATCAAATATCTGTGATTCCCAAATATTTGCACAAATTTATAAAGATTTATTTCACACTAAAAACGAAATCAAGACGATGTCGAACGCAAAATTTTTATTAAAAATCTTTTCTTTGTTTAATCGTCAACTGCGTAAGAATTCTCCACACGCAAGCCATTAAACAAAAAAAAAAAAATTCAAGCTATATCTAGTAATAGTTCAGGCGGTTGAACAAAATCATTTTTTTTTTTTTTTTTGACGATTATCATCTCTAATTTTATTCTTTCAACTGGTTTAATCATCTTTTCGCACATTCATTACTATATATATTTTTTATTCATTCGTCTTCACTCCTCTTTTCCTTATATAATTAACTTGAAAATGATGCCTGAAAAAATATTTTTGTTTTAGGTAATTTGATTGAATAAAAAAAAATTGTAGAGAACAATTAAACATTTTTCGCATACGTTTAACAGATGTCGTCAATGAATTATAATTTTTTAAGGTAGAATTGGCTAATGAAAATTTAGAGATTGATAAAGCGCATTTTTATGGAAGTATGACTTAAACCTGATACAAAAATTGACTCAAACAGCGATCATGGGTTCGAGTCTCGACAGGGGAATTTTTTAATTATGGTTTTTCGAATCATGTGCACTGGAAATGAAGCTCCACAGCCTTTAATTTATTAACAAGAAAAACAGACAAAATTTTCACCAAAACATTTCATGAATTTAAGTTTGATAATCAAAAACTAGAGGACGATTCCATCATTGAAGGGAACTGAGAAAATTGAGTTGTAATTCTTTCTCTACTTGTCAGAAAAATAATTTAACATTTTTCGAATATTAGATGTTGAAACACAAGCTTTAATGCTTCATTATCACTTTAATAGCTTATCTAAACATCATGAAGAGAAATTAATCATGATTTAATATCAATAAACAAATAAAATCTGAATAATTTAACGGTTTTTTGAAAATTTGAATTTCCAAAGTGTATTGAAATGTTAACAGATTGACGCTAATTTTTCAATTTTGTAGTTAATGAATGCATTATAGCATTCAGAAATCACCTAATAAGACGTGTTTAATGCTTTCTTACGAGTTTAATATGTTTTTGGACTGTCTAACACTGTATTTATTGAAAAAATCTAAAAATTGTTTTTCAATTTTTTTGTAATGTTAACAGATTGACGCTACAAAAACTTAAATAATTCGATTTAGACGCATTTAAACGACTTATAAAGTACACAAATAGATAGATAATTTAATTTTACATAAATTAAATCAGTCAAGTTCAATTAAAATAAACATTAAAATTAGAGAAATATTAATTATTTTTCAATTTTCGGCGCACTTTATCACTCATGGAATCGCCCTAGAGAAGAAAAAAAAGAATCACTCAAAAGAAATTCCCCGAGTCATTCCTTTTATAGAGATGATGAAAATTAATTTTCTATTTCAGCTTCATAGACTCTTGTCGGGTGTCAAAAAAAATTTTTTTTTTGAAAAATGAAAGCAAACTAGAAAAGGAGAATCAAAGTATTATGGAAATAGTGTCGCTTAATTCTTTTCAATTGCTTATCATGTCTGATTCATAAATTATAATAATATATAATAAAAATATATTTTAAAATTCTAGTTCAATGAATTTCTGTTGAAAATGGCTTGCTGTCTTGACGATTGTCATGACGCGTGAAATGCTATTATGTATTCATATTTGACAATGTTTCGACAATGCGACGGTCAAGAACAGGGACTGATAATCGGTCTTATACAATAATTTTTATTCATTTTTATTTCTGCTTCCTCATACAATATACAATATTTTATTTTATAGTATACACTCAATTCTTTGTTGGCAGTTCTATTAGACGATCTTTTTTATATATAAATTTTTTTTATAATGAACGTATATTAGAAGATGTTTTAGACTCAAGGAAAAAAAAATCTATGACCGTCAACGAGTTCATTCGCTTCTTTTTTTTCATGATTATACCGAAATATATAAATGAATTTAAAAAATGTGAGACTTTATCGCAACGCGTTTCGTGGCAATAGTATAGGGAATATATGTATATTGAAAGCTACACATGTGTTTTATTAGCATACGTTAGTCTTGACCTTCAATTTTTTTTATTTCTTCTCTCTTCATATATATTTCACTAAGCGCGCGTATCAACTAGAATGACTGAATTTCGCCTATATTTCTACGCATGATATTCCTATTCACAACTAATATGTGAATATGCGTCGTGGTCTGCTAAATGATAATAAATTTTTTTAGAAATAGTGACAATATGGTCTGAAGATTTTTTTTTTTCTAGAATTTATTGTGTTAATGAGTTCAACGGCTCTTAGACATTTTCCCATGAAATTAAGGCCATTGGTGATTGACGATTTTGTACGAGTTAGGCAAGACTTTAAGTTTGGTGATTTGTCATTACGCATTTGTAGATTTGCGGAAGGTTAATGTGAGTTTTGTGTTAACCAAATGTTAACTAATATTTGGCAAAAATTTAAAATTTAGCATAAGCTTCAAGAAAATCATGAATAAAATCATGGACAAATTCATTCATTAGCAACTTCATTCACAAAATATATATTACATAATTCGGACATTCGCACAAAATTTCAACTAATCCTCATTCACTTTCCAACACTGTTTGAAGTAAAACTTTTTTATGATTAAGCCACGAGTTAGCATTAGTTGTCAAATGATGTTATTTAGAAATCTACAGACAATAAAGTTTTAGTGATCATCGCACCACATTTTTATTTTTTATTGTCTTACTATCCTTAAAAATGTCTCATGTGAATGATAAAATGTAATTTGTGACTTCCCTCAGTTCTCACTAAAATTCATTTTTGTTGCCTGGTCATTTAAATAATCGATTTTAAAATATCGCATATAAATTTTCGTAGAAATTGAAAGCTTGTGTGATATTTTAATGACGATTGATACACAAAAAACCCTACATTAAATTAGCAACTAATTAAATTTAAATAAAAGTGTTAATTCCAAAGCTATATTTTACTTCATTAAAGTAAAAATGTAGTAAGTTCTGTAAAGCATGTGACTAGATGATTTTTGGCGTGAAAAGATTTTTTTTATTGTTTTTAAAACTTTCATTGTTTAGTCAAACTCATGATTATTTGAGTATTAGAGGTGTTGAATAAGAATTAATTTTCACTTTTATTTTACAACAGAAATTCTAATGAGAATGAAAGTAAAAGTGACTTTGACTCGAAACCCAAATAATTGAAGCTCTTTGTTTTGATACAAAAATTTACCTAACACATAATTATGTGGAACTAATCTTAAATCTGAAAATCATCAAGGTTTTTTCACTAATTAGATTTTAAATCTAATCTAGATCAGCTGTGATTTACACTCCCAGCATTAAAATCATTTAATTATGTTAGATAAATGCCTTTTTTAAAATTACAAGCCGAAGATCAGCTGGGTGCCATTTAACATAAATCTAAAAACGATTTGCTTAATTTAACGATCATATTTCCCTTTTATATAATTGGTAATAAAATCATAGCAATAAAAAAGGGCTATCATATTTCAATTTTGATGGAACTGTGTCGAGTGAAGGTTTTTAATCAATTAAGTTGTTATCTAATGTAGTGTGAGAATCTATCCCCCTAATATTGGAGGTATATCATCTATTAATATTGTCATAGGTGTTAAATTCCTCAAAGCATTCATTCTTAGAAGCGAAAATTACTCAGAAATTTTTAAGTAGTTTCAAGATGTGACAAAGATATGGCAATAATTTATTAAGGATCACGTTCAAAAATCAGATATTTAATAATAAGCCTTTTTTTATGCTTTTTAAAATAAAATAAATGACTGTCCATCAAAGTCATTGAGAACTAGTTGACTTTCAAAATTATCTCCTCAATCTATGAATTATAAAATTGTCACAGTCCATCCAGTATTCTGATACTCAATTTTCGCATATATATATTTATTTATTATCACATTACACACAAGAAATACTGGTTAATGAAAATATGATGAATCGTTAAGACTTGTTGGTTACTCAATGCTTCTCAATTTATCACATTCAATCTCATTCCATTTTCTTCTCATTCATATATTCTTTCGTGAATTTTTTTTTTGGTTAATTTACACATTTTCTTCAGTTTATTTACCTTTCACGATCTATAAGATATAGCATGTACGCCTTTTATTACTCAATACATTGTTGCTTATATACACATACACGATATATAATAACAATAATAAAGATTGAAGTAAGAATGAAGAAAAAAAAAATCTTTCAGAATATTTGATGTTGAAATTAACAAGATTTTCGTTTTCTTTCTAATTCTTTCGACTTTTGCTCATCTAGTGTACATGTACACAGTCGGAAATCGATTGCCCATTGCAAATTGGTATTGCATGATTGTTTAGACATGAAATTTTCATCTTGAATTTTTTTTTCTTCTAAATCAAGCGTTAAAACCGGAATAAGATGAGAAAAATTTTACGCAATTTAAACACTTTGACGATCGAAGTGAAGCAAAAGGAAAGCAAAATGAGAGAACGAGCAGAAAGTTTAATGGAATTTTGAGTTTCAAAACGAAACGAAAAATTTAATTAGGAACATTAATAAAGATTAGATTTATCATGTAAATATTATGAGAGATTTTTTTAGCTGCATTGGAATTTAAATGAGGATGCAGAATGTCCATTCTTTGTAGGGCATCAAAAATAAGCTAAGAATATCCCAAATGTGATCCAAAAAAATTATTTAACTGTAAAGGACCCAAACCTTTGTGCCATGGCACACAAATTTGTAGTTTTGGTTGGGGATGGTCACTGAGGTACGTCATAATCCAAAAAAACACTAAGGTACCATGCATAAAGAGGTAATTAAGCTATCAATTCATAAATTTACATGATAAACTTCTATATACACCACACGTTATTCCCACAAAAATATTTATCTTAATTCTATCTCAAATCAAAATATGCGTTTTAGATCCTCTGTTTACCAAAAACATCAAAGTTGATCTCGTGTATGCTAATTGTGTGTCTATCTACAAAATAATGATTATTGCCTAGAATTTCTTCTTTCGTTTTCACTGAAAACCAATTTTTTTTTGAGTATTTTTCTCCTGTTTTGTTTTGTGTTTACAGAAATAAAAGAACGCCAAACGAAGAATTAAAGAGGAAAAAGTAATAACAACAAATGAAAGAAGAAGGTATTTTTGAGTTTGTTTTTTTTTTATGACTTGTTTTGACGCATCGAAATGAGAGAAGATAAAAAAGAATTTGTGCCAATATGCTTTTTTGTTCTTTACAAACATTTCGTCGTCTTATTTTGGCTCATCAACAATTCCAATAAGAGGCAGCGTAGCATAGCAATGAAGGTAAGGAAGGAAAATAAAAAAAAAAAAGATTCAAAAGACAGCAAATCTTTCCACTTTAATTGACATAAAAGGGAGCGAAAAAGAAACGGGATTCATATGAATTTGAACATGGATATTTTTTTTTTTGTTGTGAACGGAATGAGATCGTCTATATGATGGAATGAAAAATAATGAGCACAATGGCTTCTTCTAAGGAAGATCGGAAATTTTATATGCTAAATTTCATTTTCAGTCGAGTCGGCTTGTGAGTTGAAGAATCGGCATTTCTGAAAGCGCATTTCATCTAAATCGAGTTTATTCTAGAACATATTAAATATTTTGACAGAGATACCGAAGAAAACAGACAGACAACGTGCATCCACATACCCCTTCTCATTCAAAGAATAAACGACAAAAAACTGGATTTTTTAATAGGAATTTTAAAAATTCTTGATTATACAATATGTCGTCAACAGTGTACACTTATTCATTATGTTCTTAGGGACTTGTTCATCCATACAATCATATATCGCTTATTCAGTTCTATACCGATTTTTTATGATGCTTATTTACTTCTTATTCTGTTTTTTGTGTGATTCCGTTCAGGTTCTCATGGAAAATTTTCTAACTGGCAACAACAATCTTTTTGTTAAAGACACAAAACAAAAGATTTGCGCGAATTCAAAAAGAGAAGCGTATATGGATTTTTTAGGGGTAGCAAAAAAGACAAGAAGAAGAATTGTTTTGAATTTTAGTTTTTTTTGTGCCTGACTATTAAAAAGAAATTCAAAAAAATTTTAAATTAAATAAGTTTTACGCATGAGAAAGCAAAATTTGGATAGAGAATGTGGATTTTTTAATGAGCGACTGGAAATTCCATTTGCAAATGTCACTTTTGAATTTTTTTTGAATAAATTTGTCAGCTTAAATTAGTCTACTTTCGTGAAGGAAAATTGTACAAAATGCAAGCTTGATTTATGGCTTAATCAAAATTTTGTATGACAACTTTTATCTGCTATTTTTTATTAAATTGGATCTACTTTCACAACTTTATTGGATGAAATCGTTTTATTGAAGCAGCTAAGGAGTGCCAAAAAAATCGCAATCTTAATCTCCCATCCTAGCAACAATACAAAATAGTACGTTAAAAAAATCATTCAATATTATTAACATACATAATTGTCTTAATCCATTCAATGAAAAACCTTATTGCGTTTCCTTTTGTTTATAAATCACTTAATTATTGAACGTTTTAAGTAACTAAAAAGAAGTGATTAAATTTTTCAATCAGCTTCATTAACGTTTAATTTAATTCATTAATAAAGAGATCACAGACAGAATTTTTATGTTGCCTAATATTAATCATTCACTAATCCTTATGGTCGATAATTTTTTATTTCTTTTTCTTTGAAAGAATTTTTTTTAAAATTGATTTCATCTAAAATCTTTCTATTATAGCACCTATTTAGCTTTTATTGTTTAGAAAAATCAGGTTTAATTCGATTGATCCTGACATTTTAATTTTTTTTTTAAACAGCCTCTGTTCAAAAGGAAAACCGATTTTATGGCTATTGAATATTGAGTCATTAATTAATCAATATTGAGGATCAGTGTTAACTTTGAAATATATCGAAATATTCTTTGTTTAAGTTTATTGAACGCGGGAAATATTTTTTTTTTTCTCGTTGCTAATTGAAGATAATTATCTTGTTACGCATGGCAGAAAAAAATCTAATAGTGTTGATGGAAACGTGTTAGTTTTTGAGTGTCAAAATTATTGCTTTTTATAACTAGACAATTCTGATTTGGATTCAACTGATGGATTTTTTTCTTGTTAAGGGGTCGTGAACGATGATGTCCGATTTTTAAGGGGAGAGGGGATCTAAAAATCCAAGATATTGATAAACGTCATAAGTAAAAAGCCACAAAAAATATGTTTGGTAAAAGAAGAAAAACGGCACTTTGATCTTTGTTGATCGTGAATTTAATTTTCTGAATTTTATTAAATTTATTCTAATTCTAATCTTATGAACCATAATGTAGACATCAGGGTAGAGCTGTGCAGATGATCACGACGATTTCACTTTTTAAATAAAGTTCAAAAACTTGGTGGACATTTGTTAATGATGTCTATATGACACTACTATATTAAATTAATATTTTTTTATAATTCAAAACTAAACCATATTAAAAATTCTATATCCTTTCTTATTCGGGAAATGCAAAACAAATTAATTTATGTGTATAGTATTAAATATAATTGGCACAATGTGTAGATAGTTTCATATTTCCTTTCACAGGAAATGATGTCTGCGGCGATTTCAATTATTCATTATGAATATGAAAGATTTCCCTTTCGTCTATTAAAAAATCGTTTATATACGAATTTTTTTTTTTTTGTCGTCGTTACTTAACGAAGGAATGCACGTTAAGGCCAATGGAATGCAAAATCATTGACTCTTTGTCTGCACAAGAAAAAGACGCGAAATCAAAATTAGATTTAAATTTTCATTAATAATATTCTGATTGTGGTCATTAAATGCCACACGTTGAACTTAGCTAAGCTATCGAATTCACATGTCGATAACGGAAATATTAGTGATTCTGTTGCTTTGATCTTTAAAGAATATATCTTTTTTGCTCGTGTGCGACTGCATTAAATTAAATATGATTTAGCCTAGCTAAAATGCCATGCATAAATATTTAAGTTTAAGTAACACAATTCTTGCAAAAGTTTATCAAGAATTGTTGAAATATTTTCATGTCTGGTAAAATAAAGCAATAAATTAGGCTGCATTGATGTGATTTATGGATGCTACAATTGCTATGGAAGTTAACTTTTTGATTGATATTTTGTTTGGAAATAAATTTTACTATACCCAATTACCAGAAATTTTAAAAGCTAGTGTTCAGAAAGTTTATCTCACGGCTATCTACAGATACACTAACTTTTAATTTTCGTGTTTACTAGTGAGAATTTATTTTAAATTGGCACAAAAAGCATTTTATTAATAAATCTTTAAAAAATCATATCCAAATGCCCATACCTTGCAGACTAAGAACAGAACAAAAAAAAATAAGGTTTATAGAATTTGCAGTAAATAGGCGAAGATAGTTTTAAAGAAGTTCGTGTATTGTGTAATAACCAGTCTATAAAAGTAATTTTCATGATGCTTCATTTTTCTTCTTTTTTAGTATTTATCATTTCCTTTCTCATTATATATGCGAATTTATATTACATTATTAATAATACAATTTTAAATACTTAATATTATTAAATATTTAAATAATGGTAATGAAAAAAAGTA
This sequence comes from Chironomus striatipennis, assembly GCA_026123125.1. Taxonomy (NCBI): domain Eukaryota; kingdom Metazoa; phylum Arthropoda; class Insecta; order Diptera; family Chironomidae; genus Chironomus; species Chironomus striatipennis. Next base: position 31,209,493 of record CM047394.1, read on the forward strand.
GAATAGATAGACAGGCAAAAGGAAGCAACTAAGAAATATCAATAAAATACCGCACGAAAAGGCAAAGTAAATTTACGTAGAAATTACTTACAATTGGTAAAGCTTTATCACGAAAGTGCGTTACGGTGAATGGTTCATGTGGGGTTGCAATATCGAGTAAGTGGTGAGGTGCTTGCATTTGTTCATCATTTGTGGCTTTTGCCGTTGCTATGCTCAATCCTTTGTACACCTGTGGAAAAATAAATATTTAATTACGTTAAGAAAAAGAACAAAAAAAGAGTAAAAATAAAATTAAAGGAGAAATGCAGGCTGTTAAGGTAATTTACGGTTAATCAATAGCATGTTGTGGTCATAAAATACAAATTTAACATGCATACGTGTAGACGTTGATGATCGAAGAGGAGAAAGATACAGAAAAAAAGTGAGAGGAACGAAATTGACTTTCTAAATCTTCTTCAGTTCTTACTATGATCATAATAACCATAAAAGCCCAATAAAAACTATCAAATTACAAACAGAAGAGCTTCAATAATACTCTGGGAACTAAAGAGTTTAATGAACGATTTTAGATTAAGTTGAGATGTCTAAAGCGCATTTTCTGAATCTGCTCTATTTGAAACATTTTTCATCAACCTAAAACTTTAAAATAAGACCTTGTAGTACCAAAAACAGCACAAGATACCCTAGACATGGCTAAACTGACTAAATTTGGACCATTCTTTCCTGAAATTGGATTCTCATAAAAAAGCATAAAAAATTACCTGCATCGAATCAGCAGAAATGATTTCAGCATTAAATCTCCGTGCAAGCTCGATTGACAATTTCGTTTTGCCGGTTCCGGTTGAACCAAGTATCACAATTACAGGTATTTTTCTTAACATTATTTTCTTCACTTATATTTCACTTATTAGTAATCCAAAATTGAATTTAAATTTATGACTAAGAGATAATTCACTTGTTTCACTTGACTTTTTACGTATCGTACTTAAAAAAAAAAAAAATAAAAATTTCTTCTTCTTTTGCTCACTGAACTGAAAGTTCTTGCTTTAATTTTGCACAATTAAATTTCATCATAAATTTTTTATGCAATGAATGTAACAGCACGAACTTCCTCTCCTTGCCTTTAACTCTTCTTTTAATTACATCTATTAATGAATTTTTAATTTAATAATGAGATTCTTTTCATTAATTTCTTAATTAACCGAAAGAATGAAATGGGTTAAAATGTGACTGGCAAGAAAGGTTTAATAGCACTATTTAAATCACTTGTTTATTCATGACATCACTTTATTTGGAGTTATAATTGTACTTATTTTAATAATTCACCAATTTTAATACTCACTTTTACGTATTTCTTTAATTATTTTACAATTCTTTACCGAAAAGATCGCGCACGAGTTTTTGTTTACCTTTTTTTCTTTGACTATTCGTTTGAAATTTTTTTGACCGTTATTTTTATTTCAATTTTAAATTTTTTACTAGAAAATCGTTAAAAATTGCAGTCGAATATAGAATACAATAATATTGTGAAATTACACGAAAATGACATTGAAGAATATCTAAAGGACTTTTCAATGCCATTCACTTTACAAAATGTTGTGAAATTCTACTTTGTTTACTACGATTGATTTCAGAATATTTCACAATTTATGAAAATAAAGATTTTCGATATTTTTGGTAATCAGGACATTTTTAACAAGAAATAGATTTCTAAAGGAAATGGAATTAGCAATGGATATAAGCTTTTCTCAATGCTCTAAAATTCAGCATATTATGTCATAAACTATGCTTCTTCATTCATCGATTTTTTCCACAACAATAGCATAATCTTCTATCCAGTATGACATGCAAAAATATCTGTGACGTCATTTCATCTCATATTTCACATTGAATAATAATTTTTTTTTGTGTACAAACATACACTTTATTATGGAGAATTCCCACTGTGATAAAGAAATTTCTTTTATCGTTAGGACGTGAAGTATTTATTTGTTTTTGGTTTTGAGATTATTTTTCGACGTCATCCTGTGCAGTGCATGAGAAAATTTTGTTTATTGAGATAGGATTTCCTTGCTGAATTAGATAAGTTGTATATTTTTATTGCGATTTGAGATTGATTCAATGGGAAAATGTGATTAAGAAGTTCTGAAGAAATCTGGTAGATTCTTATGAATCATACTTGATGAGTAATTCAAAGAATTTTGATGATTTTGGTTGAAGCTAAAAATTGACATCTGCTTGAAATCTTCAAAAGCCATTCCATTTTCGAAATTTATGTTAAATATAATACATTTTAAATTATTCATCACAGTCAATTTAATGCGGAAAGAACTTTTATAATTTTCGTATCATTACTTAATCTAGTAAGTTGATATAATTTTCATATTGTACAATAAATCTTGGAGTTATTCACTTATGACGTCGAATTTTTAAGACACTAAGATTGTGTGACATTCATATTTTCTTGTGGGAAAATTTTGTGACAGAGAGGGTAGGGGATTCTCGAAGTTTTTGATGAACGTCGTAAGGAATCGTTCAATTAGTATGATACGCAAAAAAACGACTTTTTATACTCTCTTCCCCCTTCGTTATGCTTTTTGAATGAATTTTTTTTGTTTGACCTGTTACAAAATTTCTAGACACCCCTCCCCCCTAAATAGTGAACGTACTAAGTGAACAGCCCCTTGTGTGTTTATGCTTAGATTTAAGTAAATATATCATACAATTTGTTTCATGCAGCTAGTTTGTATTACCATCAAAAGACGTTTATTCAAATTATGTATTATACTCTTATCAATAACTACTCTACATGTTCACAGCTTTGCTATTTTTTTCTCACTTCATTCTCAAAAATTTTTATCAAAAAATTGCTAATACATTATTCTTTAAATCAATTCTTATTTTTTTTTTCACTGCCAAACGAATTAGCACATGACGACAGGATAAGTTTGATAAGGAAAAAAAAAATTGTGAAAGACAGGAAGTACAGGAAAACACACATGTTTGCATGGCTTTGTCTATAATTCACAAAATTGTACGCTTCACATTAAATTCTCATAACAGAAAATGTCATATTCGCAGAATTTTTTTTTTAGTTTTTTTTTAATAAAAGACAATAAATTTATTTAAGTCTGTCCGGAAATGTGAAAAGTTTGAGTTTAAAAAGGTTAAAATTTTGAAGCGCATTTTAGGTTTGGTGTTGAACTTGACCTCAATTTGAATTAATGTATGATGCTTTATAAGAGTTTTTGGGATTTTTTGAGGGGATCAGGGAGATAAATTGAGAATTTTTGATTATTTTACTAACGGGACAATAAGTTGGTTGTGGTGCATTCGACCGACCGGAATTCCGGCTGAGTTCGGCCGTAATTCCGGCTCATTCCGGCCGAGTTCGGCCCGTTCCGGTTGAGTCATCCGGAATTTCGGCGGAACTTGCCGTAATTACGGTTCGTTTTTCGGAGGATTTTCTACCGGATTTACGGCAAAGTCAAAAAAGATTATCTAGTTGGTTTTTTGAAATTTTTTAAAAATTTGTAATGTGTTTATTTCAGTATTCATTTACGATTGTGGTGCATAGGACCGACTTCTGAGAATTCTGCAGAATTTTCTGTTAAAAAATTTTTTTAAAAAATTCTTCAGAAATTCTTCAGAAAACATTTCGATATAAGAAAATTTTTCAATTTTTAATTTCTTCGACTTAAAATAGTTTTACCACACTTTTTGTAAAAGGAAAAATATTAGTAAACATGTGAAAATCTTTTTGAACTGATATTGCTTTTCCAACTTTTAGTAAAAGGGAAAATATCAGTAAATATACTAAATATTTTTCAAAATCTGTAAGTATTCTTCAATTTTTTGTAAAAGGAAAAATATCTAGAAATCTTTGAAAAAATATTCATCGCCGAAAAACGAGCCGTAATTACGACATGTTCCGCCGAAATTACGGCCGGAATTTTAGTAAAGCTCCGCCGAAATTCCGGATGACTCAGCCGGAACGGGCCGAAATTACGGCCGGAATGAGCCGGAATTACGGCCGAACTCAGCCGGAATGAGCCGGAATTACGGCCGAACTCGGCCGGAATGAGCCGGAATTACGGCCGAACTCAGCCGGAATTCCGGCCGGAATTCCGGTCGGTCGAATGCACCAGTACCCAATAAGTTATTTTCTTTATAGTGTCTAAGGATTCAAGATTCCCCTAAAAAAAATCTTAAAAAAAAGATTCTTAAAAAAAATCTGTGCCAGTAAGTCACGAGCACTCATCTTCTTTGTTCTGAATTAACTAACCATTCCCCCAATCTGCTTAATGATTCACCAACTCATCATATCCTCAAGCAAACTGTCGGACAAAACCGAGTCAAAACTTAATTTGCATATTATCACCAAAGCATACAGCATAAATACAAGTCGTACACATCATGTTTCACATTCATAAAGATTAAAAAATAATTCTTTTTGGCAACAAGCAAGAACAAAAAACTGAATGAATTTCTACGCCCGAAAGAAACGAACTTGAATTAGGCTAATGATCTTTTACATATATTAAATCAATTCATTTGGCGATGAAATAATTAATGAAATATATAAATTTTACGTGGTGCCATAAAAGAGTTGAGTTCCTAGCAACCAATAGATTTTGTGCCACACACGTTTGAAAAAATGTAAAAATTTTTTTACTCATTAACAAGGCATTACGAATGCATTACGTAAGTCAAATTTTAATGAGATTTTTTTTTTCGTGAAATTCTTTTTGGAATTTTCAAGTTCAAGAGATTCTCGACTTTTTTTCCGCGAGATTCGCTTTTTAAAATCTTCAAAAAAAGAAGATGTGATTTTTTGGTGGTTTGATGTTGTCAAATGATGTTTTGTTTTGGGAGGCTGGAAAATAATCAATAAGAAAAAATAATTTCTGGAATTTATGTTCTAGTTTCCAAGATTTAGATTTAGAAATTATCATAATCCAATTTAAGGTTAAAAGTAAATTCAATTTTGTCCCAAATTAAGTAAACGAATTTTGATGAACATTAAATTTTCAAGAATTTGAATTTTCCCGCACTTTTTTGAATATTTATTTACAAAAAGTGAAAAATGAGGTTATATTTGAAAATTTGCATTTTTGGGTTATTAAAAGCGTTATATTACATCTAGAAGAGATCAATTCGACATTTATAAATGTTTCTTGATTATTAGGAATGGTTAGGAATCTTATAAAACTCCAAATAAGACTGAAATCAAGTAAATTAAAATTTCAACCAAAAATGTTAATTTTTTCATAAAAAATTAAAATTCCGACTTTAAGATTTGATGTATTCCAAAATATAAGAAAGTTAGGAACAATGCGCCTCAATCATTCTCCAAAACCCAACATCTAACGTACTTTTTTCGCTAAAAAAATTATAGCACACACGAAATAAAAAAATACAAAGAAGAGTGAGAAGGCAAACGTATAAGAAGCGCACAGCAAAAGAGTTGAAAGAACCTTATATTACTTGCTGTTCAAGGTCAGAAACAAAGAAGGAAAGATGGAATATTATTTATGCGAATTGAGCGTTCTTTTCTTACACACAATGAGTGGTTGGACTTTTTGTGGTATTTGAGCGCATATACAACCACAATGTATGTATAGTGGAAGTGAGATGGAAGGAAAACAAGAACGTGAAAATTGAAAGAAATAAGAAGACGCGGGAATTTTTTTTATTATTATTTTCGTTCCTTCATTCTTTAAGTTCTTTTTTTTTGAACGTGTGTAACTTCTTCTTCCAGCACAATACACACAGAGTAAAGAAAGAATTTGAGCGGCTCTTAAAGACTCAACGAATTGGAAACGATTTTTTTTTTTGTTTTTATGAAAGCTTTAATTATTTTTCTTCTTCGTCTTTCAAACTCTTTTCGGACTTATTGGAATCATTAATTTATGATGTAAAATGTTTTTTTTACGTTAATGAATTTTTCATTTAGTCATTAAAATGCCACATGAGTCAGGAAGGAAGGAAGAAAGAATGAAAAATCAATGATTTGGATAGAATTTTTTATTTTATTTTAAGTTTGCTGAGTCACGAGGAACTATTGATTGTGAACTTTGATATTCATGACTCACCTGCAATGGTGATTAAGACAAGCATAAAAGTGTGATATCATTTTTGAAAATTTCCATCAACATACAATGTTGTGGTAATGTATTTATGGTGAATGTTGCTGGCGTTGGTAGTTTTATTCTTTCTGTTTTTCTGTGGAGAATGCAGTGTAGATTGTGTCTGGGTGTTGGGAAAGTGTTTAAGGTCTGGTGTCGTTTGACGTCTTTGAGATTCTTGAGGTTTTAGGACACTTTTCTTAATTTTTTAATTCCCATGTCACCATTGAAATTAAGAATTTCTTTTGACATGCTCTAGGGTACCGAGTACTCCCTTTTTAGAAAATCTGTTTTAGGTAAATGCTGAATCTGAAAGGACTAGGAATATTAGATATTACCTAGGAGCGTATCCAGGGAGAGGTTTGGGGTTTTGACCCCCCTTTTTTAAGAAAATTATACCACAATCCCCTCCCCATCTTCTTAAATTTTTTGTTCCATGCACAAACAAAAAATCAAACTACCTCCTCCCCCCTCGAAAAATTTCTGACTACGCCCCTGATAATACCTCTCCCCTACCTTCCTTGAAATGAAATCTCATGCGCCATAATCTAGTCAAAAACAATAACAAACCCCAACTTGAATTTTAAAAATCATCGTGATGTTTTTGTACTAATTTAAAAAATATTATGACATACATTTTTTTATTTACTTCTCAAAAGAATTCAACATTTAAGGCTAATGTACTCCTTCATGGGAAGAGTTCAAGCGTAATAATTTTTGTTGATAAATGAAATGAAAAAGAAATAAAACAAACTTAACAGATACATTTCAGGTTTTATGTATTCTTAATTTTTAAAATTCTCAAACATTCTTTCAGATTTAATGATTATTATGAAATTTATTTTTGATGCGTGTTGAGTGACACTGACTTGTCAGTTTTATGAAGTAGGGTTTTGTGTAACATGAAAATAAACAAATATAATAAATTTATAAAGAAAGTGAGACTAGAGTTGTTAAAATGATCATCAATGCGATCAGTTCAAGTAAAAAGGCTTTTAATTATTATGGATACAAATGGCATATTAATGTATAATTGTCGTGACTTGATGTATGGATTTTGTTTTATTCTTAATAGAATTTTTTTTGATGAACGCTATGAGAAATTTTATGAGAAAAAGTTGCGGTTGATGGAACTGATTTTTTACTGTTAGGCATGACTGAAAGTTGCGTGATTTGAAATTTTTTACCATAAATCTTAATTTTGGCGATGGGTGTCTGTCTATCTTTGCTGTAATGTAATTATGATTTTTTACTTAGATCTGTGATGTATACAAAATTTTTGAAGACTTTTAGGAGTTAAACACAGAAGTCTGTAACTCAAAAACATGTCTATGCCAAAAGAAATTTCATTTTACAAAGACTCGATTTAGCTTTCTGATAAATTCCGTATTTTGAGCTGCCTAAATAAAAAAGAACCAAAACCAGGGGCGTAGCCAGGAATTTTTTTGAGGGGGTGTTTTGACTACTTTTCAAATTTTTGGTTTAGATCTGAAAAAGTTCAATAATAATTAGTGTAAACTTCGTGAAAATAGGGGGGGGGGGTTTGATCCCCAAAACCCCCCTTGGCTACGCCTTTGATTCTAAATGTAGGTCTGTTTGTGACTCATTTCATTATTTATTTCAAAATGCCTCATTTTGAAGTCAAATTTTTTCGAAGACCATTACGATAAGAATTTCACCATCTCATTATTTAAGCGATAACAAAAATTTTAATTCTGATGAAATAAAATTAAAATTTTTAGAAACTGACTAATCCACAAGAATGTTCTTATTAAATACTTTTAGGCTTGACCTAACTGATGAAATATATTTTTTTTTTGGCAGCAAACTTTTCAATCTTCAAAGTCAAAAAAAATTTTAAATGCATGATTTAAAATCATATACAATGTATTATGATTCACGAATAATTCTTCATTCATTTACAGGCTGCTTATCGATTTATTTTTGTAAGTATTGCAGATTGAACGATTTCTGGAAAGAGTTATAAAATAGATTAGTTTTGCCCTGTTTTTTCGATAAAACCTGATAAAACCCCAACTTAGGTAAATCAAGTTTTTGACTAATGTAAAATAAATCATTATCAGTATACACAAGATATTGTTTCGACTACCCATTCGTGACCCATACAACGAGAAAATAATAATATCACAAATCAAAATATATTAATTTAAATTTTCAACAAGATTAGCTTCTGTCCCACCAAAAAAGTCCGCAGATGGACACTCAATTCCCATTTTTTTTCATCTCTCTAATTGCAGAAAAGCGTTTCAATAAGAGTGCTTGAATCTTTCTTCTTAAAACACATCAAAAAGATCAAATTTCCAATTCAATGACCTTGTTTCGTTTCTCTTCAATGTCAATGACAATGT